>CAIGQQ010012353.1:1149285-1159876 GCA_903798035.1 Danio albolineatus | reverse complement strand
GTGTGTGTGTGTGTGTGTGTGTGTGTGTGTGTGTGTGTGTGTGTGTGAATGTGTGAATATATGGGTGTTTCCTAGTACTGGGTTGTGGCTGGAAAGGCATCCACTGCGTAAAACATATGCTGGAATAGTTGGCAGTTCATTCCACTGTGGCGACCACTGATAAAACTTTTCCACATTCCCACTGAGTTGTACAGTACGGTTCGGTACGGGTCACCTTTATCAGGCTTGTGTCTTCACTGCCAAAGGGTAACAATGGTACCTATTTGGTAGGCGTGGTGTACGACAGAAAGTTGCAGTCGATGTCATTCTTCATTCATTCATTCATTCATTTTCTTTTCGCTTAGTCCCTTTATTAATCTGGGGTCGCCACAGCGGAATGAACCATCAACTTATCCAACATATGTTTTATACAGAAAACATCCAGACACACTCATTCACACTCATACACTACGGACAATTTAGCCTACCCAATTCACCTATAGCACATGTCTTTGGACTTGTGGGGGAAACCGGAGCACCCGGAGAAAACCCACGCGACCACGGGGAGAACATGCAAACTCCACACAGAAATGCCAACTGACCCAGCCGAAGCTCGAACCAGCGACCTTCTTGCTGTGAGGCAAACGTGCTACTCACTACGCCACCGTGGCACCCAACATTTATTCAAAGGATCTTATATTTACATATTTCTTACTCCTTTAGTGATGCATATCCTGTAAAGAGCATGGTTGCCATGACAACTTAACTGCTTTCTGATGTCATAAAAGTGAATGGATATTGTATCCATTGATAAAAGAGGTTCAGCTAATATGATATGATCAGATTTGGGGAGGCAAGGTGGCTCAGTGGTTAGCACTGTTGCCTCACAGCAAGAAGGTCACTGGTTCGAGTCCCTGCTGGTCCAGTTTTGTGTGGAGTTTGCATGTTTTCCCTGTGTTCACGTGCTTCACTTCCTACATTTCCTCCACATGAGTGTTTGGAAATGTTGTCATACTTCTGTGGATATTTTGGTGAAAGTAACTTAAAATTAATACAAATATTGTAAAGTAACCAACATTCAACTGACAGTAGTTAGTAATGTATAATTTATTCAATTCAGGAGGAAATTTGCCCAACTCTGCGTCATCTATGGCCTGACTGACTTCTTCGACATTCATTTTCATCCTGCCAATCCACGTGTTGTTCATGAGACAGACTGTTAGCATGCGGGCAGGGCCCTTAATGCTAAAAATATTTGACGAAGGCCTTGTAGACCCTGTCAGAAGGCCATGGTGTTTGTACATTGACGATGGCAGGTCTAAAAATACTTATTATACCTCTGGGGATCTTATCCTTAGCTTGCAGTGGCATGATTTAAAGGCTGGACTCTTAAGAAGAAATGATACAGGTGTATAGAAAGAAATCCTGCTTAACTCTGCTTGCATGTAATGGGTTAAGGTAGTTGCTATCGGATGAATGGGCAGTGATCGATGGTTTAGCCATACTGATAATAGACTAGTAACGAAATTTGATAGGGTCCACCTAATTTAAGAGTGCATAGCGCATCCTTATACATTCTCTTAAGGGGTGAATTAGCATTTGAACAACACATATTACAATGTAGAGGTGTCCAGTCCATCTCCTGGAGGGCCACTGTCATGCAGAGTTTAACCGCAACCCCAGTTAAACACAACTCAACCAGCTAATTAAGCTGATAATCTTCAGGATTACCAGAAACCATCAGCCAGGTGTATCAAGTTAAACTTGGCAGGATTTTGACCGTCTAGTTAAAAGATTGGACACAGTATCTACTTACACATTGCATTTTCTTCTGATGGCAAAACTTATATCACACGCACTATGCAAAAGATAAAGCCACAGACATATTTTATCAGCTTTTTTCACAACATATGACTCAGGTTACTCCTTTAATCTAAATCTAACAGTAGGTGAAAATTTAGCATAACATTTATTTATTTATTTATTTATTTATTTATTTGCAATTATTGGCAAATTCTCTGCATTTTAACAATATCATTACTTTTTCATTTGATACATTTTAAGCCAGATTTACATTTGAGCCCAAAGTATATTTTGGATTTACTCATGTCACACAATTTTCCTCTTTAGGAAGGTCCAAAGGTCATTACCATGAATACTTTTGTGCACACATAAAGCAAAATTGTGGGCCGCATGGTGGCTTAGTGGTTAGCACTGTCGCCTTACAGCAAGAAGGTCGCTGGTAGGCATGGGACGATAACCGTTTCCAAGGTATACCGCGGTTTGGAAAAGTCAAGGTTTCAATACGGCCAAAATGTTCTGCTATACCGTTCCTATGGTATGGGTGAGAATTTTTTTATTTACATATTTTTTTAAAGTTTTTTAGGTGTAAATTGAAAAGACGTCTTTGTTTTTGAAACAAATGAAGACCACAGAAGTCTCTTTCACTTGAATTATTTAGCCTGACATGTTTACTGCTCCAAAATACTTTAAATGTGTCTCAAAATAAAATATATTGTGTACAAAGGGGGGAAAAGGTTTTGTTTTTTAGCCAGACATTTAAAAAGAATATATTTTAGGGCAGTAAACACAATACCATCAAACTGTCAAACTGTGATATTTTTATAGAAGTTTATCATACCGTCAGAATCTTATACCGGCCCATGCCTAGTCGCTGGTTCGAGTCCCAGCTGGGTCTGTTGGCATTTCTGTGTGGAGTTTGCATGTTTTCCCCATGTTGGCATGGGTTCAGGTGCTTTGGTTTCCCCCACAGTCTAAAGACATGCACTATAGGTGAATTGGGTAAACGAAACTGGCCTCAGTGCCGAAATAAGTTCAATTCAGTGTGGCGACCCCTGATAAATAAGGGACTAAGCTGAAGGAAAATTAATGAATAAAGCAAAATTATCAACTTTATCCAACAGTTTCTTCTGCTCAGTTTGAGTATAGGGTACATTTTCAAGAGTTAGTCAAGTTAAGTCAAACTTTATTTTATATAGCACAATTTTACACAACCGAGGTTGATCCAAAGTGCTTTACAATAAAATGAAATAATAATAATAATAATAATAATAATAAAGAGAAAAGGAAAAAAAGAAAAGAAAAGAAAAACTGGTATCTGAAAATATAAGAAAAGGAAATATATATGTGTACAAGTAATACTAAATTGCAGATAAGAAAACAAGCATGTGTCACTCAAAGGCAAGGGAATAAAAATAAGTTTTTAAATTACATTTAAAAGCATCCATTCATTCATTCATTCATTCATTTTCTTTTCGGCTTAGTCCCTTTATTAATCCGGGGTCGCCACAGCGGAATGAACTGCCAACTTATCCAGCATTTGTTTTACGCAGCGGATGCCCTTCCAGCCACAACCCATCTCTGGGAAACACATCCATACATTCTCATTCACACACATACACTACGGACAATTTAGCTTACCCAATTCACCTGTACCACATATCTTTGGACTGTGGGGGAAACCGGAGCACCCGGAGGAAACCCACGTAACCACGGGGAGAACATGCAAACTCCACACAGAAATGCCAACTGGCCCAGCCAGGGATCGAACCAGCGACCTTCTTGCTGTGAGGCGAACATGCTACTCACTACGCCACCGTGGCGCCTTAAAAGCATCCAGTGAAGGAGAAATCCTAATGTTCAGAGGGAGATTGTTCCAGAGCCTTGGGGCAGCAACACAGAAAGCTCGATCACCTTTTGATTTGCAGTGAGACTGAGGGATAGACAAAAGAAACTGGTCTTGGGATCTTAACGGTCTACAGGCTGTATATGGCCTAATAAGTTCGCTGACATAGACCGGGGCAGAATTATGCAAAGCTTTATAAGTAAAAAGAAGGATTTTTAAAATCAACTCTGAATTTGACAGGAAGCCAGTGCAATGAGGCAAGTTATGCGCTCTTTATGCGTGTCACACTCGGTCATGTGCAAATGCACCCTATACTGACACTGAAGTAAAGAAGCTAGTTATTAAAGTCTTTAATTTTGTTTTATGTGTGCACAAAAGTATACTCAAAGCTTCATAATAGTCTGATTGAACCATTGAAGACATATTTTTGGCACCTTTCATGACTTTGAATGAGTCAGGACCATTGCTGTCTTTGGAGGATCAGGGAGCTCTCAGATTTCAGCCAAATTGTCTTGATGTCTGCTTCGAAGATGAACGAAGGTCTCTGGGTACTGGAACAACAGAGTGAGTGATTAATAACATAATTTAAATGTTTGGGTGCACTGACCCTTTAAGCTTTAGGGATGCCTTTTCATGCTTACCTTCTCAAAAAAAAATCAATACTGAATTATTTTACATGAAACAAGGTCAGTTTGATCACTCATAAAACCACATCTCACCTCAACAAACCACACAATTTGAGGTATCACTTTCTGGGACGTGTTCCACATCAAAGTCTCCAAGTTGGGGTTGAAATGTTGAGTATGCGCAAAAACAATAGTGATGCTTGCCTTGGAAAACATCATTAACTAATGATCAGATCGAGGCCAATATCTTGCGCAAGATCTTATTTCTTGTTTGATTTCATGCTAAAATGAATCTTCAAGAAAGTGATAGGAAGTAAATCCACAGTTTTATAGCTTTCGAACAAGAACTTTATAATCGCCCACTGGAGATTCTAATCTGCGGCTGCACAATTCCTTTCCGTTTCTAACTGATCCCCTTAAATCTGTCATTCTTTTGTAACTCAAGGGAACATGGACATGGGCTTTTTTTTTTACTGTGTCATGGCCTCAACGAGTCACGGTGTATGTCTCCTGGGTCTGAAGTCGGGATTAGGTGTGTGATAATCTCTTTGTTTAGAACAGGCTTTGTCATTTGATTTGGGATTTTCTAGGACAAAAAGCAACAAGGACGAGGGGATGAGGTGAGTGGCCTTTTGTCAAAATAATGGGAAAATCCAGATTTGCTTAGTGCTGTAAAAATGTTTACTCAGTGGAATTAAGAGTGTATCTGCGCTGCTTGGCAAGTGAATGGCGTACGGGGATTGTTGATAAAAGGTTGAGATGACAAACATCCTACAGCTCTGATTTATGATTTTTTTTTTTCATTATTATTATTTGCTTATTTAAGGGTAAAAGAGATCTACCAGTCTATTTAAGGCATTGCCAAATGATGTTTCAGGAACACTTTAGTTTAAGCTCCAATTTTTACTATTAGCTAATTGCGTAGTACCAGGGTTCCAACAGATCATGGAATTTCTGGAATATCATGGATTTTTCCAGACATTGAAAGTCAAGGAATTTTATATCTTTTAGTCCAAGTCATGGAAATCAGGATTTTTTGTTTGTCATTTAAAAATTGTACCTCTCATTTATTCATTCATTCATTCATTTTCTTTTCGGCTTAGTCCCTTTATTAATCTGGGGTCGCCACAGCGGAATTAACCGCCAACTTATCCAGCATTTGTTTTACGCAGCGGATGCCCTTCCAGCCACAACCCATCTCTGGGAAACACATCCACACATTGTCATTCACACACATACACTACGGACAATTTAGCTTACCCAATTCACCTGTACCGCATGTCTTTGGACTGTGGGGGAAACCGGAGCACCCGGAGGAAACCCACGCAACCACGGGGAGAACATGCAAACTCCACACAGAAATGCCAACTGGCCCAGCCGGGGATCAAACCAGCGACCTTCTTGCTGTGAGGCGAACGTGCTAACCACTCGGCCACCGTGGCGCCTACCTCTCATTTACAGCGGGGAAAATAAGTATTAAACATGTCATGTTTTTCTTTCCTGGGATTAATATTTCTAAAGGAGCTGTTGACTGGAATTGGACCAGTTTTTGGTGAAAACTCAAACATTACGAACATAAAAATAAAACAAAGCAAAAAAATCTGATAAATTTGTTATGAGTAGGCCCACACGAAATCTGCGCGCGCAGAATTCCACAGATTTTTAGCCCATCACTGATTCTGTTTATTTACTGCTGTAAATGTGTAAATTTATATTTATTCAGTTTTTAAATTAATTTCAGTAATAATATTGACTAATATGAAAATATTCATATGATTTATTTACAATACAGTTTGTAAAGTAATATTTTTTGTCTTTAAGTATATATCTAATATGAGAGACTTGCTTTGTTTACCAAATAAAGTGGATGTAATTGGATTGGCATTGTAAACATTAAATACATTAAATTACATTTTATTTCATGTATTAAGGTTTAGTTATGATACTCCCAAAATCATTCTGCATAAATCCACAGATTTTTAACAAAATACTCCGCAGAAATTGCAAAAAATGTCCGCAGATTCCGTCTGGCCCTAGTTATGAGTAATAACAATGCAATAACACAAGGAGACTTGTGAAATATACTGAAATATATTTAATACTTTTTATAAAAGTTTTTTTTTTTTTGGTGATGGCAGCTTAAAGACTCCTCTTATATGGAGAATGAAGTCACATGCATTACTAAGGTGTGAGTTTTTCACAGACTTTCACAGAGTGTAAAAATCTTGATGGTTCTGTGGGTCTCGTCTATAAAATCTGATCTTTTTTTTTTTCTATTAGAGTGAAGTCAGGAGATTGGCTGGACTTTTCGAGCAGCTTTATTTTCTTTCTCTGAAAGCATTTGAGAGTTTCCTTGGCTGTGTTTCGGATCATTGTCTTGCTAAAATGTCCACCCTGGTTTCATCTTCATCCTCCTGCTAATGTAGATGTAGGACTGAAGCAGCTAACATTATTTTACACTAACGAAGGGCAGAGGGTTGCTGAATAACTACTGAGAGGTTTCAGCAGCTGTCTGGGCTTTCACTGCCTTTCTACGCCTCACTTTCTTCATGTGTTCAATACATTTTCCCTATTTCATTTTATTTTTTTACACATCACTTCAATTGTAATCTAATTAGTTTAGTTTTCTTTGCATATACTGTATGGATTTCTTTGGTTGTTAACAACATCCAGTGAAAATTTCAAGTCAACAGCACCTTGTGGACGTTAAACATGGTGAAGAGTTCAATACTTATTTTCCACGCTATATTAACATTTCTGACTATTGCGAGCAAAAATGACTGATTTGGGAGCAAATTTTCTACAAATGCATGGCAATATTTGTTGTGAAATATATAGACAAATTTGCAATTTGTTACTTTTTGAACTCAAGAACAGTCTGTCTCTAATTTTTATAAAGGAAACACTGAGAGTTTACCTCTTAATCATGCAAATCCTTCTATATTGTGTTTAATACATGACTCTAAATGACGAAAAGTTTTAAAATCAACAACAGCATAAGAAAATCATGTTAGCATTTTACATTTTTTGTTTTCAATACAATGAACGCAGCCTTGTTCAAATAGGCTTTGGCTAAATGCGTGCCGCGATAATGTCACATGACACGTCTAAGGCGTCTTAGGCATCCATGTCAACGACGACTCAAGGTATCACACATCAGATGAGCATGTTCTATATGCAAATATAATGTTATTTAATATAAAACAATGCAGATGACGCAGAAGGAATTTGAACAGTGTCTTTATTGGCCAAATAATATGTCTGGAAATTATTTGTAATTTTAAAAAAATGACAAACTTTCAAAATTTGCTTTAATATTTGCAGCGATTGTAAAATTGCATAGTTCTGGAGGGACAATGCAGCAAAATTTTAGTCATTAAAAGTCAGGAAAAGGTCATTGCACGTTTGGTTTAGAGAGGGAACCCTGCATTACCTGCCTATTATTAGAATGGCTGTTTATTAATACTTAAAAAGTAAATATTTTGCATGATCTGCAGCAAATTCTGCCTTTTTTTGAGCCAAATGGTTTGTTAATAGCAAGAATTGTACCTTAAAATAAAGTGTGACCTATTGTCAAGATCTTCACGTGCTTATTGTTCCTCTCTGAAAATATAAGAAACACTGTTGTTGCCCTACAGAGCAAAGGCATTGCTTCTATTTAAGAAAGAGGGGTCTGAACTCAATTTAAGGACCCTTTTGTTGGCATTACCTGAGAAAGCAGTGGAGGGTCTGTCGGGCAAGACCACCATGCAGCATATCGCCTCCCAGCAGTCGACTGGGGGACTATTGGTGGGAGGCAGGGGGTCATATTCTCTTTTAGTCTGGGAGTTAGCGCTCTGCCACCAGGAGGGAGGCCCGGCCACAGTGGGGAAAAAATATCCCAAATCCCCGAACACTAACTCGCACAGCTGGGTAGAGGCAGAGAGACAGTGGCTGAAAAGCAGATTCAGTCAGCCTACAGCTACTCCCCCAATCACTCGGCCCACCTCCCAAGACCCATTCAGAGCAAAGAGAGAGAGAGACAGACATGGAGAACACAGACTAACAGGTCACACAAGATCTTTCGCTTTGAACCTAACCACACCAAACACTATCAACACCGCATTAATGCTGCTGCGATATAATGCTGCACCTGTACCTGTCTGAACCGTTGAGGGTGGGAGAGGGGCACAGGACTCCACAAAGGGTTAAAAGTTCCCCTTCAGAGGACATCTGAGTTGAAGGGTTTCTCAGTGTCGATAATTTGTCTAGAATAACTGCTGTGAACCGCTTGCCTTTAAAAAGAAAGCAAAAGAAAACCTTTTTTTCGCCCGAACCCACATTGCTGTAGGTCTATGCTGAATGAGCACTTCAGAGTTCTTAAAGAGCTCTTGCTGTCAGAATGGAATTTGGAGTGACCACGGAACAGTCGTGTCCAGACCGTGAACGTCTCTCTAATATTCTGTTTCATGTGTTTATACACTTTTTTTTTGAGAGAGAGAGAAATTCAAACAGTCATCAATTAAAATCAGAATAGACTCAGAGGTAGTTATGCTTTTTATCAAACCAGTAATACTTTTTGTCCATAGATCATCTCATTTATCAATAATAAATTCATTCATTCATTTTCTTTTCGGCTCAGTCCCTTTATTAATCTGGGGTCGCCACAGTGCAGTGAACCACCAACTTATCCAGCCAGCCTGATCTCATGAGAAAACGTAAGCATTTTACGTTTTGCCAGTTTAGTGGCAGAGTTCAGTCGTACGGAAATGTACGATTTAAAAAAGGAGACGTGGCACCCAACCCCACCCCTAAACCAAACCGTCATTGGGTGATAAGCAAATTGTACGAACTAGATGTACGGATTCATAGAAATTAGCCACTAAATCAAAAGTTACGAATTGTCGTGAGATAGCGTTGTATCCAGCACACGTTTTATACAGCGGATGCCCTTCCAGCTGCAACCCATCTCGGGGAAACATCCATACACACTCATTCACAAGACAATTTAGCCTACCCAATTCACCTGTACCGCATGTCTATGGACTGTGGGGGAAACCAGAGCACCTGGAGGAAACCCACACGAATGCAGGGAGAACATGCAAACCACACATATAAATGCCAACTGACCCAGCCGAAGCTCGAACCAGTGACCTTCTTGCTGTGAGACGAAAGCACTACCTACTGCGCTACTGCATAGCCACTCAATAATAAATTTGTTATATTATTGTTTATTTATGATATACAATTGAAGTCAGAATTATTAGCCTCCGTGTATATTTTTCCCCAATTTCTGTTAAACGGAAGGATCTTTTCAACACCTTTCAAAATGGTGATTTCTTTTTTCTTTGCCATGATGACTGTACATAATATTTTACTACACTCTAAAAAACGTTGGGTTATTAATGTAACCCAATAGTTGAGTTAAAAATATTTGGTGCTTTGTTGGGTTATTTTAACCTTTTATTGGGTTATTTATTTAATAACTCAACCAGTTGGGTTAAGATTTTTGAACTCAACAGTCAACTGATGTAACTGACACAGAACAGCTATGCGTGCGTGATGTTGTTTTGCGTTATAAAGTGTATTTAAGCTCTATAACGCAGTAATATTGGGTTTTTTCTTTATCAAAGGGCCTCTCAACCGTGCCGTGCGTGTTTTTTTTTATCTGTTTCACCTGGACTCTTAATTAGTGATGATGCAGACGCGCGCTTCATAGCCGGTCTATCTGCGGGTAGAAACGCTTTCTCTTCCTCTCGGGTTTATTGTTGGAGAAACTACAGCTGTTTGGAGAAACTAACACACATATTTGACATTTTCGGCCGTCATTCTTGCCTTTAAGACCCAGCGGAGACAATCAACCCGGAGTCGCGTCTTTTGCTTAAGGTATATGTTGTTTTTTTTATTAAAAACATTGTCCTTTCGCTAGGAAACTATATTGTAACATCTAAATGCTAATATAGTCACATAAATATGATACATTTTATTCAGGAAGTTGCTGGTTTTGCCAAGAAGTACGGAATCGGAGCATTATATTATTGGTTATTACTCGCCGCTAGAGGGCGCTAAATGGATCGCAACGTTTCATTCTGTAGCCAAGAAAAAGAGCAGAGCAGAAGCTTGCTATGTCGTGTTTAATCAGAAGAGGATTCGTTGTCCATTTCAAGGTACTTGATTATCAACTAATGACAGTTAAATGTTATTACAGTTTGTCTGTACTATATTAAAGGCCCTAATAATGGCATTTTTCCCACATCTACAGGAATGGAAACCACACCCTGATAATGTTAGATGCTAATAGAAATGTTTTATCAGTTAAATATGTTAAATATGTCATACAACAATTAAATATAAGCATATA
>CAIGQQ010012353.1:1124361-1148885 GCA_903798035.1 Danio albolineatus | reverse complement strand
GTAACATCTGTTAGCTTGGTATAATAATAATACAAGCCCTTAAACATGCATTGTCCTTGCACTGTTTTCAGTTCAGGTGAGATTTTAGTGATGCTGTGACCACTGAACTAACAAATGTTGTCTGTCAGCTCACGTTAATTTGGGGTTTAATCTTTTCTTTTCTTTTTGTTTGATAAGTGTAGGTTGTGCTGGACTGAGCAAGCTTTGGACCTCCTTGATAATCTTGTTGAGAGGTGAGAAAATAACAGCTCTGTATTTTGTAATATTAACATGATGTAAAAATGCACCGATACACACACTTAAGCAATATCGTATATTGTAAAGGTGTCTTTAAGTCACCATATTTCTTAAAATCAAATTATACATTTGTAATTTTTCTGTAAATGTATGTATACATCTCTGAACAGCACTGGTGGTGTGTAAAGACATAAATGCCTCTTTCAGAATTGCTTCTGTGCCTTATTTGAGTGTGAATTTGGTATGAGACTCTGTATCAGGCATGAGGCCACAGGTAAGTACAGATGACTGATAGAGTCTAAGCACAGTTCAGAAATTTCTGAACTCCTGGAGCAGTTTACCAAATAAATTGAGATATTACAGACATTAAACTATTTATATTAATCATTGCGTTATGACAGTTTACTGACAGGTTTCAGTTATTCCAGTAGAAATCTGTGATCAGGAGTTTCTCTCTTTTGCAAGTTTCTGGGCATGTGAATTAAGCACACTGATGAACATCTGTGCACAATTGACCATGTAAAATGGACCTTATTTGCCCACCAAATTTGCAAATGTGATGCACCTTAAGAACTCTTGAGCACCTTAAAGACTAATCCTGCAGCTAAAAGTGCACATTTTCATAGTTTTTTTTTTCTCTCTCTCTCTGTCTGTTTAAGAGACCCCTGGAGATAACCACTTGCAGCCTTCTAGTTATCAGTTCTCCATTGATAAACTGGGTAAGTACATGGTTTTTGTTGTTGTTTGGTCCTGCATACATGTGCACATTTACAATTTAAAATTTCTTTTTAAGGTTGAAGCAAACATAATTTGGTAAATGGAGGAGTAGGAGCAGCAGAGGCGAATCCATCATGTCCTGGAGCTGGGTCAGTTGGCATTACTGTATGGAGTTTGCATGTCCCCCACAGTCCAAACACATGCAGTATAGGTAAATTTAATAAACTAAATTGACCGTAGTGTACGAGTGTGAATGAGTGTATGGGTGTTTCCCACTGTGGACCAAGAATGGTTTAGTTACCTATATTGTTCAAAATATCATGTTTTTTGTTCACCTGAGGAGAGATTTAGAACAAAGGGAGGGTGAATTAATGATGACAGAATTTCCATTATTGTGTAAAATATCCCTTTTAATAAATGCAGTGTTCTGTTTGTGTGGCATGGATTTAAGTGCTGTTTTTGTTTATTTATTTTTAGATTGCTGAGGACGGGTATTTTATACCCACACACCAAAGATAAAGTTTTGGGGAGATGCATCACTGCGGATTCTCTCATATTGCAAAAAAGAGAAGAGAACCTTGGATCTACCAGTTCAAGCAAACATTTCATCTGGTGAGAATCCTGTATAACAGCTCTGTTTTAATCCCAATTTGTAGCATTTCACCTTTGATATAAGGGGCTTGTTTTGAGTTTAATTATTGTGTTTTTTTCTGTTTTACATAAAGACAGCCTTGGAGATCCCGCTTTGGAGATGATGCTTTAACAACTCTGCCAGCTATCCTTTCTCCACTGCCATACAGATTGTGCGACCCTCATACCAGGAGGCAGAACAAGAATTTGTTGATTTGCGACCTCTAGGTGCAATATTTATGACAATAAAATTTGGACATTATCTAATTAATGTGTGTATACTTGTATTTCATTCAGTATTTAGAGGAGGAGCAACAGAGACAAAACCCTTTCGTCCTGCTGCTTGGGGATGATCTAAACTGCTCTCAGGCGGTTGTTATTGTGGGAGGAGTGGCACTAAATTCATGGATTTAAATAAAGTATTGCCAATGTATTAAAAGCTGTGTTTTTGTATTTACATATAAAGATGACAACTACTATTATAATAATAAAATAATAATAAATTATTATTATTATATAGTGGTTAAGCCACTTGTCAAAATAACCCAACAAATTAGTTATTTTTGTAACCCAAATAGTTGGGTTAACCTTAATAACCCAATGGATTGGGTTAAAATAACCCAACAGAAGGTCGGTGCCAAAATAACCCATCTATGGGTTATCTGTTGGGTTATTATTAACCCATCTATTTTAAGTGAGTAGATATTTTCTAGTATTAACTTTTACTAGTATTCAGCTTAAAGTGCAATTTAAAGGCTTAACCATGTTAATTAGGCAAGTCATTGAATAACAGAGGTTTGTTCTGTAGACAATCGGGAAAATATTGCCTAAGGGGGCTAATAATATTGACCTTAAAATGGTTTAAAAAAATTAAAAACTGCTTTTATTCTTGCCGAAATAAAATAAACAAGACTTTCTTCGGAAGAAAAAATATTATAGGAAATACTGTGAAAAATTCCTGTTAAAAATAATTTGGGAAATATTAGAAAAAATAATTCACAGGAGGGCTAATAATTCTGACTTCAACTGTATAAATATCTTAAGTGTATTTTAATTCCCTACTAATTCAGAGTGAGTCCTTCATTAGCACAATTGTCAAGTATGCATCATTATGTCAATGAAATGTCAATGAGACTTAATGTAGACTATAACTTTAGTAGGCTTTGATGTTAAGATCAGCTTTGTTTCAGTTCTGAATCAGCTTTGACGTTGATGGTTGTACATTTTTCTCTATTCGATGATCTTAGATGATTTATTAATGTTGTTCTTAAGGTGTTAAAACTCTGCTTGCTCAAGCCATGTTCATGCTTTACTTTATGATCAACTCCTTGATCTCTGAACCCTCAACTGCTAACAGGTTGTTCAGTGATGGTTTGGTTAAGAGCTTTGGCAGATGGTGACATCTAGTGGTTCGTAGCTTTCATTTGGAGGTCCTGAGTGTTGTTTTATGATGTTTAAACTGAATTATATGTATGTAGAATCATATATTACATCCATAACTATTTCAGAAATAGTGGGATAGATATATGTTTGTAACA
Source organism: Danio albolineatus (assembly GCA_903798035.1). Taxonomy (NCBI): domain Eukaryota; kingdom Metazoa; phylum Chordata; class Actinopteri; order Cypriniformes; family Danionidae; genus Danio; species Danio albolineatus. The sequence goes on along the minus strand of CAIGQQ010012353.1, from coordinate 1,145,763 downwards.
AATGATTCTAACAAATAAAATATTAGTGAAAGTGACGTTTGCTGCTTGCTCAAACTAATTGTTTAAAATGAGCTGAATCAACACCAATAATCAGCTCTTGAGGGTCTTTTTTGGGACAACTTGATTGTTTTTTGTTCAATCCACTTAAATTTGTAGAAACTAATAACCTAATTCTTATATGTTGTCACAACACAAATCCTTTGAACCCAGAATTTTTTACAGTGCATACCCTGAACTCTTAGACTAAGATGAGAAATTCTTTTGAAATAATATAATACAAATACGGCGCCACGGTGGCGTAGTGAGTAGCACGTTCGCCTCACAGCAAGAAGGTCGCTGGTTCGAGCCTCGGCTGGGTCAGTTGGCATTTCTGTGTGGAGTTTACATGTTCTCCCCGTGGTTGTGTGGGTTTCCTCCAAGTGCTCCGGTTTCCCCCACAGTCCAAAGACATGTGGTAAAGGTAAATTGGGTAGGCTAAATTGTCCGTAGTGAATGAGTGTGTATGGATGTTTCCCAGAGATGGGTTGCAGCTGGAAGGGCATTCGCTGTGTAAAAAAAATGCTGAATAAGTTGGCGGTTCATTCCGCTGTGGCGAATCCGGATTAATAAAGGGACTAAGCCGACAAGAAAATGAATGAATGAATAATACAAATACAGGGATAGATTCAAATTTTGTCATTTTTGAGGTCACTTGTTAGTCCTATTTGAAGTTAACAGTAAAAGAGTAGTTTTTATATTTATTTCTTCAGCTTTGTATATTGCTAAGGACTTAAACGTGATATTTGGGGTGAAAAACTCATCAAAATTAGAGAATACTTCAAAGTCGGCATGAAACAGAAGTTAAGTTTGTACTTCTTCTCCTATCATGATGTAATACTGATTGGAATGGTTTCTGAAATTAAAAAGAAAATGTAGGGTGCTATTTTATTCTTTGGGAACGGATTGGATTGATTGAAGATTGCTAACAAAATGAAGGATAATTTGAATACCAGCTCTCTGTCAGTATCGAGGGACTACTGTTCATCGAAATCGCAAACAGCACCCTTTGGAAGAGGACATAAGGAGGAGAGCAACTAAAAATACTCCGAACCACCATTTTTCCTATTGCAAATAGCTGTCATGTCATGACAGATTTCCTGACATGCACTATTGGCCCCACCCTAAAGGCGTTCCATGTGACCAGAAGAGAAGTCGTTTAGAGGGGGGACAAGGTTATTGCATTTGATTAAATTTGCTAGGAAGCAGAAGTTAATATTGTCCTTTTTTACTATGGAGTATCCTGAAGTGAGAGAAAATCTACGGCGGTTCATGAATTTGTTTGTTGGGAACCGATTGGATGAAATGAGACACGCCCTGATAGCCCCACCCCAAAGGCATTCCATGAGACCAGAAGGGAAAAAAGTAATTTAGAAAGGTAGGCAAGGTTATTGCATTTGATTAAAATCACTCGGGAAAAGAAGTTAATATTGTCATTTTTTACTATGGAGTATCCTGAAGTGAGAGAAAATCTGTGGTGGTTCATGATTTTGTCTGTTGGAACTGACTGAATGATTTGAGATAGCCTGATTGCCCCGCCCTAAAGGCATTCCATGTGACCAGAAGTGAAGAAAAGTGGTATTTGATTAAAGTCGTCAGGAAGCAGAAATTAATATTGTCCTTTTTACTAAAGAGTATCCTGAGGTGAAAGAAAATCTATGGTGGTTTATGATTTTGTTTGTTGGGAACCAATTGGATGAAATCGGGTGTGTGTTTAAACAGACAAACACTCTTAATAATATGTAAACATGTCCATCCTGCATGCGTGTTTTATTTTAAACAACTAATTTTCTCTTAAATGAGCACAAACAGTTACTAAAGTAATGGAATGCTTTCATTATAGATCTGCTCATTCTTACAGTGACACCACTGTTATCAAACAAAAACAATGAGAGATTCATCTTTTATTCTTCACTTGTTTGATAACAGAGGTGTCTCTTTAAATGGTGTGTACAGAGGCTGATCAGGGATCAGTTTATCATACGGAGCGCGTATACATCTGATTCAGAGGTTGCATATGAAGGGTGATGATCGAGGCACAGCTTTAATGGAAAGAAAGTGAATGCAGACATTTTGATAATAATTACAGTGAGCTTCAAGTAAAAAAAACATGATAAATACGGGAAAATACTTAATGATAGGATGATAGCGGGATAGAATGGTAAAATACGAGAGAATCCCAGCAAAAATGGGGTTGACATGTATGAACGCAAGGGAACGCAAAACATCTTTGCGTGGGAACGCAAAACTTTGCAAGGGAACGCAAAACTTAAAAATATATATTTTCCTCCCACTCATTATTTTTGTTTTCTTTCACCCAATTTTTTTCCCACCACCACATCCCTTCCGGGTCTCCGTACTGTAGAGTATCCTGAAGTGACAGAAAATCTATGATGGTTCATGATTTTGTCCGTTGGGAAGTGATTGGATGAAATGAGACACGCCAGAAGTGAGGTAAATTTGTTTCAAGAGAGAAGGGAAGGTATGGAGTTTTATTAAAGATTATGAGGGCAAATTATTTTTTACAAAACAGTGAATTAGATACATCATTTCTAAGAAGAATGACTATATAAATATAAAAATAATAAGAGCGAATTTGAACATTTTAATCATAATTTATATCAAACACTACTACGATATATACATCTAAAAATAAGAGAATTGTGGTTTCATGCCGACTTTAAGATTATCTGGTGTTAATTTCCTTAATTATCTGATAAACCCTAATTAATTGGCAGCCTCATTTTCCGGTTTTAAATGACTGCAATAGAAGTTGGTCGTTCCAAGTAACTTTTAGAATTTTACCTTTTTACAATGTCCCAAAATTATTCAAAGCTCCCAAAATGGCTGGTTGTCAATGAAAGACAAAAGAAAAAGAGGGGTATATAGCTAAATGTCTACGAAGACGCATTTAGCTTATTTTGCACCATAAACTTTTTGCATAATCAATATTAAAAACCTACTTTCAGTCAATAAATCAGCAATCATGTGGGTAAATTTAATTACCTCACTATTTATTGTCTCTCATGTGGTTTTAAACCTTTATGAGTTTCTTTATTCTGCTGAACACAAAAAAGCTGGTTGATGGTACCCATTGTCTTGTCTCTTGTGGGTTTTATTCCCATTGACTTCCACAGTAGAAAAAAATACTGTGGAATTCAGTGGGTACCACCAACCAGCATTATTCAAAATCTCTCTTTTTTTGCCAGTAAATGATGACAGAGACTTAGTTTTGGGTGAACTGTCCCTTTAACTTGCAAATCACTCCAATTATTATTACAATCATTGCTTCAAATACAACAATTTGGATAGTTTTATGAAAATGTGGTTCCAACAAAGCATGTTAACCCAGGAATATGTTACTTGAGAAAAGCACGTCATGCTGACTTAAATCCTACAAAAGTTTGTGTGTGTGTGTTTGTGTGTCTGGAGGGGTTTTCAGCAGCGCTCTGCTGTCATCGGTGACGTCACTCAATTGTTAAGTGCGTCACGGCTTCTTTAACGTAACGTATGAACTCAAGTGAATTAAATATAACAGTCTTATATAAGAGAGCATCTCCCTTTGCCACCCCGTGTGACATTAGAGGCTGCTGCCAAAGGGTCAATTCAGGTTTTTTTTCACTGTTTGTTTTCAGACCGCATGCTGGTTCTTCAGGTCATTCTGATGTCATAAAAAACTCCACTGATGTTCACACATGACCCTGTTCTGGGGTCAGTTCTCGAGGTCTGCACGTTGGTCGCTGCACTATCTACACCTGTTGCTGCAGTTTCACATGTGGAGGATTCGAACTTATAATACACATTTACTTCATCAATAAACATACACTTCATAAATAATTGGATCTCAAGTATACATATACACCACTGTATATTAGGGCTGTGCAATATGGACAAAATAATCATACTGCGATTTTTGGAACGAATATTGCGATTACGATTTTACTTGCGATTTTGGCAGCTGTTTTTGCTTTTTCAAACAAGCTACATACACACATTCTAAATGTCGTCAGTGCACAAGAAGTGCATAACAAAAGATTTCACATAGTATTAAAACAATAACATAGTATTAAGTTTGATAAATAAAACTGTAGTAAAATTGTCTTTAAAACAGACAACATAAAATTAATTCAAGAGTTCACACTTAGCTGATGATTGATAATAAAGCTAGTTTGGCATGCTGTCCCGGGAGAAAGCCCTAAGCTCATAAGATCCTCGAGCCCGTGGCTCCCTCCCTTTTGCAGGGCGAGAGGGGAGTTTGAGCTCAGGTAGCTCTCGAGAACCCCCCGCCCTCCTGCTGCTTATAAATTGCTATGAGGGTATGCTGCTGGTGTTACGGTGTGTGTGACGATGACAACGGAGGCGAGGATCCAATTGCAGATTTTAATATTAAAAGTCAGTATAGCAATGATAACAGGGCAAACAGATAATTAAAATCATGGTTGTGAACAGGCATAAGATCAAAAGGCTGGCGGCAGACAAGGATAATCAAATAAGCAAGGCTAAGGTCAAAACACGGACAAACAGGCACAAAGAAAACAAAGAAAAGTCACTAACAGATAACAATACTCAGCAGTGACTGAGTGTGTATGTGCTGCTTTTGTATTGTATGCAATCAGTCTCAGACAGTCCTCCGGTGGTGTGTGTGTGCAATCAGTCGTGATAAGGAACAGGAGTGTGTGTGTGCTGCATGGCTGGAAATGTAGTCCTTAACATGGCTGATCTGTTTACGGAAGTATGAGTGAACCAGCGATCTCTGACAGAGGAGATCGCTGGTGATCGTGACAGCTGGTGGAATTTGGGTATGGTGCTGATTTTTTTAGTCAATTTACTTATGTCTCATGTTTTGGACTGTGGGAGGAAAACGGAGGACCCGGGGAAAACCCACGCGAGCATGGGGAGAACTTGAACTCCGCACAGAATTGTCAACTGGCTGGGTAGAGGCCTGAACCAGAGGCATTCTTGCTGTGAGGTAACAGTGCTAGCCACTGGGCCACCGTGCTGCCCTATAGAGGAAAAGGGAGGAGAGGGGGTGGAAGAGGGGATTCTTCAAGACGAAGATGACTAAGGTAAGATGCTTTGGTTATTTATACTAAGCTGGGAATCGTCTGATTGGTGGATTGTGCATTAGCTTGGGCCAGCCGTGTCAATCATAAGCACGTGATCCTCTCGAAATTAGTTTATAAATAAACTTCACTTAGGCGCCACAGTGGCGTAGTGAGTAGCATGTTCGCCTCACAGCAACAAGGTCGCTGGTTCGAGCCTCGCCTGGGTCAGTTGGCATTTCTGTGTGGAGTTTGCATGTTCTCCCCGTGGTTGCGTGGGTTTCCTCCGGGTGCTCCGGTTTCAACCACAAGTCCAAAGACATGTGGTATAGGTGAATTGGGTAGGCTAAATTGTCCGTAGTGTATGAGTGTGAATGAGTGTGTATGGATGTTTCCCAGAGATGGGTTGCAGCTGGAAGGGCATCCGCTGTGTAAAACAAATGCTGGTTAAGTTGGCGGTTCATTCTGCTGTGGCGACCCCAGATTAATAAAGGGACTAAGCCGAAAAGAAAATGAATGAATGAATAAACTTCCCTTAAGATTAACTAACCTCACCTCTAGTTAAAAACAAACTATACACAGTAGTACTAACTGCTTTATAAACAAAACTGTAATACATTGTCCTAAAAACAGACAACATGAAAAAATAAAGATGAACTACAGTAAGCTCAATTCCAGTCATAACAATAAAAACAAAACTAACGTTAATCAAAACCACCTATTCGGTTCTCCCGCTCAACTTCGTCGTGCGCGGAGTGAGCTCTGACTGGTTAACATCTTTCTCCTGCTCAGCTTAGCTCTAATTGCCCGGTGTGTTTTTGTTTTTTGCAAATCCACAAGAGGCCGCTGCGTATGCTTTTTGAGATCTCAAAATTGTCTCGTGGGTGCCGTTCACGCCCGCTGTTCTCGCGTAAACCCACCAGAGCTTGACCCACCCACACACTTCCCTAAAGCCAACCAACAACTTTCAAAGAAGCAATCCAGAAAAAAATAAAAGGCCTCGTCTCATTTTTACCACGTTTTCAGATTTTACCACATTCTCACTCTGTTATTTGCTGGTTTATTTTATTTTTTGGATTCTGTTTTTGTCCTACCCGCTTTCTGGAATCGCTCTTCACCGGACTCCAACCCTGTCGTCATGGTCAATTCCTCTCTGCGTCTTAAGTCATCCGACGAACACGGCGAGCTAACGGGACAAACTAGTTGCAGCTGGAAAGTCGTCCACACGGAGGCGAGCGGTCGGCTGGTAATCGCGAAAGGGAATGCCGTCAAATCGCCCCGTAGCATTCGTTTTAAAAAATGAAACGCAGCTATACGTACCTCTGACTACATAATGTGCTGTCTCCAGAAACACAATGTGCCTGTGTTGAGAATGTCACTGGTTAAAAGTCCTTACTGGACCAGTCGACATTACTGTGCTGAGTTTGCATGTTCTCCTTGTGCTCATATGGGTTTCCTCTGGTCTCCCCAGTTTTCTCCCACAGTCCAGAAACCTGCGATATATGTAAATTGACCTTACCAAATTGGCACCATAGACAAGCTCTTAATTAGCAGTATATCTCTCCATATCTATCCCTATCAGTCATTAGCCATTAACAAGTCGGGGGAGTTCTCGAGATCTACCTGAGCTCAAACTCCCCTCTTGCCCTGCTAACGGGAGGTAGCCCAGGGCTCAAGGGTCTTATAAGCTCAGGGCCCTCTCCTGGGACAGCTTGCCAAACATGCTTTATAATCAATCATCAGCTAAGTGTGAAATCTTGAAGAGTGGTGTTTAGAGCAGAGACTTTTACTCGACTTGCACTACATTTTCCAAATTCTTTTAAGCATGGTTCTTTTACTTGTGTATGATATTTTTTTTCAGTACTCTTTCCACTACTGTCTGTGTGTAAATGTAGTTTTATATTCAGAATCAGAAAGAGCTTTATTGCCAGGTATGTTCACATATACGAGGAATTTGTTTTGGTGACAGAGCTTCTACAGTGCAACAGAATTACAGAGACGGGACAAAAAACAGATAATAAATATATTCAAAAAAGAAGATGTTAAATGCAAGTATACAAATTGACAAGTCCAGGCATATTACTATATACAGCGTTATATGTGCAGCTGTTATGTATATTGGTGTATATAGCTATATGTTTCATTGTATGTTATATGTGTAGCTTCTTGGTCAGCAGGTGTCAGTATAAAGTCCAAGGCCACTGTCATATCTACCGGTACAACATACACAAAAAGTTACTTAGTGCGTTTTTAAGCCAATAAAAGTTGTCGTAAAGCTTTTTAAAGATGTTCTACTCACTAGCAGTGACTCATTTATTTATTGTTGCTTTTGAAAATAATCCACTATAGCAGCCCAGTTAACATGAGCAGAGCTGACCTGTGGTTAAATAGGTGTAAAGGATGATGCATTGCACAGCAGGTCATCCGTAGCTCTGCAAATGAAGTTTGTGTAGGTGGTGAATAAGACACACCCCCCCAATCTTTCCATTTCTAACAACCGGAGACAGAAGAACCTGCTACAACCAGTCAATCTGGTTTGTCTATATAGGTTCCACAGCTGGGCTTCCATAGTGCCCCCCCTTTCGCTTTTCCCAGTGGGCTCTCAGTTGCGTCAGAGATGGCTGCACGTTGGGCCACAGGGGTCCAGCTCCATAAGGACAGTGACAACTACTGAGGTCGCTCTCAACAGGGGCCTTACACTGAGTCACTGCTAAGTATAACCTTTGACCAACCACTAGCATTTCACCCAAACAATAGAAAGGTTACTGCTCAAAAGTTGTTCCCTCCACTGTGACCCGACCATAACAAATCGTGACAGCTTCCTCAAGGAAATAACTCTTCTTTATGAGGCCTGTCTAAATGTTAGACACCAAGCCCTAGACTGCTGACTATGCTCTTGACGGATGGCAAGAGACGCAGAGGCTTACGGTGGCAACCTGGGGTAAATGATGTCTGCTTATACGAATATGGAGTGAATAATGTCTTTATGACTCTGATTCCATATACAGTATAAAAAATACTCCATTCAAATGATATTCTGTACTACATCATGCATGCGCATTTTGCTTGATTTAATTATTTTCACATCAGCGGATTTGGTTATGACTGAAATACAGGCACACGGACATCATACAACATGATGGACATCATCCGCACGTTGGATGCCAGGGAAACGGACAGGATCTGATGACAAATTGGCATTAGAGGGAACTGAGTTTTTTTCTGAAACAGTTCGGCTTGTGGGTTTCTCCTGGTCTGCAGTGGGGAGCATTAACAACTGTGGTCTGGGGAAGAACAAACCACAAAACAATGATGGGGTGCTGGGAACATAAAGTTCCTTATTGCCCATGTGCAATGGAGGATTCCCTATCTGGTCTGAGGCATCAGAAGGTCTACTGTTGCACATTCATTTATTCATTCATTTTCTTTTCGGCTTAGTCCCTTTATTAATCCGGGGTTGTCACAGCGGAATGAACTGCCAACTTATCCAGCATTTGTTTTACGCAGCGGATGTGTATCATGTGTATCACTGATGTGTATCACACACATGCCAATTTGCACAGGACTAAAATACTATTGGTGTCACGATCACCAGCGATCTAACCACCAGAGATCGCTGGAAAACATTTACACTCACCCAAACTACAATCCTGCCTCATAATGGACTACAAAACCCAGTCATGCACCACTCACACACAACGGGTTCCAGATCCTGACTGATTACACTCTCACAGCTGATGCTGCTCAATGACTGATTACACACACATATATTCGGTTCTCTTTGAGACACTCATTGCTGAGTCTTGTTTACTGTATTTGTGGCATTATAATGCGTTTTCTTTGTCTTGCCTTTGCCGTGTTTTGATCCTTGCCTTGTTTATCTGTTTATCCCAGTCTGCTGCCTGCCTTTTGACCATCTGCCTGTTATTTTGACTACGACTCTGGATTGCCCTTATACTGTACATCTGTTTGCTCCTTTGCTGATCATTGCTTGCCTGACCATCCTGTTAATAAAACCCTGCGTTTGGACTCTCACCTCCGTTGTCAGTGTCACATCCCTCGTTACAATAGGACCTTGTTGTTTGGCAAATATGATTGTGTCTAAATTATTACTTTAGGTAATGAGGTTTGCCCTGCGCGCTTGCGGTTTAAAAAAATGGTGCTTTAATCTTGTAAATAATAATATTATTAAGAAGGACATGATTCACAATCATTAATTTATTGCTGCATACTGTTTTTATTTTACAATCTTCCGGTGACACAAAACACAAACGTTTCGACACAATGCCTTACTTAATGTGGGAGGCACACTGAGGAAGGCATTGTGCTGAAATGTTTGAGTTTAGTATTACCCGAAGAATGTAAAATAAAAACTGTAGGAAGGAATTATTGAATGAGTGTTAATCGTCACCTTTTGAATAAATGATTACTTCACAAATTAAAGGACATGGTGATTGTCATGGGATCAAGATCACAGGCATCTTTTGTAGTTATTACAAAGGACTAGAGCTCCTCAGATAATACTAACTCTATGCAAATAGGGTTTTTTTTGTCTGATGAGTTCTATTTTCTTTCACATGATGTTGACATTCGTGTTAACACTTACCTAAGCAAGCAACGGCACCAGGATGCAATGTGGGTTGACTAGTATATTGAAGGCCATACATTGATTTGTGCTACATTCCTAAACATTATTGCAGGCTAGGTATACCCCTTCATGACAATGTTCTTCTCTGGTGGAAGAACTTTTTTGTTCAGCAATGGTGTGAAGAACATCATGAAGATGGTGCGTTTAAGTCATGTGCGATAACTGTATTGACGAGTTGAATGTGCATAAACGCTACAAAAATGTCTGAAAGAGTGGAAAACTCAAAATTGTTTCCAAGTTTGCGGGTGTGTTTCTGAGAATATGGGGGTGGAATCGCTGATATAATAGAGAATAATACATACCATTAAATATCTTATTATATACAGCAGTGGTTCTCCAGCTTTTCTCTCCAAGTACCACCTCAGAAAAAATGTGTCTCTCCAAGTACCACCATAATAACCGGTATTGAAGTACAGTAGCATAGTAGGCCTAATGAAGCAGCTACAGCACTGCACAGTTCAAAAACGAGACGGGTTAATTCTTCTAATTAAGAATATTTATTATTATCAGCCACTTAAAAAAAGGGTTAAGCCCATTAAAATCAATTTTCTGATCACATCAGTGTTATCGTACGCATAAAAGGGTTAAAAGTGTGTTCATTTTTTTTTTTACTTTAATTATTCAGAGCTTGGGTACGCGTACCACAGTTTGAGAACCACTGGTATACAGTATAGATCTGTGGGTGGAATTCATAGACTCAGTGTCAACTCTTTTGAGATGTCAGCTGATGCGAATTCTTAGTTTTTTTACAATCAGGCTTGAGAAGCCCAGTATTTTCTTGTAATTTTTCAAAAGAAGGTATGGCACCATCATTTGCTGACCAAAGTGATTTGAATACACCCGATGTTCTTATGAAAGTGAAAGCTGAGATGAAACAGAAGTAAAGATTACCCTTTTTCCCATATAATGACATACATCTAATTGAAACAGTCCTGAAATGAGAAAAAATGGAGAGTGGTGCATGATTTCGTCCTTTGGGCACTGATTGGATCACTGGAAGATGGGTGTTGCTAACAAAATGGTGAAAGATTAATGAATGGACAAAAGTTGGGAAGAAATGTGACACACATTGGTAGCCCTGCCCTAAAGCCATTCCATCTGACCATAAGTGAAGAAAAATCTTTTCGAGAAAGGTTATGGTATAAAATAAAATATTATGAGGGTAAATAATTTTAATAAAGAAGTGCACAGATATATTTCTAACAAGCACTACTATACAAATATATAAAAGCACAATGATCAAATTTTGATTTCATGCCAACTATAAGACTTGTCAACTTGTTAGTAGGAACATCTCAGGACGAAGAGTTTAAGGTCTTGCCCTGGCATCCAAATTGTTGTATGTTCACTCTATCTTGCAAATGTACAGGATTTAAAGAATGTCCTATAGCGTCTTGGTGCCAGTCACCACAAAACACCTTCAGGTATCTTGTAGAGTAGGGGTGCCCAAACTTGGTCCTGGAGGGCCAGTGCCCTGCATAGTTTAGCTCCAACTTCCTTCAACACACCTGCCTGGAAGTTTCTAGTATACCCAAGAGCTTGATAAGCTGGTTCTTGTTGTCTAAATGGGGTTAAACTCAACTTTGTACACAGCAAAAATTCCAGTGTTAAATACACAGTGTGATTTTTTTGGTGTCGTTCAGTGTTAAAACCGGAGTACATTTTAATCTACAAGTGTGAAAGAGCGTATATTTAAGAGGGTTTTTTTTTTCAGTGTTTAACTTTTAACCCAATATGCAGCGTATTTCCCACTAGTGATGGAAATTTTGTTTTTTTGTTTTTCACTCGAACCGGTTCTTTCGGACAAACAGTGATCAAACCAGAATGTTTTACTTAAACTTGAAACATGTCTTGTTGCATTTTAAAATGCAAAGAGTTGAATGTATTGAAATTATTTCTGAAAAGATTAATGAACATTTAATAAATTAAAACTATTTTCAACATATTTGATCACTGGTATCTGTCACACACACACCAATTGATAATATAGGAAAAAAGGTAATATATTAAAACTTTAAAGGGTAACACACTCCAGTTCGATGTAAGAATAAACTCTTACAGTGTTAAAATCAACTCTGTGAGTAATGTACAAATTACACACTTTAGAAGGTGTTATTTTAACTCCACAATGGAGGGAGTCATATGTACACCCAAGGAGTGTTAAGTCAAACTTAAATTGAGTTAAATGTACACTGAGTTTTTTGCTGTGTAGGCCACTGGCCCTCCAAGACAGAGTTGTAAAGCCCCCCCTGTGTTAGAGCCTCCATCTATATTTGGCTGATTGGTATATTCCATTATTGTTTATCTTAGACATAATTTTTCATTGTAACCAGAATCTTTACTTGGGTAGTTTTTTTAAGGCTAAATATGCCAGTGTGAATCTTCCGGCACTTTCTGACAATGCGCTGAAATGAAAACAAAAAGTTAATCTGGGCAGTTTTCTACTCCTGAATGTCACAATAAACCAGGCAGCAACACTCAAGAGGGATTCCGTTTATTCAACACGTGCGCGGACACCAAACAAACAAACCCACGCAGACACATTGCGCAACAGGATACGCAATATTTCCAGATATGTGCATATTGATGCATGATAGCAGCCACCTGTTCATTCATCTGAAGCAAGAGCTCAGGTGCAGGGCTGATTGAACAGCTGTGTGTGCTGGACACGGGCCAGTGAAGCCACATCAATGCGCTCAGCACATGTGAGTATTACGCTGACCCCTCTAAAAGATTATTTAATCGTTATGTCAGCACAAACAGAGCACAATATAAATACAAAATTTTAACGTATAATGAAAAAATCATTCTTTCATTCATTCGGCTTAGTCCCTGATTTATCAATGGTCGCCACAGCGGAATGAACTGCCAACTACTCTGGCATATGTTTTACGCAGCTGATGGGAAATGAAAAAAGTGATGTTTTTTCTCAAGTTATTTGGATTGATTATACTTGTTTATTTGTGCGCAGTTATTTACCCCAACCTCTTAACAAATGTAAAGTAAAAAAGATACCTTAAGGGTATTATGGTATTAAAGGACAACTTCCCCAAAAGTGCTTTAATTTAAGCCCACAAACAAAATGATACATTTAGTCACAGATTTTTTTTTTCTCAACCTTTGTTCGCCCAGCCTGATCTCACGTTTTACGTTTTTACGTTTTGCCAGTTTAGTGGCTAATTCAGTCGTACAGTCGTTCAGAGTTCAGTAGTATGGAAATGTACGATTTAAAAAAGGAGGCGTGGCACCCAACCCCACCCCTAAACCCAACCGTCATTGGGTGATGAGCAAATCATACGAAATTGTACGAATTAGATCGTACGAATTCATACGAATTAGCCACTAAGTGAAAAGTTACGAATTGCCGTGAGATAGCGTTGGTTCGCCCATTTTTCCCAGTTGTCTTTTAAGTGTGTGGTTGATATTGGCACAATGATGTACATATTTTGACACTGCAACAGAATCCAAATGTACTGGAAAGAGACTCACAATGAAAGACTTTTGCAATGTTCCAAATGGTATATCTCCTGAATTATACTGTGGAACTTTGCTATTATTAGAATAAAGAACTTGCTGAATTTAATTGGCCAGAAGAAAAAAGTATACTATTTATACTTGTTATTTACATCAAAGATCTTAGGTGTTTTGGTGCATTTGATCCTCTTTCTGGAACTTTCTTAAGGATACTTTAAGACAAACCTTTGTCATAAAAAAAATTCTTTAAAAAAGTATGTATTTTTAAGTAAAAGGATTTGCTGTGTAAGACTTAAATTTTGATGTCTTTGACAATTTAAACATAAACTGGAAGCGCGGAGACAAATCGGCTCCACACCTCACCAGATGGGAATGTGGGGATGCTCACCCCCCTCCTTCCCCCTCGGTTCCTTCACCCTCTCTTCACTCAACTCACACAGAATGGTTGTTTCAAAGTAATGTTTTATATCAATGCAAGTGACTTTATCTATCATGTTTGATATCATTTGAAATGTCTCAGTGCGACTGGTACAATGGTCTCATTCCCTCAGATATAGACATAACCAAAATAATAAATATATAACTTCAGGTATCTTTTGCACCACTGCTAAGGGTGTGCCTTCAGCGGGGGGGTTCTATTGAAATGCCTTATAGGCAGAAACCCTTACTGAATGTAAATGCCTTTTGTTATTCAACACACACCCCTTCTATCTCTTGGTTTTAATATTTAAGGGAGAGTTTCAAGCTGTTCGGGCGACTTCTGTAACCAAGAGTAGCCCGTAGTGTGGAATTCTCCACACTATGTATGTTTTGAAGTCAGGTATGCATCTTTTGATTATGGATTTATCTTTAAGAATTTGATGTTTTGTATTGATCATTTACGGATTGAATGAATTGGCATAATACACATTAACCTGATTAATAAATTGTTGTTTTGAATTATTCAAACTGATTTCATGTTATAATCTCTAGTAGATTACGTTAAATCCATAACACCACAAGCCCCTGTACAGGTTAGTAGCGGACTAAAACACGATAGACGGAGCAGCGTGGCACGCTATACGATGTCTTTAGAGATCCGACTAACAATTGGCATTATTCAAGTATACTTAGACTGTATAAGGCTATCTAAGGGGATAGTTCTTCATCTCTAAACTTTGATTTAGTAGATAGCAGATCTAATAGGGACCACACAAAAAATATTCTAATCTGAGTAAGTAGGGTTCTGCCTTCTTAGAATAGTGGTTAATCGCCTCTGTGTAGTGACCAAGACTGACATGCTTGTGTTTAAGAGATTGTATACTCGGCCGGTGCAAGACTCAGGATGTTATAGGAATCCGAATGAACGAGAATAATAAACAATAACGAATCAAAGAGAATATTCAATCATAGTCTAAAGTAATATTAAAAGGAAACAAAATAAGCTTGTCAATGTTTTATAATTGGAGTCAGATAAAACGAGAATAAACGTATTAACATTCTAAACCACCTCATACTTAAATTGGAGTCAGATATGAGTTAAATTTGAAGTAAATCAACATTGTGCACTGAAAAGACAAAACAGGCAGAGAACCTTCATCCACCAGTAGACACCGCCATTGGATTGACTGCTGTGGACCTTACAGCTGCAAAGATAGAGGAGTGTAATGTGGGATGTGACACTGACAACACGGGTGCGGATCCAAATGCAGGTTTATTAGAGATGGTCAGGCAAGCAGTGGTCAAAACAGGAGCAAACACATGTATAAGGGCAATCCAGAGTTGTGGTCAAAATAACAGTCAGATGGTCAGAAGGCAGGCAGCAGACAGGGATAAACAGAAAAAACAAGGCGAGGATCAAAACACGGGAAAGGCAAGACAAAGGAAACGCGTTGTAGTGTCACTTTAACAGAAAACAAGACTTAACCCCATTTGTGTGTGTTTGAGCTGTACTTATAGTCCAGATAATCAGTCTGTGAGCAGCTTGAGCTGTGTGAGCGTTTGGAATCACTGGTGACTTGGAGCAGGTGTGTGTGTGTTGTATGATTGAATATGTAGTCCATGAAATGGCGGATTTGTAGTTTGTGTGAATGTGAGTGTTCACCAGCGATATCTGGCTGTTAGGTGATCGTGACAGAGGAGAGTCTGGCCTTAATAATTTGGCTTAATCCCTCCAGCACCAATAACTGTATCAAAGTCATTTATACTAATAACTATTGAACCATAAGGACTACAAAACAAAAGACATTGTCACAGAAATAATCTTTCCATTATGAAGAACAAAATCGACCTACACCATTCTAATTCCAGTAGTCTAATTGTTTGACAAACTTGTTGCGACATTTGACTCAGAACTTTTGCCAAAATTAGTGTATATCTCCACAATGCTTTACCTTACTGGGATAAAACTTGGTGTATGCTATGACTACCATGATTTAAGTTTACAAGCCCAAATTCAGCACAGTGCCACCTAGTGATCTGGAGATATTGAAAAATATATGTATTTTTTCCATTTAACTTAGCATCCCTAGTTTCATTTTTACCCTAGTAAACATTTTTGTGGTGTTTTCAGTGGCATCACTTGAAATCAGTAAATGTAGCTTGTGTGGACGCTATAACACTACTTGAACTTCACTACCGAAATCTGATTAAGAAAACATCATGAACTTTTCTTTAAACTGAATGTAAAATACAATATATTCCAAGCACACTGCTGTATTCAGTACAAGACTCAACATGTTTTTTTGGCACCTTGCCCTAAAGGTATTTGTTAAAAAAATAGTAATAATGTGACAGCGCCACCTAGTTGACAAAATTATAATAAATGTTTTTTAAAGAGTCCCTATTATGGGTTTTTGAAAATGAGCTTGCATGCAGTGTGTACCACAGCTCTAAGTAAAGTGAAATATCCATCTGAGGCTTAAATCTGAAAGTACACAGTGTTTACAACTATTGATTCATCCATAAAAGAGTCGACTCATAGCTCCTCAAACGAATCACTGTGTTTACGAGTCTTAAGCCGTTTCGGCATGACGTGAACACAAAACATAAGCACTGCCCATTTGTGTGCACGCAGACCAGGGAAGATTCAAAACCCCCAATCCTGCTCACAAACAACAGCACAAGCAAAGGTTGCCAGATTGGGCGGTTTTGAATTTAATTGTGCAGGTTAAAACCTTTTGGATAGGGTTTGGACTGGAATCAGTCAGCTACATCTGGCAACACAGAGAAGAGCACTGTGCTCGGCTGGATAATATTGGAAGTGTGCAGATGAACCAAAGATGAGACTGTGAAGAGTCAGTGGTTGAGGTTTATGTTTATTTAATTGTGTTTTGTAACTTGTAACCGCTTGTAGTGTATCTGGTTAACTTGTATTCTCATATCGCGACTAAAAGCACGTTGTAAACGCGGCGTATGCCGCTTTGTTTTACGGATTAAAATGCGTTTGTGAACTTGTGTTCCTCTGCTGTTTGTCGTTGCTATGGCTACATCAGCTCTCCTACACACGTGCGGCGGTCCTGTTTCATAATGGTTTAGCTTTTGCCGCTGTGTGCATTAATACTGCATGTGTGTCGCTGTTTTTACTTCTGGTTAAGAATAGAGCAATATGCTGGGAGACCGGGGGGTTAGTTTTGGGGGTGAGTTGTCTAAAATACAAGCGACTCCCGGGAAAAATGAGTGTTGGCAGATATGCTCACGCACACACTATGACTAATATTGATAAGCCGTGGTGGGCATTCTCTCGCGCTGAATGATGTCAACCAATCGCAACAGACTGGGTCATCGGTCCAATCAGTGCGGTTTAGCATCACGCTAAGGAGGGGTTTTGGAACAAATGAATCGCTGAACGATTCATATAGGAGTCGCTGGGATAATGAGGTAAAAATAAATGCAAATTATAAGACAATGAAAGGGTTTTTTGACAATACATGCATATTAGCCTGCTGTTGGAGACCCCCAAAACCAAAATGACCCTTTTTTAATGTGTAATAGGGGCTCTTTAAAAATCTAGTAACTTTTCATTAGTTTTAGCTGTTCTGATGAGGCAGGTTTTGTTAAATTCATTGTACTGGATCGCACCAAGAACATTGCGCAATAACTGGCCAAACGTCCTGTCCGAACTGGCCAAACGTACTTTTCCAAACTCTTCCAATAACGTTTGTTTGATTTTCACAGAATTGGACTCAACACTTTTTAAAAAATGGATTTTGTATCAACAGACCAACCTTTTTTTTTTATAAATATAGCATCAACAAATGTCTGCATATCTGCTAATCTTTACTCACAACTGACCACACCACATTAATTTGTTAACAGCGCCACCTGTTGGTCAATAGTGAAAGACTTCAATTAATTATCCAGTGATTATAGTTAGTATGTTAGCCATCTTAACTAAAATCATCATCCTTTAAATAACTCATGGTTATCCTCTATGCTGTAGAAACTATATGGAGTATCAGCAATAAATAAATAATTACACTTTAAAACATAATACACAGTCATGGATCCTAACAAAAGCAAGCAATGTTGAGAACCACACTTGTAATAAATGCTGTTCACATTTCATACTAAACTACGAACATCTATAAACATTAAACATGCATATATCTGGTATAATGACAGTTGTTTTTTTCATGCAAGAACCATCAGATCAAACCCAAGGCCAGTCTTTTTACTCATCACCACACAGATGTTTACTGCGCACAGCGTCTGAAACACTCCAGCTGATCATACAAGGTTTATAGTTGGCAAAGGTTCATAACGACATGTGAAATCGATGCTCTGAAAACTTTGGTCATTGTCCTGCTGGAGATGCAGTTTGTAGTTTTCTAACAGCTGAGCTAACACAAGGGATGACCGACTGCTGCTCGCAACCTTGAAATACCTACAGTATATGCAGTCATTGAGTTCAGAGCCACTATGGTGGATCCTGGATTCTAAGAAGTATTGACAACAGTGTTCCTAATAAGTAAAGTGCACTTTATGGCATTATCAAGCAATAAGGAGCAGGGTTTATAACAGTAAAGTAAAGAATATGCTTCTGTAAACATGTCTCAACTGTCATGTATTTTGACAATACAAGTATATGGATGCAAAGATTGATATTCTGATTGATGGATTTTAAGTAAGCAGTATACAAGTATTTATATTAAACAATTGTTAAATATGCCAAGAAAATAGGCAGGGATTCGTTTTGTCCTACAATATATGTCCTGGGAGACCCGTTCATGTTGGGATCTGGTGTGAAGATGTCTGAGTGGATTCAAATGAGTATTATGATTGAAAGATAAATCATTATGAGGGGATGGCGTTCAGCAGGTGCACCGTTATTTTAAGAATGGGTTACGGAATTGGGGAAGGTGGCAGCATATGAAAAAATGACATATAGACTACTTGATAAACTGGATGTTTATCAGAGAAGATGGGAAAATTATTTGGCATTTTTGGAGGACGAATAAGGTCAGTGTGGTAAAAGTGTCTTATCAAATATTTTTGATTTATTTATGTATTATTACTATTGCATTGTTATTTTTATATAATTTTTTACTATTGTTATTTTCTGTATGTAGTTGTTTTTTATTTATTGAGTTTATAGTTTTTATCTTTATTTACTGGATTTATGATAGCAACATCTAATTACAGTCACTGCTGCTGTTGGGGAGGGGAGGGGGAAGGGGGTGTCAAAAGGAGGTAAAAATTTGTAAACTGATGGTTCTGTTAAATTATTGAAGAGAATAAAAAAAAAATGAATAATAAAAAAGAAATTAGGCAGGAAAACTGTCATACTAACCCCCCACCCCCAAATAATTGAAATCTCTCCAGTCTCTCTTATTTTATTAAGGTTTGCAAGTTTAACCCATGTAGCTGAATACTGTACTTACAATGACATATATAATTATGACAACTTATTATTGTTAAGTAAAACAAAATCCATAAATACAGTAAATACCGATTAAATATAACTATTCACTAAGGTTGTCTGGTTTGATGATGATTATGATAAAATTGGATTTATGCAAATTTCAGGGGTCGGCCCATAGAGGTCGGAAAATACAGAAATCCATATTTTATTTTATTCATTAATTATGGAAAAAAAAGGAATATTTTCTATTTTTTGTCCTTACCAACACCTAAAATTTATATTTTAGAAACGGATTCTATTTCTCACAGCTGAACAACAGAAAGCTGACAATGATCGGCTACACCTCATGTGCTTTATTCAGTGTTAAATGCTAATAATGTGACTTTGAAAGCCATTTTACATGACATTTATTGCTATACGACTGAAAGCAGCAGCAGATAGTTGAAAATAAACTGTTTGAACTCAGTTCAAGCCAACAAATGTCAGTGATTCAGCATGTACATTTAATAATGTTAAAGAGGTTTAATATGTACTAATTAGATTATAAACATCACCATTTCGTTGGAGTGCAGTAAGTGCACTATTCTGTGCTACTGAATGGTTGTATTCACATTTCTGTTGTGTTTCGTCTGGTGCAAACAGCCAAATTGCTTATCACTGCGTATCTCATCATGAAGCGTGTTGTTAGGACACGGGGTTACAATGCAATCTGCTCACCTGTTTACATTTGTAATATTTATATTATTTGCTAATTAATAACCACCTCATGTGGATCTCTGAATCTGCGTCTAATTTCGGAGTCTGCTACGGTCCACTGGAGGTCACGTTTCAGTCACGGACGCATGCTTTGAAAGACTTCCTGACTGAATGAACCAAATATGCTGTGAAATATAATTGGCTAAACTGGCATTGGACGAGTTAAATTACTAAAGCAAAGACAGACGTTCTGGCACGTAACGCACATTTTCAAAGCTTACTATCTGACTTTAGCAAGTTTTTCAGATAAACAAGAGCGTCCACTTGGCATGTTTCTTAAATATCTGTAAACATGTTATGGTATTTTATGCTATAGAAGAGTCAAAAACTTACACACAGCACCTTTAACTAATTTTATATCAGACGTTAAGCAAAATTTAATTGGTCGCCCTTTATACTACAATGACCCCAAACGCAATTAGACACAGTTTGTAAGCAGATGCCATTTGATTAGACATTTTATTCATGCACACATTCTTCAGAGTGATTTAAGTGTCTTTTTTTGAGCCACTGTATATTAACACCATTATTTATGTCGCCCGTCGGCAGCCCATATGCTTTAGGTTACATGAATGAATCTGAGCTCTGGTTGGAGGAGAACTAGAGTCTGGAAGGAAACGGTTAACGGCTTCCCTCAGTCTGACACATGGATCCTCTTTCTAGTGGTTTGAGAGACAACAGACCTGTGGCTCCCATCGCAGAGATGATTCACAATGAATATGCATGCTTCCAATTACCCCAGGAAATAATGAAACAATAAGGGCCCTCTGCCCAGCATCCACTGTCACTCATGCGGTCTCTCGTTTAGTTGAAAACACCGTGACCGGGTCAGACTCAGACCACTGGAAGACTTTAGTGGTCGTATAAGAGCACTGTGGTAATACCAAGATTAACTGATTGTATAGTGGTGTCTTAGATAAGATACTGAATGAACTAAATCTGAGAGAATACCACAGTACATGTCCAAAAACACATGGTTTGGTTAAATTCAGCTTAAAACGTTGACATTAGTTTTGCTTCCCTAGGAGTGCTGCAGTCATGATGTCAAAATCTGGAAATACTGATGGCTCATTCACACAAGTGTTGGATCTGTTGTTTTCCTCTTTCTGAAAACATGACATTGTCTCAAGAAATATCTGCATACACACAAAACCACAGGTCAATTCAAAATTATGTAGTATGCAGGCTATGCATGACTACGGAAGTCCTAAGAGGCCATGCATTAAATTATTTTCCTCTTTTGTTATGTCGTGATCACGACTGAATTATCTCGTGATCTCGACATAACAACAACATTTTTCGTGATCTCGACATAATAAAAAGTTGTTTTCTCGTGATAACGACTTATTTTTTGTTTTTATTTATTATTATTATTATTATTATTATTATTATTATTATTATTATTATCGTTATTAATAATAATAATAATAATATCTGGCCAGGGAGAGAATAGTCTAGCTGCAGACACGCATTCGCGTAACATGTTAAAGGCGTTCAGAACAGCCATAATATTATGATAGCAACGCCCGTGATTAATGTAAATTCATGATTATATTCATGTATATGATTATATACCATTATTTACAATAATATTCCCTCAACTG
>CAIGQQ010012353.1:1093284-1123961 GCA_903798035.1 Danio albolineatus | reverse complement strand
TATATAAAAAAGAAGAGAGAAGAAGAAAAAAAAAAAAACTCACCGGCCCACATTTAAAAAATGGCCCGGCCCTTCTGGCATTTGCAAGAATTGCCAGATGGCCAATCCGCCCCTGCACAGGTACATTACACATCAACTAAAGTTTAAAATATGATATTGTAGTGGACTACCCCATTAAACTGAGGTCGGGATTGGGAAAGTTCAGTGAGGCGGGACTCAAACTCAGGATGACCAAATCGAAATGGTGCTATATTTCAGTGCACTGCCCACAAGGATATCAATACTGACATTTCTTGGTGACCGTAAAGAAAAACTACAGAGGCTGAATTTTAAACTTAAACATTAATATATTCTGAAAGGAAAACAACATCTGTCATTAATTCATCACATTTATTTCAAGGTGTGCTACTGTACATTCACAGCACATTAGCATTCACTGAATTGGAAATCGTTCAGTCCATTAAGACTGTATTTTTAACCGTTCGTAAAGGGTTCAGCATTCTAAAAACGGAGAATTGTTTAACCTCTTCTTCCAGCTCTATCTGTAAATTAATAATTATATAATTTTTTTAAAAACTTACAGTAAACATCTGGGTTTATATTTAGCTGATTCGAGGTAGGGCTGGTATAGTTTGTGGCACATTTAAAAAAATAATAAAAATACCTGAGCCAGAAAATATTAAAAGATTAAAAAGGCACCAGTGGAGAAGAAGTGCAGTGTCTTACAAGTCGTTGGGTATATCTTTCTTAATAAATAAACCAAGGCGATATAACTTTCTTCATTCAGCTGATATACGGTAGGAACAACAGACTACAGCAGACAGGGAATGTTAAAAAAATAAAAGACTTCAGTGTCTTTTTTGCAGTGGATGTTTCTGTTTAAGTCTTTAACCATAGTGAGACTACCTGATGAATGACTGGAGCGTCATCAGGCCGCTTCCTTGCACCACCCAGACATTGTATTGCTTTAGATACAAATTTCCACATTATTGAGAACTATAAATCTGGTACGTTTCAACTTAGCGAGTTCTTCTCCAGTAAACAACAGCTACAATGAATGCCACTGCTGCGATGGTGGACACGGTGCGCCATCTCGTCATGCTGCGGAAAATGCCCTCCTGCAACACAGGGCAAAGAAAGTATTAGATGCACACTTTTACTGACATCCATCAAATAATCTTTTGGGTTTTTTTCAGATACTAATTGTGACTAATTATGGGATGAGAATTGAAAACCACTTAATTCTGTAAAAAAAAAATGTAACCAATTTTTTTTAAACAATACAGTAACCATAGGGGTGCTTCGGTTTCCCTCACAAGTCCAAAGATATGCGCTATACAGTAGGTGAATTGAATAGGCTGAATTGGCCGTACTGTATGTGTGTGAATGCAGTGATGGGTTGCGGCTAGAAGGGCATCTGCTGCGTAAAACATATGCTGGATGAGTTGGTGGTTCATTCCGCTGTGGCGACCTCTGTAATAGAGACTAAGCTGAAGGAAAATGAATGAATGAAAAATTAATTTCAGTATCTTGGCATTTCCATCAAGCATTTTTTATGCGATAATGCATAAATGGGTAGATGGAGACTAGGCAAGGGACGATAACCGGTTTCAAGGTTTACCGCAGTTAAAAGAAGTCAAGGTTTTAAAACCGCTCAAGCATTCGGTTATACCGTACCTAAGGAATATGTAAGGCCCAGACAGAATCAGTGGACATTTTTTGCTATTTCTGCTAAGAACTTTGCAAAAAAAAATCTTCAGGTTTATGTGGAATCATTTTAACAGTATCATAAATACAAACTTAATATATGAAATAAATAAATACCTTTTAACTTTTATTTAATGTTTACAATGCAAATCCAATGAGATCCACTTACTGTAATTGGTCATCAAAGCAAGTCTCTTATACAGTAAGTGTACTAAGAGACAGAACATATTACTTTACAAACTGTATTGTAAATGAATCATATAAACATTTTAATATTTTTATTTATAACATTTTTCAAATGTAATGAATAATTTTTAATATTTAATTAATAATCTAAAAACTGGATAAATATATATATTTACAGACACTTACACAAGTAATTACATAGACTCAATGATGGGCTAAAGATCTGTGGAAATTGCAGATTTCTGCGTGTGCAGATTTGGTGTGGGCCAAGGTATATGTAAGCATTTTTCTAATGTGTTTTTTTTAAATGTGTTGTAAAGAAATCTGTGTTTTTGGAAACTAATGAAGAGAGCAGATGTCAGTGATTTATTTTAATTATTAAGCCTGACATGTTTACTGCTCCAATATATTATAAATGTTTCGTAATATAAAATGTATTTGTTAAAACCTTTTTTGTTGTTGTTGCTTTTTTTACCCAGACATTTAAAAAGAACTTATTTTAGAGCAGTAATCACAATACCGTCAAACCGTGGTGAGCGCACTGGCAAGTGGATGCTGCACAATAGTGGTGGTGTGGAGAGACCCCCCTCATGATTGTGAAGTGCTTTGGGTGTATGGCCGATTAAAATTGATTATTAAAACAATTATGTTTAGAAATATGTGTTGAAAAAAAAAATTCCCTCCTATTAATCAGCACTTACTGTGCTTAAAAATTTCACAGGAGGGCTAATAATTTTGCATTTAACTATATATTATGTCCACCATGCAACTGTGGCAAAGAAATGAAAACTCTATTTGATGTTAGATAAAACAAATTATTTAATTTATTAATTTATTTCAAGAGTTCACCCTTAGATATGCTTAGCGTTTATAGCAGGTTTGGCATGCTGTCCCGGGAGAAAACCCTGAGCTCGGAGATATTTGAGCCCAAGGCTCCCGCCCAGTCAATAAGCATATAAGGGGATCCGAGATCAGATAGGCCTCGAAAGCTCCCCCTTAGAAAAGGGAGGAAAAAGGAGGAGATGGGGTGGAAGGGGGGATTCTTCCAAAACGAAGGTAGAGCAGTAAGGGAAAAATGGTCTGTTTAGAGTAAGCTTGGATCGCTCTGATTGGATCATTGCTGATTACAGATGATCAGCCAGGCGTGCTAATCATATCACGTGCTCCTCTCGAAATTAGTTTATGAAACTTCACTTAATTTAATTTACTCCAGGTTTAAATATATTGTGACTAATAAAACATATACTGCATGTTCCTATATTGAGTGAACTGTATAACTTACAGCACATTCCCCAGCAGGACATTTCTGAATTACTGTAAACAGCAGTTGACTGTCCTTCTTCAAACCCCTAAACTGAGGGTCAAGCATGCAAGCATCAGGTCTCCTCCCCTCATAGGCTTTGCATTCTTTAGGCTCGTGCTGTAAATATTGTCACATGTTCGCTACATCCCAGTTCTCAGGGCCACAGTATGCTCCATGACGCCTGAGCGTTTGAAGTCTAAACCCGGCACCCCACATTCTGCTCCGTTTATGATCATATGTGCGCTATTAAACTTGAGTGGCCCCAGGAACTGCAGTCGGGCTCTGCAGCACACATGCAAACCGCATCTTACTCGAGTATGATAACATCAGTTCTTGCATGAGAAGTGGAAAGCTAAAAAGAGATGCGTCGTAATGTCCGTTTTAAAAAAAGGGCTGAATCAGATCAGTGGTGTGTAGATGGGTGCCATGCTGGGTCGGTGGGTTTGTGTGTCTGGGTATATTCCTAGACGGGATGTGTCTGGGTTCGTGCTTATGTACTTCCTGGCTGGAGTGGGTGCGTCTCTCTGTGTGTGGTGGCCCATGTCTGGTTCGACCTGTGTGGCTCCACATGGGTGGCCAGACAACACACACAAAAACACACACACAAGAAAAAAAACGGCAACTTACCCATCCTCCTTGCTGTCTGATCCAGGCAGAAAGGTTTTCCTTCATAAACTGTAAAAACCAGCTAATGATCTTCTTGATAATTTCAAAGTGGTTCTGAGTCAGAGCCTAAAGGAATGAAAGGAAATGATATTTTACATCTCTGTAGTATGCAAAGGAAGATCAACAATCACAATAGAATTTTTGCCATAATTGAAGTTCAACTGATTATGAAATGCCGTTAGCACTCTGGACTGTTTCCACCTGGTATGGGCTAGTTGCACATGATAGTGCCAATGAGCTTCCGAGATGCAAGTATGTGCGTGTTCACTTCCGGTTGCATAGAACTATAAAGGAATAGGTGAAGATTTCGCATTTTCATTACCAAAAATAAGCAATGTTAAATGTTTAAAATAAAAAAAACAAAGTAGTTTATCAGTGACAGGAGAGGACATCCTCACTACACTGCTGAATACCTCAGTGCGCTGATCTGCTTTCATTCATTCCCTGTTGATGCTCAGTGGTTACTCAAATTGCGTTAAGTCCTGCAAAAGCTTCTAGTGTGCAGTGTACATCTTAATGATAATTTTGTTTTGACACCTGCTGGACTGAGAAAACTTAAAAAAAGGAGATGTTTCCGGTCTTTTTCGTGGGACAACTGTGCTCTTTCCACACTGGTATGGGATCTACCTAGATGATCCGTCCCAGTGACGTCTGCGTAAGATGAGCGAACCATAAATGGCACTTGATCATGTTTATATGTCATGACTAGGGCCAGACGGAATCTGCGGACATTTTTTGCAATTTCTGCGCAGAATTTTGCTAAAAATCTGCGGATTTATGCGGAATGATTTTAGCATTATCATAACTAAAACCTTAATATATGAAATAAAAAGTAATACGTTTTTAGCCTTTATTTAACGTTTACAATGCGAATCCAATTAGATCCACTTTATTTGGCAAACAAAGCAAGCCTCTCGTATAAAATATCTACTAAAAGACAGAAAATATGACTTTACAAACTGTATTGTAAATAATTTATATGAACATTTTCATATTAGTCAATATTATTACTGAAATTAATTAAAAAACTGAATAAATATACGTTTACACAAGTAAAAAAAAACGAATCAATGATGGGCAAAAAATCTGCGGATATCTGCGGAATTCTGCGCGCGCAGATTCCGTGTGGGCCTAGTCATGACTACATGTACATGTGTATATAAGTGTAAATATATATTGTGTAAACACACTAAAGACACATTGTATTTTATTAATAGAATGTACACTGCAGCATTGTGTTTTATAATTGAGTATCTGTGTATTCAAACATATCTTGTTAATAGAGTTTGCCTAATTGTGTGTTATGCAGGTATGTTGATTAATATCTAAGAAACACTAATGCTGTAGTGAATAATTATTATATTTTTTATTTAAAGAAGATTATTTATTGTATTATTACTACTATATTACTATTAATACTATCTACAGTCTGTGATATTATACATCTCATATGCATGCATGTTGTAAGGTGCGAGTGTATATTGAGAGCTTGTGCTCTTGATTGTTAGACGGAGGCGCTCAACCTGCAGTCTGTGTGGGTCCTAATGCCCCAGTATAATGAAGGGGACTCTATACTGCTCAGTGAGCGCCATCTTTCGGATGCTGCACACTGGTGGTGGATGAGGAGACACACACCCCCCCAATGGATCTGCTCATGCATGAGGTTAAAGAAGTACATGCAATAAATGACTATCCAACCCAGTGAAACTAGGTTCCAGGAAGGCCACAGCCAGGCACAGATTAGTTTCAACCAGTTCAGTTCCCAAAAAAAAAAACTGCACCACTGACTTGAGAACAGCTTTTAGTTGGTCAATGGTGCAGTCTATTTTAGTAAAAAAAATATAAACGTATCACCTTAACACACCTCCATTTCAGACTAGCACAGCCATTGGTACTCAAATGGGTGCAGATGCATTTGCTATACAAGTAACATGGCACAGGATGTGAAAACAATATCTGCGCCGGCTAGAAGATTTCTAGATGAAACTGGTTTGTGGTGACTCATAAAATGCAGGTCTACAGCTAGAAGAAAAACAAGAACATGTGGCTCCTTGTGACACTTTAATGTCTTATGAAGTGAAACGATCAGTTTGTACAAGAAACTGCACAATATTCCTAATGTTATTATCTGCAGTTGACAGTCCTGATCATGTTAACAACAATCTAGAGCTTCATGTTGCATGATGAGGTACATTTGTTAAAAATCTGTGAAAAGCCAATATTTATAATTGAGATCAAACATGTGAACTTAACCTTACTCTTTTATCTGAAAATAAGCAAGATTTATAACACCATAGCTGACTTGCAATTTGAGAATCGCTAAAGACTGCAGTGTCCATTAAAAACTTTATTTAATAATGTAATTAAAACAGTCATCTAAGGGTAGGGCTGGGCGATTTGGCCTAAAATCTAAATTTCTATTAATTGTACATTTTAACTCGGATTACGGTTAATGAACGTGAGAAGTGAATGAATTAGATAATGAATATGATATAACGAATATTAGATTATCTAAGTCAGTGGTTCTCAAACTGTGGTACTAGTGGTACGCGGGACTTCTTCCAGTGGTACGCGGAAGAATCTCTGAATAATAAAAGAATAAAATGAA
Source organism: Danio albolineatus (assembly GCA_903798035.1). Lineage (NCBI taxonomy): Eukaryota > Metazoa > Chordata > Actinopteri > Cypriniformes > Danionidae > Danio > Danio albolineatus. Next base: position 1,117,491 of record CAIGQQ010012353.1, on the reverse strand, counting down.
CACACTTTTTAAACCCTTTGACGTGTCCGATAACACCGTGATCAGAGAGCATTGGCTGTTCCCTGAAGCGTACGGGTACACCGGAGTGCTTAGAATGTTTACTTTAGTGCATCGCGTCATCAAACGTTAAAAAAAATCAGTCTGCTTGGCGCGGAGGAAGAAAAAGAGGCGAGCGCGCTGGTGGAGAGTTGTGCGGAGGGAGAGACACGCGCGCTAGAGAAGCCCTTCAGCAGACCAGTCCTGTTGTGTTGGGATTTCAGTTACTAACTCGGGAATACTGCACGTATGAATTGGTCAAGCACTGTACATGTGTATGTAAGGGATAATCAACGGCTTGCCGTGCGTTAATGCACGACGCGCAGGCAGACAGAGAGACAGAGAGCATGTCAGTGCTGTTTATACATGCTAATGTTATTATACGATTTCATCAGTCCGATCATGGGTGGACAAATAAGACATTCTCAGTCAGATGAGTATTTTTCTAATTTTGCAGATCTCCCGTCCGCCAGTAACATTTCTCATCGGTTTCACATGCGAGTTGCTATAGTTACTATAAACTTTTGGGAGAAGCGCATTCATTTCGAACTGTGATCAAAACTGACTGGAACTACCTGAGCGTTGCACACCCTCCAGCCAATCAGAATCAAGACTATCAACAGACTATGGAATTTATGCATTAATCACTCGCTTTTCTGACACACACAGGCCTGCTGTAAATGACGAGCAGTAAGCAGATCTAATTTCTAATTTAAATATGTAATTCCGAATCGTATCAAAATACAAGTTAACGTTTAGATATCTAAGTTATGTTATATGTACATGAAAATATATCTCAAAAGGTATAAAAAATGTATGTATATACGTATATGACATATAACCTATATTCATCAGGTCCAGTCAACATTTGCAGGTTTTGATGAATATGCTACTATACATTAATACTTTACAAGTACAGCAGTTTTCTTTTTATTATTTAAATGGTAAAGTAATTTTTTTACTCTGCAAGCACAGTTAATGTTCAAACTATTTATAATGTGTAAAGTGGCTGACAATAATACATATTCTTAATAAAAGGAATTGATTTGTCTTTTTTTTAACTGTGCAGTGCTGTAGCTGCTTAATTAGGCCTACTATGCTACTGTATTTCAATACCGGTCATTATGGTGGTACTTGGAGAGACAATTTTTTTCTGAGGTGGTACTTGGTGAAAAAAGTTTGAGAACCACTGATCTAAGTATTTTTGCCCTCATAGTTCTTCATAGTTCATAGTTTTGCACAGCAAATATGCTCACATATTACAAGTGAGGGCGCCACGGTGGCCGAGTGGTTAGCACGTTCGCCTCACAGCAAGAAGGTCGCTGGTTCGATCCCCGCCTGGGCCAGTTGGCATTTCTGTGTGGAGTTTGCATGTTCTCCCCGTGGTTGCGTGGGTTTCCTCCGGGTGCTCCGGTTTCCCCCACAGTCCAAAGACATGCGGTACAGGTGAATTGGGTAAGCTAAATTGTCCGTAGTGTATGTGTGTGAATGACAATGTGTGGATGTGTTTCCCAGAGATGGGTTGTGGCTGGAAGGGCATCCGCTGCGTAAAACAAATGCTGGATAAGTTGGCGGTTAATTCCGCTGTGGCGACCCCAGATTAATAAAGGGACTAAGCCGAAAAGAAAATGAATGAATGAATTACAAGTGAGATTGCTTTAAAAAAATTGAAGAAAACACTATCTACTATAAGGCAGCACGGTGGCCCAGTGGGTAGCGCTCTCGCCTCACAGGTCACTGGTTTGAGCCTCGGCTGGGTCAGTTGGCATTTCTGTGTGGAGTTTGCATGTTCACCCCATGTTCACAAGGATTTCCTCCGGGTGCTCCGGTTTCCCAAAGGCATGCGGTACAGGTCAATTGGGTGAGCTAAATTGTCCACAGTGTATGTGTGTGAATGGAAGTATGTGTGTTTCCCAGTGATGGGTTGCAGCTGGAAGGGCATCCGCTGCATAAAACATATGCTGGATTAGTTGGCGGTTCATTCCACTGTGGCAACCCCAGATTACTAAAGGGACTAAGCCGAAAAGACAATGAATAAATGACTATCTATGATCTTTGATTATTTACTCTACTGAACATCAGCGTTGAACTACTGAAATGAAAACACACATTGCCTAAAATCACCTAAAAAAAAAACTGCCTAAAAATTTTTCTAATAAAAAAAATAAATCAGCGCCGTATATTTGAGAATGTGCAATAAGTTGTGCACGAACAGAGGAAATCGGCGCACGAGCAAAGAGATTCACACACTCGTATTGCATGAATGCGCTCTCAACTTGTAATACTGTGCTCATGATATTTGTAATTGAAATAACGCCACATAGAGATCAGATCTGGCCACAAAATGCTGAACATTTATCAGTTCAGCGGGGTCATGTGACTCAGGGAGAGTAATCAAAAACATTTACCTGGAAAATTTAGATTGATTATAGGTTCTGAATGTCAATTTCAATTACTTTTCGATTAACCACCCAGCCCTACCTGAGGGTAAACAAATGAACAGCAAGAAATTTTATTTAGGTGTACTATCCTTTTTTTAGATTTTTTTTTGGCCTTTATTAGATAGAACAGTAATCAGACAGGAAGCGAAGAGGGAGAGGGAGATAGGGGTAGGGTCGAGAAATATCCTCGAGACAGGATTCAAACACCCTATGGGGACACCCTATGGCTACTGCACCATGTCGGGGCACTAACCACTAGGCCAGTGGTTCTCAAACTGTGGTACGTGTACCAGTAGTGGTACGCAGGCTTACTTTTAGTGGTACGTGGAGGAATCGCTGAATAATTAAAGTTAAAAAATGAACACACTTTTAACCCTTTGATGCGTACGATTAACACTGACGTGATCAGTGATTTATTTTATTTTTTTAGGCTAAACCTTTTATTTTATTTTAAATTTTCTAATGTTATGTATTCTTTCATTTGAAGCTATTTTCCTCTCTGTATTTGTAACAGTAGTTTGGGGCTTATCCTGTATTTTTATATCCCAATGTTGACAGGTATAGTTTAATCACTTGCTTTTCTGACACACAAAGCCTGCTTTAATGCGCAGTAAGCAGATCTAATTTCTAATTTCTCTGTTGAAACTATTTATAATGTTTAAACTGGCTGATAAATAATAAATATTCATAATAATAAGAATTAATCTGCGACGTTTTTGAACTGTGCAGGGCTGTAGCTGCTTAATTACGCCTACTATGCTACTGTATTTCAATTATGGTGGTACTTGGAGAGACAATTTTTTTCAGAGCTGGTACTTGGTGAAAAAAGTTTAAGGACCACTGCACTTGGCTATTGCGTCGACGAACTATCCCTTTAATACCAGGTGTACAGTGTGGCTAAAATATTAATGGTGAGAGCGTAAAAAAATGACACATAATCAATACCAAAACATTGTTTAAAAATGAAAGATAGAAATGGCTAACTTGGTATTTTACCTGGAAAATGAGCCTATATGCGAGGTGAAACAGAGCCACTACGCGTCCCCAGTTAATGCCATCATCAAAGATGCTTCTGGCCACAGTCATGAAGACGTCCTGTGCGCAGTTTGATTGAACGGTGCTGATGAGACTGTAAGAGGAAAAGAAAGGTTTACATATTATATTTATAGGCTTCTCAAACTCTACACCCATACTCATAAAGACCCATATTTGTTTCTCAATGTAAATCTTGTTCTGTAGTGTACACCATGTTTTACACAATCCTGGTCAGTCAGGTGTTCAGATGTCTCATTGTATCCTTGTAAACTCGGTCTTAAAGGTCATATTTGCATATTTATAAGGTTGGTAGCAATAAATGAACAACTGCTGTACACATCTAGCATAAAGAGCCTTTAATAACTGCTTTGTCCAGAACTACATTTGTTAAGATGCACTGTGACTGCACTATAGAGCTAAAATTAGTTTTCACTAGGGCCACACGGAATCTGCGCGCGCAGAAATTCGCAGATTTCCGCAGATTTTTAGCCCATCTATGATTCTGTTTATTTACTAGTGTAAATGTGTGTACATTTATATTTATTCAGTTTTTAAATTAATTTCAGTAATAATATTGACTAATATGAAAATATTCATATGATTTATTTACAATACAGTTTGTAAAGTACTATTTTCTGTCTTTTAGTAAAGATTTTATATGAGAGACTTGCAGAGACTTGCTTTGTTTACTAAATAAAGTGGATCTAATTTGACTCACATTGTTAACATTAAATACAAGTTAAAAAAGGTTTTACATTTATTTCACTTATTAAGATTTTAGTTACTCCTAAAATCATTCCGCATAAATCCGCAGATTTTTAACAAAATACTCCGCAGAAATAGCAAAAAAAATGTCCGCAGATTCCGTCTGGCCCTAGTTTTCACCCACTAGTCATCTTTACCTCAGACACTGAAACTAAACCCAGCCGGAAAGCATCTTTGACTGAAAAAGCACATACATGTTTAATGAGGTAAAGACTGGAGAGCTCTAAGATTGATTATTTGTAGCTAAATAACAGTGTGTTACTATGGGATTGTAATTTGGGATGAATTTTGGTGCCTATAACTTAAAGGTTAAAAAATGACCCAGAAATAATAGAAGTGCAAAAACACCCCCTTAAAGTTTTCACTTGAAAGTCACATTCAAATAAAAACATCAATACATAAAAACTTAATTCACCCTGCTGAGCTGTGTGCAGCATATTTTACTATAGATATATGCGCTGTGTTGGACTTCATTTGAACTGAAGACATTTTAACTCCTCCTGACTGCCGCTCTAAAGCTTGGAGGATCAAAATAACTCAAAGGTTATTCAAAATAAAAAAAGTCAGATACAACTAGGAAGCATTTCAGTGTGAACTACCCCTATAATATAAAACAGGTTGAGAGCAGGTTGGATTAGACACTTTGTGCATAAAACATTAAAAAAAACATACTGTTGAAGCTCAGCACTCTTGTTAAGGTCGTCGGCTATCTTCAAAAGCTGATCCACAACTTCCTTGATTTGTGGATCCTCTTCTTCCTGAGGTCTTCCACCCAGATCTTCGTGACTCACGCGAATGTTTGGATCATCTACAGTAGCTTGCTGAATAACGTACCTTTAGGTGAAAGCAAAGCACAGCGACAGTGAGAGAGATGCAGTCATTCACAGGGTTCCCACTTTTTCATGAACACCAGATTCAAGGACCATTCATTTTAAATCAAACACCTTTGTAATTCATACCACAGCATACAGTATGTAGCGCCATGAAAGTCCTTTTTTGTACGTAACATTTCACTTGATATTTCCATTACACCTAATATTTACATCACACAGACTAATTTTTATTTTAAATGTACCATTTTAAACAGTCATATATTATCTTTATTTAATGCCATGTCAGCAACAACAGATATTGTCATGGCAAAAAAAAAAACATTTCGTTGATAAAAATATATACAAAAAACAAAAAAGTTAATAAATAAATCAGATATGTAGGCCTGTGAGGATAAGGGAATTTTGTTGTGCGATATATTGTCATAGAAATTGTTGCGATAAGCGATATTATTGTCAATTTGAGATCATTTTATGCCACTGATTATATGGCAAAATAATGCAAATAGCCATAAACACTTTAAAATACTTAACATACTTAAGGTTGTTTAGATTCTGTAATTTAATGGTAAATAATCCTATTATATATACTATTAAATGTGCAATTATAAGCTTTGACACTGGTGAGGTAGAATGTAAATGTCATTGTAAAATGGCTTTAGCAATGCAATGGCTATAAGGATTGAGGTCATCTCCAATTATTGCACAATAAGTCGATGCATTGATTATTATGACAGTCCTAAATATACAAGTGAGTTAATTTTATTTTAAAAAAGCTTTAAACAGTCATGTTTAAAAAAGATTAATCAAATTTGTTGAATTTTGGTTTTGATATGTTGATAAAATGTGCACAATTTATTATTGTACAAGATTTAAATGTAATTTTTTTAAGTAAGAATTTCTTTTCTTTCTTTTTTTTTTATTACTGTTAGGGCTGGGCGACTAATTGAAATCGGCATTCAGAAAGTTTGTCAGGTCAAATTTTTCGATTACTTTCCCTACAGCGTGTGGAGTCACGTGACCCCGCTCTGTTAAGGTTGATTTAAACTTCTGCGTTGACCACACAGGTATGGTCCGGCACAGCCTTTGCATGGTCGCATACCCGTGAACATCTCAAAAAAATGACACTACACGTCGCACTTTTGCACTAGATACAATATGATCGGAAGCTGCACCAGAGATGCATTAAGATGGCATATTTTCCTTTACAATAAAATGATTATTTACATTAAAATATTTGTTTACAGAAGATTCAAGAAATGCACTGTTTAAAATATTATTTACAGGATATACAAGAGTGATTTTATTTAAAAGAGACACTGCTTATTTTCTACTTTTAATAAAAAAATAAAATAAAAAAAAATAGTCTCCAAAAGTGCAAGTTTTTTATTTTCACTTTTTTATAATGGCTATTTTTTATAGTTGTTTAACGTTGAAGTTCAATCATATAGTTAATAGTGTGTGTTTAAAGTCAAGTAACGCACCTTTCATTCAAAAATCTCTCTTGTAATATGTGAGCATATTGCCTGTAGAAAACAGTGAACTACGAGAGCAAAATAAATAAATAAAATAATCGTTCATTAATCATAAACGAGTTCAAATGTTGCCAAATCGCCCAGCCCTACATTCTGTTTTTGACAGCAGTACAGTGCAATTATTGAAATAACACCATAAACACAAAGGACTTTCAATGAGCATGTTTGTTTTGAAGTACTTCCCAGTCCTTGAATGCATATTTCTGATATTCAAGTGCTTTCAAGAAGTAAGAACCCTGCAATCAAACAAATACAAAAATGATAAATGCAGAAGTGAAGATCACACAAGTTTACCCTCTTAATAGAACAGCGCTCTGCTCAATGATCACATCGTCTATCACATCTGAAATAAGCAAGGAAAATGCTGAGAGTTAACGTGAACAATACACCCCATAACTAGTGATGGGCAAATTTTCTTTCAAATGTAATATATATTACAATCTCAAATCTTTATTTAAAAAAAAAAAAGCAAAAATATCATAACATATACTGTACTTACACATTACTTTGCATGAAAAGTGACTAAGTAACACATTTAGTTACTTTTTAAGTAATATATTACTATTAAAAGTAAATTTACCCAACGCTGTTCATAACACCATAAGCATTTTAAAACAGGATGAGGTCAAAGTACAGGAAGCAATCTTTGTATTCCTGGGTGTGATAAAAGGGTGAGAAGGCACTATAACTGCGGTGAACAGTGACCTCTATTGGAAAGAACTTCCTGTTTTGATACTGGCTGGTTTACAAGAAAGGTCATGGCAGTGGCTTATGTGAAAGTTTGCGGTGTAACCAGCTTTACCTATGGCCCGGTTTTCTGTTCTCAAAATTTGAAATATATAAAAATGTAATACATGTATACATAAACAAACATATAGTGTGTGTGTGTGTGTGTGTGGATATGTGTAAGCTTTTTTCGTTTCAAGTCATGTTTGCAGACATTTGGACAACACAGTACCAATGTTTTAACTTAAGAAGGAGAGTTATGGCGGAACAACTATGATTTTCAATTATTCATTCATTCATTTTCCTTCAGCTTATTCCCTCTATTTGTCAGGGGTTGCCACAGTGGAATGAACCGCCAACTTATCCAGCATATGTTTTACACCAGGCATGTCCAAACTCGGTCCTGGAGGGCCGGTGTCCAGCAGATTTTAGCGCCAACTTGCCTCAACACACCTGCAAGGATGTTTCTAGAAAGCCCAGGTGTGTCTGATTGGGGATGGAACTAAACTCTGCAGGACACCGGCCCTCCAGGACCGAGTTTGGACATCCCTGTTTTACACAGTGGATGCCCTTCCAGCTGAAACCCAGTACTGGGAACATTTTTCAATCATAAGGGAACAAAATATTTGTTTTTCTCACAAACAACATTTTCTAAAGATTAAAATGATCTAAACGAAAACATTTGTATTACAAAATGCTATTAGACCTTTAAAGATTTAATAAATGTAAATATTTCACTCACACCCATACCTAGCATATTAAGTAAAGCATGATTAATGTAATTCTGACTGAATAAACACATTTTCAACAATATTATACATATTTTGAAGGTATAAACTGATTACAAAACAATTAGGTATTTTATTGTCACACTTTACTTTTTATTCCCTGAAATGTCTTAAAATGCTAATTACTCAATTACTTTAAAGTAAAAAGTCCATCTAAAATATACAATAAAGATAAAAGAAACAAATGTGAATATTATTATAATATTATAATATGATTATTAAAAATGTTTTAACTTAATTTTATAAGTTACACAAGCTGTTTTAAGTCAGTTTAACATAATATAAGTACAATGACTCATAAGGTTAATTTGATTAAGCTTAAAAAATTTACGTCAACCAGAATTTTTTTTACAGTGTATGCATGATTAATGTAATTTGTGACTGAATAATCACATTTTCAACAATATTTTATCTATTTGAAAGGTATTATATTTAAACGGATTGCAAAATCTAGGTATTTTATTGTCACACTTCACTTTTTATAACCTGAAATGTCTTAAAAATGCAAATTACTCAATTGCTTTAAAGTAAAAAGTCCACCTAAAATATACAATAAAAGAAACAAATGTGAATATTTTGTTCACACCCATACACTGCAAAAAATGACATGATCAATTAGTCATGACAGCATGTTTTCAGTTCATTGTAACTTATTAAACTAAGTTAATCATGTTCTAACTTAATTTTATAAGTTACACAAGCTGTTTTAAGTCAGTTTAACATAATATAAGTTCAATAGACTCATAACGTTAATTTGATTCAGCTTTAAAAAACGTACGGCCACCAGAACAGTTTTTTTAATAGTGTATGCATGATTAATGTAATTTGTGACTGAATAAACACATTTCAACAACATTATATATATTTTGAAGGTATTATTTCTAAACTGATTACAAGAAAAATTGGTATTTTATTGTCACACTTTACTTTTTAATTCTTGAAATGTCTTAAAATGCTAATTACTCAATTCCTCTAAAGTAAAAAGTCTACCTAAAATATACAATAAAGATAAAGGAAACAAATGTTAATATTTTGCTCACACCCACACACTGCAAAAAAATTATATGATCAATTAGTCATGACAGCATATGTTTTTAGTTCATTGTAACTTATCAAACTGAGTTAATCATGTTCTAACTTAATTTTATAAGTTACACAAGCTGTTTTAAGTCAGTTTAACATAATATAAGTTTAATGCACTCATAAGGTTAATATTATTCAGCTTAAAAATTTAAGGCAACCAGATTTTTTTACAGCGTACTGCATGATTAATGTAATTTGCGACTGAATAAACACGTTCAACAACATTTTATATATTTTGAAGGTTTTATTTTTAAACTGATTGCAAAATCTAGGTATTTTGTCACACTTTACTTTTTATTCCCTGAAATGTCTTACTTTGCCAATTATTGAATTCCTTAAAAATAAAAATAATAAAAAGTTCACCTACAGTAAAATACAAAATAAAATATAGTTGCTTGTCATCAGGTCTATATGCAGTTTGAGATGTTACTAAAAAGGCCACACTGTAAAATAAAAAAAAAGTGGCCATAACTAATATGTACTTACACCGAATTTAATAATTAATAACAATGTACTTATTGTGTAAATACATGTTTTTGCATTGTATTTGTGCTTGATTAAATACCTGTCTGTAATTACATCTGTAATTAATATCTGTAATTACATTTGTAAATACACTGTTGACCATCCCTTACAGCTTAACCCACCCTTAAACCTACAGATACCACCAAACATGTCCTTAACCCTACCCCTATCCCAACTCAAGAGCACCACAAGTGTTCTCAAATACATTATGAACACAGTAAGTACATTGTATTTATTCTTTGATGCAAGTACATAGTAGTTAAGGACACTTAATGTAAAGTGGGGCCCTTATTATGTTAAACTGACTTAAAATAGCTTGCATAACTTTAAAAAATAAGTTAGAATCGTTAACGCAGTTTATTGATTTATAATGAACTAAAACATATGATGCCATGACTAATTGATCACGTCATTTGTTACAGTGCATACGTTCCCAAATTCCCCACAACTATTTTTGTCATTACAAAAAGCATACGCCCATGCTACGTCAGAGTCGAATAGGCTGACGACACAATAATACAACGAACGATTAGAAAAGGATTAAAAGTCTAAACTCGAGACACTTATAACAGAAACTCATACTGTATATAGCTGTAAATCGCCATACAGGCCTACCATCAAATGAATGGCGCTCGTTCTAGTATTCGTGAGGAAGTCTTCGTAAGAAGTCAGTAGTGTGGACTTTACATCACGTCGGAGAGTGTCGACGCTAGTGCCCACAAGTATAGCTCGAACTTAATCTTACCTTCACCACCTGTAGCTCCCTTTAACTCGTTTTCGTCTGTCGCCTCTCCATTCTTTCCATCTGCCATGGTTTAATTCAATACAAATACCGGTATGATAGCTTGCTAACTAAGTTAGCCGGAGCAACCTAATTATTTCTGAATCCGCTAAATTCAGTTTCCAACGCAATACAACATAATATAGTCACGTTATCGACGTTTGTAGTTATAGCTCCTCTTAAGAAGCACCATTAGACTGATACAACCATGACACTGGGGTGCTCGGTGGTGAAGAAGTTTTAGGAGTTCCAGCAATCCATAGGAACGTACGCGTCCGGGGAAATAACGCGGAAATGGAGATGACTGACGGCCGCTGTGCGCAGATTCGTGCCAAAAAATGTCTCTCATTACAATCATTCATCTTTCCGAATCCGTTATATTAGACACCAAACAGACAGGTTTAATAATTTATCCTTCGTCATTTTATGAAATGATTTTTTAGTGCTTAGTAAGCAACAAAACGTACAACGACAACTAGACAAACGCACACACATAATAGACAAAATGTGTTTAAATATGCATGGAAATGTTACGTAAATGACAAAGGCACGGGCTATTTAATTATACTAATAAAAAGTCAAGTTCGCTAAACAAACAAGTGTGTACTTATTTATTTATTCATTCATTCATTCATTGTTGGCTTTACTTTTATTTGAATTCTTTAGACTACTATTTATTTGATATTATTTCCCATCATTCATGTTGTGGCCTGGGGATATATTTTCAGTAATATTTGATATTCACAAAGCATTACATACCTCAAGTATGGGATGCTTTTATGTAACAGTCTCATTATGTAATGTACAACATTCACCACAAGATGTCACTATCAGACTATGGTATTATGGTACTCACTGCTGAGCCTCATGGGTTGAGCTGAGCTTCAGCTCCCTTTTTAAATATATTTTATTAATTCAATGCTACAAGATCAAGAGGTAGAACATATTTAAATGGTTTTCTGAAAGAGAAAATATAAAAATAGACATTTACATGAAAATAAATGTTTTCAGAGCATTACATGTTTTCAGTGTTTTAGTTTAGTGTTTGTTCTAAAAGATTTATATATTTAGATTGAGCCCACTTTTTCTTATGTATATATTATTTTGTAATAAACTCCAGCTCCTTTTATTATTATTATTATTATTATTATTATTATTATTATTATTATTATTATTATTATTATTATTATTATTATTATTATGCGAAGTGTAAGAATATGCGGCCACACTTTACAATGAGGTTCATTAGTTAATGTTAATTAATTCATTTACTAACATGAACAAACAATGAACACTATTTACTACAGTACTTGTTCATGTTAGTTAACGTTCATGAAATTACAGTTGTTCATTATTAGTTCACGTTCACGCAGTAACTAATGTTAACAAGCATGGACTTGGATGTTAATAATGCATTAGTAAATGTTCAATTATGATCAATAAATGCTGTACAAGTGTTGTTCATGTTTAGTTCATGTTAGTAAATACATTAACAAATGAACCTCATTGTAAAGTGTTACCGAATATTATTATATATATAATCTATTATATTAATTTCACAGTGATGGGTTGCAGCTAGAAGGGCATGCGCTGTGTAAAACATATGGTGGATTAGTTGGCGGTTCATTCCGCTGTGGTGACCCCAGATTAATAAAGGGACTGTTAAATATCTTAAAATTCACTTTTGGTACACTTTAACAGCACCTGCACTCTCTTAACACATTTACTGCTTCTTTTTGAGTAAGAAAATGCAGTAAACTAGAGTCATTATTAGTGAGGCTCTAGGCTTAGCCTAACCAAAGCACTTGGTTTAGAGTAGAGGCCTGGATAGGTGTGTCTAACCGCCAGATTACCTCAACAAAAGAAAGATGATACTGGTGAAGGAAAAGAATCCAGCCTTCCCATGTCTTGAGCATGCTGTTTCTCAGAGCATTGAACATCAACTTTAAAGGGGTAGTTCACCCAAAAATGAAAACGTGCTCACTTTTTCTCTCCCTTAAGTGGTTTCAAACTTTTATGAGTTTCTTTCCTTAAAGAGGATAATTTAAAGAAAGCTGAAAACCATTGACTTCCATAGTTGGAAAAAAATAATTACATGATTAGATTTAGATTAGATTCAACTTCATTGTCATTACACATGTACAAGGCAACACAATGCAGTTTAGGTCTAACCAGGAGCGCAATAGCAGCAAGTGCAGGATACAGGTATAAGTTATAAAGTGCAATTCTAGAAAAACTACAATGATATTTACAGATAGATGTATGAACCTTATATACAGGTTGAATTAGCTATAAACAGAGATATACAATAGATGAATATACAGTTGAAGTCAGAATTATTAGCCCCCCTGAATTATTAGCCCCCGTTTATTTTTCTCCCCAATTTCTGTTTAACAGAGAGAAGATTTTTTTCAATACATTTCTAAACATAATAGTTTTATTACTGATCTATTTTATCTTTGCTATTATGACAGCAAACAATATTTTACTAGATATCATTCAAGACACTTCTATACAGCTTAAAGTGACATTTAAAGGCTTAACTAGATTAATTAGGTTAACTAGGCAGGTTAGGGTAATTAGGCAAGTTATTCTATAATGATAGTTTGTTCTGTAGACTATCGAAAAAAAAGCTTAAAGGGGTTAATACTTTTGACCTTAAAATGGTCTTTAAAAAATTAAAAACTTTATTGTAGCCAAAATAAAACAAATAAGACTTTTTCCAGAAGAAATAATATTATCGGACATACTGTGAAAATTTCCTTGCTCTGTTAAACGTCATTTGGGAAATATTTAAAAAAGAAAAAAAAATATCAAAGGGGGACTAATAATTCTGACTTCAACTGTATGTACAGGTTGCTATTTATAATCAGATGTGTGCAGATAGATATGAACATAATTACAAATATATATGTACAGTGAGTATGAACAATATAGAAGTCAATGGTTACAGGTTTTCAGCTTTCTTCAAATTATCCTCTTTAGTGTTTACTAGGGTTTATTTACTTTATAAGAAGTATATTTGGGCATAATGTTGTGGCTTCTTTTCATGGATTCTAATGATTTTTCTGTAACGCTGGGATGACACTGACAACGGCGGTGAGGATCCAATTGCAGGTTTAATAAGAAAGTCAGTAAAGCATTGGTCAAAGGGGGGAAACAGATGTGTACAGGTAATCAGAATAGTAGTCGTAGAACAGGCATAAGGTCAATAAGGCTGATAGCAGGCAAGGATAAACAAAAGCAAGGCTAGGATCAAAACACGGAAGACAGGAACAAAGGAAAATGTGTTGTAATGTCACTTACAGTAAACAAGACTCAGCAATGACTGTGTGTGTTTGTGCTGCTTATATAGTGCAGTAATCAGACCAGAAGCAGCTTCAGCTGTGACAGTCTAATCAATGGTAACTTGGAGCAGGAGTGTGTGTGTGTTGCATGACTGGATTTGTAGTCTGTTTACAAGCAGATCTGTAGTTCATGAGATATGTGTGTGTGTGTGTGTGTTTACCAGCGATCTCCGGCTGTTAGATCGCTGGTGATCGTGACAGTTTCTGCATCTTATGCAGTTGTGCCAAGTGATTCCCATTTTTCAAAGTGTCATTGAAACATTCACTCAACCAGTTTGTTGAAAAGCTGTTTTGCTCAGCATACAGAATAGATGCTTCTATACTTTGGTCTTTATTTATTTAATGTCTTTGTAGAGCTATAATAACATTCCAGATTTTTTTATACGGTATTAACTTTTTAGCTATTTAACATATTTTGCTAGTAATTTAACTACTATTTCTTATTTTGGAAAGCAATTAATAAACTACCCGATTTTATTAAATTACTTTAAGAAATAGAAAATAGCAGCTAAATTACAGTATGTGACAGTTCAATATGACCATTACCGTGGCACATGACGCCGCTGCAGGATTAAGGGATTAAAGAGCCCCTGTTATACATTAAAAAACATGTTATACATGTTGGGTCTTCAACAGCAGGCTGACATGCATGCAAGGTCAAAAAACACATTCATTGTCTTATAATGTGCATTTATTTTTACCTCATTATCCCAGCGACTCCTATATGAATCGTTCAGCGATTCATTTGTTCCCAAACTACTCCTTAGCGCGATGCTAATCTGTGCTGATTGGATGACCCAGTCTGATGCGATTGGTCGACAGTGCTCAGCGTGAGAGAATGCCCATCATGGCATAGTGAATGTATGAGCATACCTGCCAACACTCCCGTTTTTCTCGGGAGTAGCCCGTATTTCAGACCCATCTAACGGCACCCTCCCGATTTGTTATTTCTCCCGGAAAACCCCGGTCCTCCGCATTTTGGTACGGTCTGTGAAACCCCGGGTTGCCAACATTGGCATAGGATCTGATTGCAGCGCCCAAAACACGCTTCAACTTTCCCGGGTTTGTGTGCGCAACTAGTGGGCGGGGCTTATGTTTCACATTGACGTAAAGTCAATACAACTAAAGACTCGTTATAACAAAGGTTCATTTAAAAAACGATGAGTCGACTCTTTTATAGATTAACCAATAGTTTTAAACACTGTGCACTTTCAGATTTAAGCCTTAGCTGGACATTTCACTTCACTTAGAGCTGTGTTACACACTGCATGCAAGCTCATTTTCAAAAACCCATAGGGGCTCTTTAAGAACATGTTTTCAGGTGTAACAGTAGTTTGTGACTATGCCACCAGGGGACACAAAGGGACAAGATGGGAACAAACAGAAATACACAGTAGCTGTTCTTGCAAAAGATGGTAAATAGCTAAAAAGGTTAATAGTGTATTAAAAACTTGGAATTTTAGGATAGCTCTGCAAAAAAATAAATACAAATAAAATTAACAAGTATAGACCAAAGCATAGATGTGTATAGATGTGTTGGCTGAATGAATCAAAGTACAGCATTTTAAAATATTCATTCATTTCCCTTCGGCTTTGTCCCTTATTTATCAGGGGTCACCACAGTCTAATGAACCACCAACTATTCCAGATTATGTTTTATGCAGCGGATGCCCTTCCAGCCACAACCCAGTACTGCGAATCACCCATACACTCTCACATTCACACACACTCATAGAATACGGCCAATTTAGTTCATCCAATTCTTCTATAGCGAATGTCTTTGGACTGTAGGGGAAAACAGAGCACCGGGACTCGAACCAGCGACCTTCATGCTGTGAGGCGACTTTGCTAACCAATGAGCCACCCCATTTAAAAATATATTTTGTTTTATTTTTGTTTAAAAATATGTATTGTCTGGAACCTAAAAAATGAAAAAAAAAAAATGAATAAGAGGATAGATTGATGTCCATTATTGATTTTTCTTTTTGTGACCCCACTAAGACAAAAACATCCTCCCCAGCACACACAGGATGTACAGTCTCTCCCCCCGAAACATTCTAAACTTAGCACTCCCACAGCGGCTGTTCCTCAGCATTATTATAACCATAACTGTTACCATCACACACACATTTACACGCTGCCTTAAGCCATGCCGAGTTCGAAACTACACCATTGGCCATCGCAGCCTCTGAGATTTATGAGAGGGAAAGTTGTGGACAGTTAAATGGAAAGGGTTTTGCTCTTTGTTCTTCTATGCGGACCCTTCATCTTCAAATGATCTGCAGTCTCCGAGTGACCCTCAGTTTACTTGACTTGTCTGAGCCTGTGAGAAAATATTCAGACTATCCTAAGAACAACTAGCCTGCGTGACAAGCCTTCACTTTGACTGTTCGGGACGGATCGCAAGTTGATCCGCCAGCATGTTTCAATTTAAGATGAAAATTGTGACAGGAAATATGGGGGATAAGAGGAAGTGGTCAGTGTATGGGAACTTGTTAATGGAACTTTTTCAGCTTGGGATGAGGAGACTAATGGACATATTTCCCATGGAGAGCACATTACCACTACCACAGTGTTTACGGCCTATAATTAACTGGCGGTTGACGGTTTTTGAGATATTTTCAGTATACAGTATCTGATTTCACATGCATTATTGCTACTTTTCCCTCATAAATTCCAATATTTAAATTATTCAGTACATTTGTTCCATGTAGTCATTTACAGTAGTACTGTTTACAATAACGCATTCATACAATAATGCAGGGGGGTTTCAGGAGAAACTGCTCTCCACCCACTGAGCATCATGGATAGCACTGTGGCAGCAGTGGAGTCATTCAGGTTTCTGGGCACCACCATCTCTTAGGACCTTAAGTGGGACACTCACATTGACTCCATTGTCCAAGAAGCTCAACAAAGGCTGTACTTTCTTCGTCAGCTGAGAAAGTTCAACCTTCCAAAGAAGCTGCTGAAACTGTTCTACACTTCTATGATTGAATCAGTCATCTGCACTTCAATAACTGTCTGGTTTAGCTCAGCTACCAAATCTGACCTTCGAAGACTACGTCGAATAGTTCGGACTGCTGAGCGAATCATTGGTACAACCCTCCCTACTCTCCAAGAACTGTACTTATCCAGAGCGAGCAGAAGGGCTGCCAAAATCACTCTGGACCCCTCACACCCAGCACACTGCCTCTTTGAACTTTTACCTTCTGGTCGACGCTACAGAGCACTGCGCACCAGAACAGCCCGACACAGAAACAGTTTCTTCCCCTAGGCATGAACACTTGATGATAATAATCGTGGAACCAACATCACTACTTGCTATACACTTTTTATACACACATACACTTACTTAACAAAACACTTTACATGCCAATTTGCACATAACAGCTGCACGTATAACGTTGTATATAGTAATATGCCTGTACATACACGTGTCAATTTGTATATTTGCATTAAACACTTCTTCTAGTTTTTAAATATATTTATTATCTGTTTTTTGTCCTGTCTCTGTAATTCTGTTGCACTGTAGAAGCTCTGTCACCAAAACAAATTCCTTGTATGTGTGAACATACCTGGCAATAAAGCTCTTTCTGATTCTGATTCTCTTTCTTCATAAACCTGGATAATTTATACACACAAATGTTTCTTAAAGTTGCCACAAGAAAAAGGTTTAGGTTGTTTCTGCTACTGTGACGTACACTCACCAGCAACTTTATTAGTTACACCTTACCAGTACAACTTACCTTACAACTGCCTTAATCCTTAATGGCATAGATTCAACAAGGCACTGGAAATATTCCTCAGAGATTTTGGTCCATATTGACACGATAGCATCACGCAGTTGCTGCAGATTTAATTTGTCGGCTGCACATCCATGATGTGAATCTCCTGTTCCATCACATCTCAAAGGAGTTTCATTGGATTGAGGTCTGGTGACTGTGGAGGCCATTTGTGTACAATGAACTCAATGTCATGTTCGAGAAACCAGTCTGAGATGATTTGCGCTTTATGACATGGTGTGTTATCCTGCTGGAAGTAGCCATCAGAAGATAGGTACACTGTGGTCATAAAGGGAAAGACATGGTCAGCAATAATACTCAGGTAGGCTGTGGCGTTGACACAATGCTCAACTGGTATTAATGGGCCCAAAGTGTGCCAAGAAAATATCCCCCACAACATTACACCACCACCACCATCAGCCTGAACCGTTGACACAAGGCAGGATGGATGCATGCTTTCATGTTGTTGACTCCAAATTCTGATCCTACCATCCAAATGTTGCAGCATAAATCAAGACTCATCAGACCAGGCAACATTTTTACAATCTTCTATTGTCTAATTTCAGTGAGCCTGTGTGAATTGTAGCCTCAGTTTTCTGTTCTTAGCTGACAGGAGTGGCACCTGGTGTGGTCTTCTGCTGCTGTAGTCCATCCACCTCAAGGTTGGACGTGTTGTGCATTCAGGGATGCTCTTCTGCAGACCTCAGTTGTACATGTGGTTATTTGAGTTACTGTTGCCTTTCTATCAGCTCGAACCAGTCTGGCCATTCTTCTCTGACCTCTGATATCTTCTCTTTTTCAGACCATTCTCTGTAAACCCTAGAGATGGTTGTGCATGAAAATTCCAGTCGATCAGCAGTTTCTGAAATACTCAGACCATCCCGTCTGGCACCGACAACCATGTCACGTTCAAAGTCTCTTAAATTGCCTTTCTTCCCCATTGTGATGCTTGGTTTGAACTGCAGCAGATATTTTTGACCATGTCTACATGCCTAAATGCATTAAGTTGCTGATTGGGTGATTGTGTGAAGATTGGCTAATTAGAAATTTGCACAAACAAGCAGGTGGACAGGTGTACCTAATAAAGTGACCGGGGAGAGTATATCCACTTAAAACTGGATATTCTCTTGAAATGAGATATATATATATATATATATAGGACAGACCGTGATTTCGTTTTTTGGAAACCGATTGCACATGTCACCCTTTTTTGGGAATTAATTTTTTTGGTCACCCATTGGGAGTTTGGTATTGAGTCACTAGCTATGTTTCATCCACCTATTTTTATACATTTTGAAGTTTTGAAACATGTAATAAAAAACATACGCGCACAAGTGAGTAGGATAAACTTTTTATCTGAATAAAAAAAGTGCATAAACTACAACAGCAAAATCATTTACTAAATAAATTCTAAAAAATCTGTAAAACTAAAAAAATCTTGTGTTTTGTTTTCATATTTTGAGACGCAAGTAATTTTTTACAGTTTATCAGTAAGTTGAATCTACGATTGTTTTGATACCTTTATAATGTATGTGTATGTACATGCATTATTTTATTATTATTATGATTATTATTAATAATAATAATAATAATATTATAGTATATTTTAAAATAATTTTGTATGTTTTGCTTTGTTTTCGTTAGTACATGTTAAAACGTTTCTAAAAAATATTAAAGACAGCGTTTAAAAAAAAGTTAATCAGTAAGTGATGATTTTGTTCTCTTTGTCTAATCGGATGGAAACAGCTCTTTATTCGCTATAAGGTTTTATCTGATATAAAAGATTTTATGCGATATTTTAGTTTTTGTACATCTTTGATTGCAAACAACTATTTTCTCAAACACTGAGAAAATAGTAACTGGCAGTTGGCTGTAATCTTCACAGCCTTTTTAAGAACAACATTTTGTCCCGCATGTAGGTAACATGAGGCGACATCGCAGTCAGCTTTCATCACTACTAGTTCTTTGATGCTAGTTTGGGTGTCAGGGTCTTTAGGTGGACCCTAACTGCAGTGCAGGCTTGATTCTTCATGACATGTTATCATGGGCTGATATGCTTTAAAATGACTTTTAGGGACTATTATTGTTTATTCTTGAAGGTATAAGCTTTTGACTCTATGATCAATCCCAAGCTCATCGGAAATACAGGGTGGAAATAAGTAATGAGCACGTCACTATTTTTTTCAGAAAACTTATTTCTAAAGATGCCGTTGACTTGAAATGTTCACCAGATGTTGGTAACAACCAAAGAAATCCATAAATGCAAAGAAAACAAAACTAATTAGTTTACAAATTAAGTTATACATAATCAAATAAAATGACGGGGGAAAAGTATTGAACACATGTAGAAAGGGAGGTGTAGAAAGGCAGTGAAAACCCAGAGAGCAGCTGGAATCTCTCAGTAGTTCTTCAGCAACCTTCTGCCCTTCCTCATTGTAATTTAATATTAACTGCTTCAGTCTAACATCTACATGCCAACAGCATTTATTCCTTTTCACACTAATGTAAGTGAAAAAGTTTTCAAATGATTTTCACAAAATTGCATTTTTTGACGCACATTTTTTGTTTTCAAAAACTAGTTAGCCAGTAACCATACTGTAGATATAAAGTATCTTCTTTTGTGTTCATTAACTCATTCACTTTCTTGTCGGCTTGGCCCCTTTATTAATCTGGGGTTGCCACAGCGGAATGAATCGACAACTTATCCAGCATGTGTTTTACGCAGCAGATGCCCTTCCACCTGCAACCAATCACTGGGAAACATCTATACACACTCATTCACACACATACACTAGGGCCAATATAGCTTACTCAATTCACCTATAGTGCATGTCTTTGGTCTTGTGGGGAAAATAGGAGCCAACGCTATCTCACGGCAATTCGTAACTTTTGATTTGGTGGCTAATTCGTATGAATTCGTACGATCTAATTTGTACTATTTACTACGATTTGCTCATCAACCAATGACGGTTGGGTTTAGGGGTGGGGTTGGGTTGGGTGCCACGCCTCCATTTTTTAAATCGTACATTTTCGTACGACTGAACTCAAATTTGTACGAATTAGCCACTAAACTGGCAAAACGTAGAATGCTTATGTTTTCTCGTGAGATCAGGCTGGAGGAAACCCACATGAACATGCAAACTCCACACAGAACTTAGGTTTGCAACCACTTGAGTGAGTAATACTATACACTGAAAAAAAGATTTATTGGATCTAAATATTTTTTTTTTAAGGTAAGTGGTTGCAAACAATTTACATGGGCTGAAACAAACCAATTAAGTTGAAAATTACTTTAATTTGTTTGTTTAAATTGTTTGCACCTTAAACCTCAAACAAAATTTAGTAAATCTGATGATTTTTTTTTTCAGTGCGTTTTGGGGTGAACTATTCAAGTGCCATGTTTACACCCCTTATAGCTAGATCAGGGGTGCTCAACCCTGTTCCTGGAGAGCCACCCTCCTGCAGATTTCAGTTGTAACCCATATCAAACACACCTGCCTGTAACTATCAAGTGCTGTTCAGGTCCTAATTAATTGTTTCAGGTGTGTTTGACCAGGGTTGCAACTGAAATCTGCAGTAGGGTGGCTCTCCAGGAACAGGGTTGAGCACCCCTGAGCTAGATGGTGTTCATTGAGCACTATTTTTGGGAGTCTTAATAGGTATGAAATAATAATAATTTATATTTTCTATAGGGCAACAGTAGGTAGTGTTGTCGCCCCACAGCAAGAAGGTTGCTGGTTGAGCCTTGGCTGGGCCAGTTGGCGTTTCTGTGTGGAGTTTGCATGTTCTTCCTGCGTTTGCGTGGGTTTCCTCCAGGTGCTCCGGTTTCCCCCACAGTCCAAAGACATGCGGTACAGTTGAATTGGGTAGATTAAGTTGCCTGTAGTGTATGAGTGTGAATGAGTGTGTGTGGATTAGGCATGGGCCGGTATAAGATTCTGGCGGTATGATAATTTTGGATAAAAATATCACGGTTTCACGGTATGACGGTATTGTGATTGTCTGGCTAATAAACAAAACCTTTTCCCCCTTTGAACACAATATATTGTATATTAATAAACATTTAAAGTATTTTGTGGCAGTAAATATGTCAGGCTAAACCATTCAAGTGAATCATTGACTTTCGATGTCTTCATTTGTTTTAAAAACACTGATGTCTTTATAATTTTTACCTAAAAAAACAAACAAAAAAATCTTTATCATACCTTAGGAACAGTATAGCAGAAAACGTTGGCGGTATGAAAACCTTGACTTTTACAAACCACGGTATACCTTGAAAATGGTTATCATGCCATGCTTAGTGTGGATGTTTCCCAGTGATGGGTTGTAGCTGGAAGGGCATCCACTGCGTAAAACATGTGCTGGATAAGTTGGCGGTTCATGCCGCTGTGGCGACCCCAGATTAATAAAGGGACTAAGCCAAAAAGAAAATGAATGAATGATTTTTTCTATAGCACCTTTAAATGTTACATCTCAAAGTGCTTTTCATGAACATCATCTCCACTCATTTGGGAAAACCCATCTCCTACATAATGCTGCTGTAATGTCTCTCTTATCACTCAGCAGTTTCTTTTCATACCAAGCAGTTACTGTTTATACTTAAAATTAATGACCCTCCGATGACTTCAGTTCTTTTATGATAAACATAAAGCTTTCAGCTGATTTTTAGAAGCTCGGGGGGATGAAAAACCGGTAAAGTGACTAAAGGAGCTTAAGAGAAAGGGAAAACAAACCAAAAAACTGGTCCATGATTACACAAAGAGTCTGTTGACCAAACCTAACTGTGTGACCAGGCACACTTCCCTAAGCAGAAGTAAATAATATTCATTATTCACTGGAGAACTAGAAACGAAATGTTTTATGTGCTCACGTCCACATTCACGGCCATTGTTCGCCACGCTTAATGTTCAATTAAAACACTTTATCTTCACTGGCAGCCTTTCAACTGAGCACTGAATCTCAGCTGATCGCATAAGGAAACATTTTCACTGGAAGATCCTAAGGCAGGCATCACTATTACTATAAGTCATGGCACTAAATGAGGGGTTTTATGTGTTAAATCACATTCATTATTTGTTGGTGGACTGTAAATCAGTCCCGCAGGGGTCATAAAATCCCGCAGGGGTCACCGAAGCAAAGCTGCTTGTTCAAAATATACAGTTGCTATAAAAATGTTTCTACTTATTGATCTCAAGGCATTCTGCTGATGTGAATACAATTTTAAAGCAGGTTAACCAAGTCATCACAAATAAAATCATTATTATTATGTCTTATACACTCAAAAAACTTTTGCTAGTTAAAACTACTTATTTAAAATGAGTTGAAACAATACAATTTTTAAGGTTTTCTTTTGGACAACTTTTATGATTTTTTTAATTTTATGTTCAGCCTACTTAAATTTGTAAAAATGATTAATTTACTTTAAACAATTTGTGTTGGGACAACATGAAGGAATTCGGTGGAACCCAGCATTTTTTAGTGTATATTATAAAGTGTCTAAACATTCATGTGCATTATTATTCATAATTATACCCCTAAATGTTTTTTTTTTATTTAATCTTTATTGCATTGGTTTTCATGTTGCTTCTTAAAAAAACAACAACAAAAAAAACATTTAAAGGGATAGTTCACATCTGCAAAGCACTCTTCTGCTGCGAATTAAAATTTGAAAACAGTTTACCCAAGTCATCAGAAATATAACTAGTACTATTATACCTCGTACATTATAAAGTGTTTAAACATTTATGTGCAAAATTATTCATAAGTGTACCCCTAAATGATTTTGAATCTTTAATGAATTGGTTTTCATGTTGCTTCTTTAAAAAAAAAAAAAACATTTAAAGGGATAGTTCCCCCAAAAAATGAAAATTCAGAATCATTTACTTGCCCTTATTTGAGCACAAAAGAAGACATTTAAAAGATAAAAAAGTAAAAAGTAAAAACCTGCAACCATTGACTTTTGAAGTGTTTGTTTTTCCTCCTATGGAAGTCGATAATTACGGGATTTCAGTGTTCATATTTTTTTGTATTAAAAGTACTAAGCACATAATATAGATCATAGAGATTTGGGGTGGGCATTTTTCTTTATTTCAATACTTTTTTATTTAGAAAACAAAAATAAAAGGAAGCAGACATTTTAGGTGGGGGTGGCAAATTAAAGGTGGGGGTGGCAAATGGTTGTCACTGAGGTTACAAAATCAAGTCACAATACTGTACATTTTAAGTTATTGTTTAAAATGACATACTCTGTCCATTTTTGCCACTACTTGTTGCACTTTTTATATTAGGTCAAACATCTGTTTCTCCATACAGTATATTTCCATTACAATTCCTATCCATTGTGTTATGAAGCAGACGGAGATCTGAGGGTAGTGAAACGTATAGGTGAGTTTTATTATTGACAACATATAACACTTTGGAGAAACACCAGGAGGATATGTGGAGGAAGGCTCAGGAACAGACTTTAACTTTCTTCAGGAGGAGAGTACACTTGAGGAGGATGGACGACACACACCAGATACTTGACAAACGTT
>CAIGQQ010012353.1:1081506-1093274 GCA_903798035.1 Danio albolineatus | reverse complement strand
TGAAGAAGATGATGCGGAAGTGCTCGGTGCTGGTGGTGCGTCGGGAAGTGAGACTGATGGCATCAAAATCCTCTTTAATTGATCCACCAGCTCTTGAAAATGATCGGGGGTGCTCATGTTGTCACTGTAGTTGAGGTCCGGGCTTCTGTTATGAAGCAGACGGAGATCTGAGGGTAGTGAAACGTATAGGTGAGTTTTATTATTGACAACATATAACACTTTGGAGAAACACCAGGAGGATATGTGGAGGAAGGCTCAGGAACAGACTTTAACTTTCTTCAGGAGGAGAGAACACTTGAGGAGGATGGACGACACACACCAGATACTTGACAAACGTTGAACAGACGACGACAGGACCACTGACGGAAGACTCAGGGAACAGGAGGAACTACGGAGAGACAGAGAGACTGGGTAAGTAATAATAACAGTTCGATTCGAGTGCTGATAGTGCCAGGGAGACACTCAGAGTCCGCTTTCGAGTCAACGAGCCCGGACGTCTGAGTGTCGTGAAGATGGGGTCTTTATGGGTGCTCGGTGATAGGAGGCAGCTGTGTGTCAATCAGAATGCAGGTGATTGTGCTCTGGGTTGATGAGTGCCGGGAGAGCCTGGCCAATCCGTGACACATTGAGCCCTTGTTGGAGGATCAACCTGAAACCATTTTTGAGTTTTGGCTTTTCTGGTACTGTTACTGTAAACTTTATTGTCCCCCTTTGGGGTGAATTGTTCTGAAGCGTATAGATTTACAACACATGTATCATACCACACACTTAAAACAAACATTAAACAACATTAATAGTAATAAAACAGCAATTACCATCCGAAATACCAAATACCAAAGTATTAAATATTTGTAAATAGTTGCAACAATTTATAGCATTTTCCCCAAGGTATAATGTAATAAATGAGTAGTCCAATTCTTCTCCAGTTATCATTTTATTTCAGTCCCTACTTCATACCAGAAAGCCCAAATGGTTGGCCACTGATGTTCCACATTGTCTCCAACAAGAGATTAGCATCGCGCTAAGGAGGAGATTTGGAACAAATGAATCGCTGAACGATTCATATAGGAGTCGCTGGGATAATGAGGTAAAAATAAATGCAGATTATAAGACAATGAAAGTGTTTTTTGACCATGCATGCATATTAGCCTGCTGTTGGAGACCCCCAAAACCAAAATATCACCTTTTTAATGAATATTAGGGGCTCTTTAAATCTGATGAACGTACAAAACTAAAGAAATTACAAAACAAACAAACAACGTTACATTCGAAATGACAATCATTAATTAAAAAGGTTAGAATGGGCCAACTTTGGCCCACGGGCCCTAGTTTGGGCATCTCTGCTGTATGCAATCAGCTTAGAAGTTATAAAGTACCTCATCAGATTTTTCCATCTAAACTCTCTCCAAGCTCTCAAGTTGTGGGTCTGACTCTTCCATTTTTGTGTTATATAATCTGATAAATGAATCTTACCGTTTTGTATGCAGGGGTGGGCTTTTTTCAACAGTAAACAAACCCCTTGAGCACTCTAACTTTGTCGCAGCATGTTTAGAATTGGCAAGCATCACTCCAAACTAATAATTCTTAGTTAAGAATTTAAATACAAAAGATAAAGGATATATTTAGTGGCCCCCAGTTATTTTGGGCTCAAAGAAGCACATTTTGTCGAGGGGTATATGTCAGCGCAACCATGGAGGGCTTGGGTTCAAAGGTCAGGACAAAGTTTCTGACAAACGGGAAGTGGTGGTGGAGCTTAGTGACCTTGTTGATGCTCAATTCCCGGTGGAGAGATTCTTTTTTCTTCATAAAACATGCTTCAACCGTCAGCTTCCCGGCTTTATCTAATACTGCATCATTGCACCCGAGATTCTGACCACAAATGTTTGTCATTTACTGTGAGAACAGGATTAGAAGTTTAAATATAGCCTCACTCGAGGAGACAACAACAAAATGCTGTTTTCTTTGGCTTAGTCATAGTGCAAGATAAAGTTTGCATACTGTCAGATCCATTAGCATCAAGCTGGTTCTGAGAGCGGCGTAGAGTATATAAACATTTTGCATGTAAAACTCGCCGTGCCCTTAGTCACTGTTTACTGAGGATGAAGCCACTGAAATCTGTTGATGAAATGAATGACATGAACATTTCTTTTATTTTTGTTTGTCTCCATTTGGAACTTCTAATGTTTTTTTGTGAAAATGGAAAGAAACTTGTGCACTTAGATTACTAATATCAGCTGCAGTGTGGCTTTTTGTTAGGAGACATCCTTTATGTGTTAACTAATGGCTTCATTAGTGTCAAACCAAGTGACAGTTTGAATGCTAGGACATTTAAGAGCTATAAAGAAAGGAAAATTACTAGCATCAGGATTACTGTGTGCTTTTAATGGATGTTCTTTGTTGTTTCAGTAGAAACAGGTTTGGAACTGCATTTGTTTGAGTATACAAAAAGGTGATATTTTGGCTTGGGGGGTTTTCACAGAAGTATAAACACAGAGACTTAACTGGTTGTTCACAGTTTTAAAATTTGGTATGAATTCATTTAGTAATTCATTCTTTCACACTGTAAAAAATGACATAATCAAAAGTGACGTCAACATACTGTATCTTTTTATGTTACTTTAACTTCACTTACAAAGTTAATCAGGTTTCAACTTTTTTTAAGTTAAACAAATGTTAACTTGATGTTTTAGTCAGCTGAATTGATGCAAGTTAAAATGACCTGTAAAGTTATATTGGTTCAACTTAATTTAAGTGATCGACTTATTTTTACAGTATATGGAAACTTTTTTTTTTTTAAAGTAGACATGGCCTCAAACCCCACCCCAAAACCCAAGCATCATTGCGGAAGGAGAACATTTATTCAAATGTGTGAATGAGATCATACAAATTCACATTCACTATATCAAAAGGTTACGTGTTGAGGTGATATTGTTCATTTATTCATTTTCTTTTCGGCTTAGTCCCTTAATTAATCTGGGGTCACCACAGTGGAATGATCCGCCAACTTATCCAGCATTTGTTTTATGCAGCGGATGCCCTTCCAGCCTCAACCCATCTCTGGGAAACATCCATACATTCTCATTCACACACATACACTATGGGCAATTTAGCTTACCCAATTCACCTGTGCTGCATATTTTTGGAGCCGGAGCACCTGGAGGAAACCCACGCGAACACGGGGAGATCATGCAAACTCCACACAGAAATGCCAACTGACCCAGCCGAGGCTCGAACCAGCGACCTTCTTGCTGTGAGGCGACAGCACTACCTACTGCGCCACTGTGTCGCCGAGGTGAGATTATGTTGTATGATTATGCTTTTTTCCCAAATTTTTTGTGAACTACACTGTAAAATTTTTTTTAAAAGTTGCCTCATCTTAAAATCAACAGACTTGAGGAAATTTTTTAATTTCCTCATCTTATATCGAGTCAAGTGCTGTAACTGGGTTGAAAATGTCCTGAAGTTTGTTGTCTTAAAATTTTAGTAATTGGGTCAATTCTTTTTAACTTTTTTTTACAGTATAATCTGTTTTTTGTTTTTTTTTGTTTTTCCACAATCGGAACCAAACGCCTGCAAAATGATTCTCTGGGGATCCGTTATGGTTAAAAATAATGAACTTTCAACTCATCTGCAAAATGTTAGAAGTGGGCGTGGCCACCATAACTGAAAGTGACAGTTCATCCAAAAATAAAAATCCAAGATTTCACATCCTCCATTTGTTTCAAACCTGTTTCTTCACAAAAGAAAATCTTTTTTTAGTAGGCTGAAAACTGTAGGCATTGACATCACTAGTATTTATATTTTATCCGATGTAATCAATGACTACCAATTTCTAGCATTCTTCAAAATATTTTATTTTACATTCATTCATTTATTTTCTTTTTCGGCTTAGCGCCTTTATTAATCTGGGGTCACCACAGCGGAATGAACTGCCATATGTTTTATGCAGCGAATGCCCTTCCAGCTGCAACCCATCACTGGGAAACATCCATACACACTCATTCACACTCATACACTACGGACAATTTATCTCACCCAATTCACCTATACCACATGTCATTGGACTTGTGGGGGAAACCGGAGCACCCGGAGGAAACCCACGCGAACACGGGGAGAACATGCAAACTCCACACAGAAATGTCAACTCACCCAGACGAGGCTCGAACCAGCGACCTTCTTGCTGTAGTGATTTTGCTACGCACTGCGCCACCGTGACGCCCCAAATATTTTTTTTGTACATCCATCAAAAAACATTTTGGAACTACCCGAGTGAGTAAATCGTGAGTCAGTTTTTACTATAACCAGGGTGCAAATCACAGGGGGGGTTTAGTGACCCCCTAATTAAAGCTTGATCCCCCCTGAAGGATGTCAAAGCAAAGTGTATGGGGGTCAGTCCTTTGATAGTGAGGAATAGTTTTCTCTAATCTGTATCTTAAATAATAATATTATGAATAAAAATTATAGGTAATATAAATATACATTTGACCACCCCTATAATGGATCATATCACATTTTAAATAATAATATTATGAATTAAAATAATAGATAATATAAATATACATTTGACCACCCCTATAACGGATTATACCATAGTGAATGCATGATCACACAAATACTGTATGTCTATGTAAAAATAAATTCATTGTAAGTGTTCAAAAAACTCTTTTCTTGTAAAATGGCTGTTTGTTTCTAGATTTAGCCTAAAAGTAAAGTCCAATTAGATGCCTATTTTTTTACGGTTTGACCTCAAGTATCCTCTGAAGTAGCTAAGCAGAGGTTAGCCTACTCTAGGTTGTCCCTTAAAACACTGAATGTTTAAATACATTTAATAATAAATTAGATTTATATCACTTAACTACTGTAAATACAAAATTTTATTGACTGAAGCATGTATTACACAAACGAACATTATCCAAAAAGTGGAGCCACCTTTGATCGTCAATATATAATTCGCACTCTGATTATAACTATCCACTTAAATTGCTAAACCTTAGTGCCCCTAAATACTGTATAGGCATGATCCGGTATACGATTCTGACGGTATGATAACCTTGGATAAAAAATCACGGTTGCACGGTATGACGGTATTGTGTTTACTGCTCAAAAATGTATTCTTTTTAAATGTCTGGCTAAAAAGCAAAACCCTTTTTCACCCTTTGAACCCAATATATTTTATTTTGAGAAACATTTTTAATATTTTGGAGCAGTAAACATCTCAGGCTAAATAATTAAAGTGAATCATTGACTTCTGCGGTCTTCATTTGTTTCAAAAACACAGATTTCTTTACAATTTACACTTAAACTAGAAAAAAAAATCTTTCTCATACCTTAGGAACGGTACAGCAGAAAATTTTGGTGGTATGAAAACCTTGACTTTTCCAAACCGCGGTATACCTTAAAAAACGGTTATCGTCCCATGCCTTATACTGTATACTGTATATGAGGTTGTGGTCACAAAAACACAATTACATCGTCTGACCACTTGGTGTCGCTATAAAAGGAAAAAAAACAATAATAAACTTTTATTGCTATGCATCTGTTTGATTGCTTTGATATTTGTTATGCTTTATTTTAATCCAGCGTCCCAGATATATCTTGATATCCATTTTTTTTCTCTCTCATGGACGAAGATGGCTCACTCAGGCCGAGA
Organism: Danio albolineatus; assembly: GCA_903798035.1. Classification (NCBI taxonomy): domain Eukaryota; kingdom Metazoa; phylum Chordata; class Actinopteri; order Cypriniformes; family Danionidae; genus Danio; species Danio albolineatus. Next base: position 1,087,624 of record CAIGQQ010012353.1, on the reverse strand, counting down.
GACTAGCAGATTTACACACATACATGGTACATTTCTGTATTTTAAACTGCTACATTTTCATTGAGATGTGGAAGTTGAAATAAGGGAAGGAAAGTGAGAAAACCTGTTTTGTGATTATACAACCAGGTATACATATATACAGATGGTAAACATTGATTATAGTATAACACATACATCTATATTTACTACATTTTTTAAGGTAAGAGGTTGCAAAAATGTATGTGGTCTGAAGTTAGATAAACAAATTAAGCTGAACGTTACTAAATTTAATTTAAATTCAGCTCATATAAATTGTTTGCAAGCACTTACCTAATAGTAAATATAATAGTAATTTTTTTTCAGTGTATCGTGTGTTCGCATAAAGAACAATTTGAAATAAAACTCCACCTCAAAATCCAAATAACTTTGTCTTAGAAAATAAATACTCTCCCGCACCATGTGGCGTTTATTAAATATACAATAGAGCACAAATACACACAGTTTGTTTGGTTTAAACTCAATTTATATCCTCATTAAAATGAAGAGAAGTGGTACTTTGAAACTTGTCGAACTGGTTTGGAGTTAATGTGTGGTTACTCTGCTAGGAACTTGAGGGAAACTGGCTTCCTTGACTAAAATGCCCTTGGGATGAGTTCAGTAATTGCCAATATGACTCACACAAGCGCTGAAGTTATGTGGTTATTAAATCGTCGCTCTCTTTATGTGAACATGAATAACCGAGCATATTTACCAGCGTGAAACCGATTTCTCAACACCCAGTCTCACCACTGACATGATGTTAAAAAAAGTGGCGAGCCAACATCAGAAATGAAGAGCGACAGTGTTCACTTTTTTACATTTAGTCTTGTGTAATGTGTACTTTTTATCATAACATTTTAACCGATGTGCTGTATTTGGTTAAGTTTTTGTCAATGTAGTCATTTCAGTCAGTCTCTACTTATTGTTGTAGTCGACCCTTGTGTATTGTTCAAATTGACTACCCTTTCGTTGTGTTGGTGGCTGCTTTTGCCCGATTTACATCAATTAAAGACCTGTTCAAAGACATGTGGTACAGGTGAATTGGGTAGGCTAAATTGTCCGTAGTGTATGAGTGTGAGTGAGTGTTGGAAGCTGGAAGGGTATTCGCTGCGTAAAACAAAGTCTGTATAAGTTGGCAGTTCATTCCGCTGTGGTGACCCCAGATTAATAAAGGGACTAAGCCGACAAGAAAATGAATGAATGAATGACGTCAATTAATACAACATTTTTTTTTATTGCAAAGCCATGTCACCGTATAATCATGCATTTTTGGTTGCTGGTGGTTTTCCTTGATGGGAAGAGGTACAATTTGTAGTTTTTACTGTTGATCAGTTGGCACCCTTAACCCCTTAGATAGCCCTGTAGAAAAAGTTTCTGGCTTTTATATGAAAGTTCTATAGAGAATAACAGAAAATTGTGCAACACAGTCTCATTCTGAAAATGTAGTCCTATGTACGTTTCTGGAGACCGCACATTATGTAGTCTGAGGTACGCATGGCTGCGTTTAATTTTTTAAACGAATGCTAAGCGGCGGTATGACGCCATTCATTTTCGTGCTTACCAGCTGACCACTTACCTCTTTGTGAATGGCTTTCCTGCTGCAATCAGTTTGTCCCGTTAGCTTGCCATGTATGTCGACGGACTTGAGACGCATAGAGAAGTTGACCACGACAACAGGGTTCGAGTCCGGTGAAGAGTGGTTCCAGAAAGCAGGTAGGACAAAAACGGAATCCAAAAAATAAAATAAACCAGTAAATAACAGGGTGGGAATGTGGTAAAATCTGAAAACGTGGTAAAAATGAGACGAGGGCTTTTCTTTTTTATGGATTGCTTTTTTTAAAAATTGTTGGTTGGGTTTAGTGTGTGGATGGGTCAATCGATAAAATTTTTGTTGGGTATAGGGAAGGAGGAGGGTGGGTCGGCGATTGGTCGGTTAGTTAGTCAGTCAGTCAGTCAGTCGACAGCGGCCTCTGGTGGGTTTACGCGAGAACAGCAGGCGCGAACGGCACTCGCAAGAGACATTTTAGATCTCAAAAAGCGTACACAGCAGCCTCTCCTGGATTCGCAATTACAAAAATTGCAAAAATACCTACCTCCCGGGATGTATTTCGCAGCCTCCAGAAACATACATAGGGCTACGTTTTCAGACTGAGCCTGGATTGATGTTGTGAGTGGATAAATACGCTTACTTTTTTTGTTTACTCCAAGTAGTTTTGAGTGCTGAGGTGCTTTTTTTGATTTTCTCAATAAAGATCAGTGCACAAAAGTCTCTCTGACACACTCTCTCTCTCTCTCACTCACTCTCACACACACACACTTCATATAAATGCCAGAAACTACGTTTTTTTGCACTGCAACTGATGATTAACAGTAAAGATGGCAAATCATACCTCTTTCCAACAGGGAAAACATCTAACAATAAAGAATGCATGATTATAGGGTGTCATGGCTTTGCAATCAATAAACTTTCATTATAATGGAATTCAACCAATTTACTCAGAGTGTATTACGTTTTTAATCATTTAATTTAAGCATTTCCCAAAATACAGTATGTGTCAAAATAAGGTGTCACCAAAAATCATTCTATTTGCTAAAACACAATGAAAATTGTGGCTAAATTAAGACTCAAAAATCCCCCCAGAGTGGATAAAAACATCCTTAAACAGTCACACAAAGGTTAACTCATGCTGCAAAATGACTAAAATGATATAATAAAAACTTTATAAATCTTTTTTTTTTAATTTACAGTTATGACTTATAATTTTTGGCATTTAAGAAACGCTTCAGAATTATTGTACTTTCACGTCATCAATTTTCTTGATTTATTATATTATCATATAAAATAAACAATCTATATGAAAACACTTAAAAATGAAAACCTTTTCTAAAAATCTTAAATATTTTTATTTTAATGTTAGTCTATTATTTTGTTTGTTTTTATTAACAATATTGGATATTGAAATTTTCAACTAATGTTTTAACCTTAAAATCTAACTATATCATATACAGATGAAGTCAGAATTATTAGCTAATTATTAGTAATTAGGCAGGTTAGGGTAATTAGGCTAGTTTTTGTATAATGATGGTTTGTTCTGTAGACTATCGTTAAAAGAAATTGCTTAAAGGGGTTAATCATTTTGACCATAAAATGGTTTTTAAAATATTAAAACTGCTTTTATTCTAGCCGAAATAAAACAAATAAGACTTTCTCCAGAAAAAAAAATATTATCGGACATACTGTGAAAATTACCTTGCTCTGTTAAACATAATTTGGGAAATATTTAAAAAAGAAAACAAAATTCAAAGAGGGGCTAATAATTCTGACTTCAAAAAACTTCATAAAGATGTGTGGCTTCACCATCCAGTAGAGTTTGGGGCCTCTCTTGTTGCACGTGTTTAATGGTATACAACACAGAATGAGAGGCTAAGAGGGAGAGAGTGTGTGAGAGAGATAAGAGAGGTGGAGGAAACTACTGGTAGTATTTTGTCACAAATTTAGGAGGTTACACTTAACTTGTTGAACTCAGTTAATGTATTGGTCTTAGTTATTAGGCATAGGGATGAAGAGAAAATAAAGAATAAAAGCACATGATGACTGACACAGAAGACAGGACAGGTGTGTCATGTGTTGGTTGTGTTTCCTTTTTTTTTCACTTTCTTTATTGTCCAGAAGTGGACATTTATCTTTGGCTTCATCACACAAACACATCAACGTTCACATTACACATATCACAAAAAACAGGCAACACAAATACATTCAATGTCATCACAAAAATCACATTAACAAACTTAATCTAACCCCCTATACAGTACGTATGTAAAACCCAATATTTAAAATTCTAATGGCAGTCCGCACAAATGACATTTGATACTGTACACATTTTTCATTACTCAAGGTTGCGTAAAATGCTGAAATTTTATATTTAAAGAATGGAAACAATCTTAAATTATGACACGTGACATGATGACTTGAACAAATTTCATTTGGTTGTCTGTGTGCTTTACCTATCATTGCAATTTTTACCTCTCAACATTTTTGCTTTTCCTTAATTGGCAACAGTCAATTATTCTGTGCAATCATGTTTTCACTTTCGGTAACACTTTATTTCGATGGTCCATTTGAGTATTAGTAGACTGTCTACTTAATATCTATTGATACTGACATTCAACAGACGTTTAACTGACTGTAAGAAACTTTGCAAGTACATGTCAACTTACACTAACCCCGACCCCTAACACCAACCTAACACTCTACTTATAATCTAATGAGAATTAGTTGCAATGTAACTTAATTCAACAAATGGACCATCAAAATAAAGTGTGATCACACTTTCAAGTTGTTGTATGCCATCTCCAGAATACACTCTACATTTGCAGCAAATGTCAATCCACTATCAATAAATGTTCCTATTTAAAACATCCAACTGTCTCTATTTCATGTCCCTCAAGGACCAGAGGGTTTAACCCTTGAGTAAGAACTAGTTTATTTCTACTAATTATCTGCTTGGTTTCTAATTATCATCTCCTTGTTATCCCTCTGATTATTAATATCGTCAACACATCAATATTGTCATAAACTTCAGTATTATTATTGATATTATTACTATTATTATTATTATTATTATTATTACTACTACTACTACTACTACTATTCATTTATTCATTCATTTTCCTTCAGTCTCTTTATTCATCAGGGGTCGCCACAGCAAAATGAACCGTCAACTTACCAGCATATGCTACAGTATTGGGACCCAGTAGTGGGAAACTCCATACACACTCATTAACGCACATACACATACATATGCCCAATTTAGTTTATTCAATTCACCTATAGCACGTGTTTGGACTGTGGGGGAAACCAGAGCACCTGGAGGAAACCAATGCAATCAAGGGGAGAACATGCAAACTCCACACAGAAACGGCAACAGGCCCAGCCGAGGCTCGAACCAGCGACCTTCTTGCGGTGAGGCGACAGTGCTAACCACTGAGCCACCACGTCGGCTATTATTATTAGTAGTATCATTATGAATACTACAGGCACCACGGTGGCGTAGTGAGTAGTTTCCTCCGGGTGCCCGGTTTCCCCCACAAGTCCAAAGACATGTGGTATAGGTGAATTGGGTAGGCTAAATTGTTCGTAGTGTATGAATGCGAATGAGATGTTTCCCTGAGATGGGTTGCAGCTGGAAGGGCATCCGCTGCGTAAAACAAATGCTGGATAACTTGGCGGTTCATTCCGCTGTGGTGACCCCAGATTAATAAAGGGACTAAGCCGAAAAGAAAATGAATGAATGACAGGCAGAAATAGCTGAAAGTTAATGGCACCAGAAAGATACTGTATGACCACACCTGTACTTATGTAAAAAATAAGATGGATAATTTCACTGGAAGGTTCATCTTTTAATGTAGTCTGCAGGACTCTGCATCATTGTGCAATTATTTTGTAAAATAATGCAATGTAAAATTATGAATTATGAATTTCATTTGGGTGCATTATATTCACCATGTTGTCAGTTTCATTGCTTCATTCACATTGGAAAATTCTCTCCTGTTATCTTCTGGTAACGTGTTCATCATATGCATGTTTCAGAATCTTTCCACCAGTATTTGGACAGCTTCCATTTGCCACCTACTATATTTTCGAAAAGTATGCGAATTCAGACATATCGCTTACCCCCACTCTCATCAATGTCATGCGACACAAACCTCAAATAAGCCGGAGGCATTCTGAAACCAAAGGCTGCGGCTTAGTTGGCCACAATCTTCCAATAAACAAAGCGACAATTAAAGGCAATATCCTTGCCAACTGTTAAACAAAAGGGTGGATCTGTTATGTTGTGTGAAACTGAACATTGTGTCCTGTTAGTAAAAGTCATTTTAGCTAGGTGACAACAAAACAGGTACTTACCCGAAGAAGGGATCACTTAGATAATTTGTGAAGATCGTTTGTAAACTGGGTCAGAAGAAATGACTTGAGAAAATCAATGACACTGATAAAACGAGAAAGGACAGATTGTTAGTCAGGGTCAGTTCGAAGGTAATTGTTTTATTTATTTATTTATTTATTTATTTATTTATTTATTTATTTATTTATTTATTT
>CAIGQQ010012353.1:1050198-1081496 GCA_903798035.1 Danio albolineatus | reverse complement strand
TTTATTTATTTATTTATTTATTTATTTATTTATTTATTTATTTATTTGTGTGTGTAGAATTGGGGTATATTCACACATTCAGACTTTCTCCTTATACAAAATCAGAAAAGAATTATTTGCAAATTCTACATAGTGAAGTAATAGCATGCAATAATAATAATAAAATATTATTATTAATTATTATTATTATTATTATTATTATTATTATTATTATTATTATTATTATTATTATTCACAGTCAAATAAATAGTGCTTATGTTGTTTTGAAGTTATTCTTGCATGTCATTTCAGACCGAATATTCAAAGCACTATGGTAAACAATACAGGGGGCATGTCCCAGGTTGTCACTGAACGAATGTGCGAATATCAAACCAACTTCACCTCAATGTGTGCAGACAGCACATATAACACAAACATATGAGATAAGAGTACTTTCTCACTGCTGAACACAATAAACCACACGTAGCCTAGCCTATAGCTGCAAGGCATCCCACACCCTCATTTAAACTTTCATTTTCATCTGTAATTACCAAATAGAGGTTTTATACAAATCGACACCTAAGAAGAGCCAGTTCTAACTGGAAATATTTACAGTAAAACAACCAGTAGGGGCGAATGGGGACGAAAGTAACAAAGCAGTTTTCTCGGAAGCCCTGTTAACATTTGCTTTCAAGGCTATAACAGCACATTCAACATGCAACCCTTGATGGAGCTGCATAACATCAGCTGATTTTGGGACCATGTCCTGTGGTTAGGTCCGAATTTCAGTTCTTAAATGCAAAAAGTAAACTATTATATCGGTTCTTTTTTCTTATTACAAGTTGTGTTTCAACTTAATTAATCTACAGGTTAAGTTGGTGATTCATTCCGCTGTGGCGACCCCAGATTAATAAAGGGACTAAGCCGAAAAAGAATATGAATGAATGAATCTGCAGGTTATTTGGTGCAGTAACACATCCTTCAGTTTGCAATCTCTGAGTTATTCAGTTTAAATGTAAACCAGGTTAAAGAGTTCCTGAGGGGACTAAAGTAACACTGTTATTTATGTTGCTCTGCTAATATTCAGACCTTATTTTTCACTTCCACATTAGAGTTTTGAGTGTTTTGATTCATATATGTTTGACAAAATTAATGCATGTTGCCAATAATAATATCAATAATCAGAAATTTTAGAAAACGTTAAGATTTTGCATTGTAGTATTGCCTTTGAAACATTTGATGGAGCTGACATTCAAACTGAAAATGCAATTTAATATTATTTTGGCAAAAAAAAAATTGGACAAAATATGTTTGAGTTACCTTTAACAAGGTTATTGTCAGATATATTTAAAAATAAACAAGATTTATTTTGATTGGAAGACAAATCATTATGAGGGGATGGCGGTCAGCAGGTGCACCATTATTTCAAGAATGGGTTACGGAATTGGGTAGGTGGCAGCATATGAAAAATAACATATAGATTACTTGATAATTTAGATGTTTATCAGAGAAGATGGGGAAATTATTTGACATTTTTGGAGGATGAATAAGTGCACTGGTGAGACATGGTAAAAGTGTAATTATCTTGTTTGATTTATTTATGTATCATTATTATTGTATTGTTATTTGTAACCTATTTTTATTTATTTTATTATGTTTTTTTATTAATTTATTTTTTACTATTATTTTCTGCACGGATGTTTTTTGATTTATTGAGTTTATATTATGTATCTGTATCTACTGGATTTATAATAGCAACATGTAATTACAGTCACTGCGGCTGTTGGGGAGGGGAGGGGAAAGGGGATGTTAAAATTTGTAAACTGATGGTACTGTTAAATTATTGAAGAAAATAAAAAAAATTTAATCATAAAAAAATAAAATAAACAAGATTAAGCCAGTAAATCTAGCACATATTGTTATTTTTAACCCACCTGTGCACTCTCGGAAATACAGGTACAGGAGCTGTCACTAGGGCAGTACCTTTTCAAAAGATACATATTTGAGTCTACAGTAGTACCTCAAGGTACACATTAGTACCCAAATGCACCTAAAACGTACCTTTGAGGTATCAATATGGACCCTTCAGCTACAAATATTAGATACTGCCCCAGTGACAGCTCCTGTACCTTTATTTCTAAGAGTGAGTGTTACTTCCCTCCCTGCTGATGGGGTCAAAAGTAATGTGCAACTTTTGTTTAAAGTGAAGTTTTACTGGAGTTGTTCTACATCGATACAAAATAACATCTGATTTTGATAGACCAGTCTTGTTAGTAACCACAGCAAAAATATATTTCATATCCCCTGATATTTCCAGGTTTTCAATGACAGTGGAGAAACGTATTGTGTCGCAACTCACGTGCACATCAAGCATTGTCGTGACATAAATAAACATTACACTTGGTAAATTACATTCAAAACAGTGCGTGCATGTTTCGTGTGTTTACCATTCATCTTTGTATATGCTCAGAGAAAACATTTACCTAACAATTTAAACTGTAAATATATATTTTAGTCGGCTCGCTGCCTGCCCACATTCCTGACCTGGTTTGATAGTAAGGGTAACACCTATGTATATACGTCATTTCTGTGCTGTGCACGCGCTTTTCACACAACGCGCATATAAGTTGCGTTTGCGGCGAATTTGTACTCAAACCATGGTAATTTATTGTTAAGGCGTCGCTGTTTGCGAGTTGTGAGACGGAAAGATATTTACATGTTCCCGAGTGGGTGAAAGGTAAACAAGAGTGCTGGAGCAGGTGAGCTGCAGTCTGGAGCTGAAGACCTGGAGTGATTTCTTTTCCGAGCACAAGTAAGATTCAACATTTTCATACTTAATCTCGCGTTACGAAGTGAAACCGGCTGATTCGAGGATTTAATTGTGGGTGACCTGAAAATATTAGCATATTGTCGTCCTTTGTTGGAAAGTTTTGATTAGCCTTCTTGATTGCCGATTCAGAGTTGCCGGTGTAAATGTCAGCTGATCTCTGTTAGCTTTAATCAGTCGCTTGGGCGTCAGTGTTCTGGTGGAAACTTTCTGGAAAGGAACACAAATTGTTAACGCGCATATTAGAGTTATATATTCGAATGAATGAGACTTTATTGAGAGGCCAAAATAAAATAGAATTTCCAAATTAAAATAACAACAAATGCATCACTAAATAAAAATATAATAAAAATATAATAATAATACACGTGTGCTGAAAGTTTGCATGCCTTTGCTGCAAAAAACTACTTTTGTTCATTTATATGTATATATATATATATATATATATATATATATATACATACTTTTTTTATTTGTTTATTTCTTTTACCAAAATCTAAGGGGTAATACAAAATGGATGTTTTATTTATTTATTTATTATTATTATTATTATTATTATTATTATTATTATTATTATTATTATTATTATTATTATTATTATTATTATTATTTGGCATTTCTGTGTGGAGTTTGCATGTTCTCCCCGTGGTTGCGTGGGTTTCCTCCAGGTGCTCCGGTTTCCCCCACAAGTCCAAAGACATGTGGTATAGGTGAATTGGGTAGGCTAAATTGTCCATAGTGTATGAGTGTGAATGTGTGTGTATGGATGTTTCCCAGAGATGGGTTGCAGCTGGAAGGGCATCCGCTGTGTAAGACATATGCTGGATAAGTTGGCGGTTGATTCTGCTGTGGCGACCTCTGATTAATAAAGGGACTAAGGCAAAAAGAAAATGAATGGATTATTATTATTATTATTATTACATAGTTAAGAGTGAATAATTATTGCTGGATTTATAAAAATGACCCTGTTCAAAAGGTTATGTAGGTGACCCTTACTGTGTTGTTATCTCAATTATCCACAGCTGTGTGTTTTTGCTGTTTAATTTCATGAGTCTCTTGTTTGTCCTGAATGGTTAAACTGCTCACTCTTATTCAGAATGATCCTTCAGTAGGCATGGGCCTGTATAAGATTCTGACGGTTTGATAACCTTGGATAAAAATAAAAATAAAATATATTCTTTTCAAATGTCTGAGTAAAAAAACGAAAGTTTTTTTCCCCTTTGAACACAATATTTTTTTTTTTTGAGAAGCATTTATAATATTTTGGAACAGTAAACATGTCAGGCTAAATAATTCAAGTGGATTATTGACTTCTGCTGTCTTCATTTGTTTAAAAAACACAAATGTCATTACAATTTACAACAGCATCTTTGTACATATTTTCTTCTGGAGATACTGTTGTCCTATAAAACTACAAAAAAAAACAACATAAATAACAAAACGTACACCTTAGGAATGGCATAGCAGAAAATTTTGGCGGTTTTAAAACCTTGACTTTTCCAAACCGCTATACCTTGAAAATGGTTATCGTCCCGTGCCTATCCTTCAGGTCCCACAGATCCTTTTTTTTCCCCCTTCATTTTAATGTATTTGAATACTTTTCCAAAATTTACTTTCACACTGAAGATGTGGGATTTGTATGAAACTGTTATATACACGGTTGAAATGCTTACAATTTGTCACATTTGTTGTGGCTGTATATTTTCTTATTTCTGCAAGTGGCATTGTTGTCTTTGGGCAAGCTATTGAACTTTAAAAAGAAAAAAAAACTGATTGTTTAAGTTTATGTACTTCCTGCATGCACATCTACAAGATGTAGAGATTAAATTTTTTGAAGGGTCACGATTTTAACTAGTACAACACATTATTCAGTTCTTCGCAACTGAAAACAATTACAGTACAGAGCATGCTGCTTCACATGTCACAATTGTGTCTAGTAGTATGAAACTAACCAACATGATATCAAAGGAGGCATGAAGATCATGTGTTAGTGAGGTAAAGGAGTAAATGCATATTCTTAAATTGCAAGGGGAAAAAAAAGGGAATTTAAAGGGATAGTTCACCCAAAAATAAAAATTTACTCACATTTTATTCGTCCACAAGTGGTCCTAAATCTTTTTCAGTTATTTTATCGTTTTGAGCACAATTTGTTTACATAGTAGGAAACCTAAATTGATGATTACAGGTAACTTTCTTCAAAATATCATCTTTTGTGTTGAACAGAAAAAAGAAACACAAACAGGATTGTGACAAATAAAGAATGAGTAAATGATGACAGAATCACCCTTTTACAGTAGGTGAACTGTCACTTTAAATTTAAAATTCATTATAGGCCCCCTCCCACCAAGAGTAGTTGTTACTGAGTTCCATAATTAGTTCTGTCCATTGCCCCTGTCACCATCTACTGTAAAAACATGACAACAAGCGATTGGTTGAGCTTTCCAACATCAAATATAATATCTCCAATGTGATTTGAATTTCAAGTGTGGGGCTTCCAGCACTAATATTTACCTCACTGGCAGCCATTCTTAATATTTACTGTACATAAAAAGTTTAGGCAAAATCTGTTAGAACCAGGGATTTTTCAGGCTAACACTATCCAGATGACTATTTTAGTCTTCATTTGCATTTGTTGGTCAAAACAAAGGTTTGTTGTTTTTGTGCTTTATTTTTTTTTTTTACAGTTTTATACATTTGTGTGTATTTCATAACTAGTTTTACTCCAAAAATGGCAAAATCTTCCATTATAAACTATTAAAATTGTATTAACTTGAGTGAAAAGTGCATCAACTGGCCCTCACATTGTTTTGTTTTTTTTAAAGCCAAAAATAAATTGTATGAGGCAAAATGATAAATTTTTCGTTTAACATTAGAACATAAAAGTTCATGTGCCATAAAAACATTAAGTGCATTTCCTACCGTATATATACCCCTTAATCTGGTGTCGCCACAGTGGAATGAACCACCAACCTAGTGACCTTCTTGCTGTGAGGCGATCATGCTACCCAGTACACCACGTGGCACACATATATATATATATATATATATATATATATATATATATATATACACACACACACACACACACACACACACACACACACACACACACAAAAAACAGATTTTTTTATTAGTATTATGCATTATTAAGAACTTTAAAGGGTATATTTAGGTTATTTTTTGCACCCTCAGATTCTCCAATAGTTATACTTCAGACAAGAAGCTTATTTATTCAGATTTTAGATGATGTATAAATCTCAGTTTAAAAATGGGACCTTTATCACTGATTTTGTATTCCAGGGCAATGTAAACAGGCATATGTAAATGCCCTGAGTTCAACAACACATCAAGGCTACATAAACCAACGTTGATTCAAATATGCGCAAACTCAACGCAGGGTTTTAAATAATTTTTCAATTAAAACTACATTTACACTTTTTAACCCAACGGTTGGGTTTATCTAAATTTGAACGTTGGACAAACCAGCATTTTTAAGAGTGTACCAGAGCTCAACAAACCTGCATTCAACTAGTGTTCCTCAGGAACTGCCCAAAAGCGCATCGGATGTGAGGAAGAGGAAAAGCTCGTGTGAATCGTAGTGATGTAGATGTGTGTGTGTGTGTGTGTGTGTGTGTGGTTGGTGGGTGAGATAAAAACGCATTCGCTCAGATCCAGTCCACTGCTTCATGTAAATACTCTACAAACGCTCGCGGAGGGACATCCGTCTCTCTCTTTCTCACTTACACACACACCGCGAACACGACACACAAGTTCCGCTGTACTGTACGGTCAACCTGGAAACTAGAAACGCCGCACATTTGCGCCAATGAAGGGTGAAGATGATGTAAATACTGCGAGGAAAGATGAGGAGGCTGATGGCTCGGGTGAGTTTCTCACATTGTGCATTCCAATAACTGACCGCGCGGTCACTATTTAATATTAATAATAACACAGATCGACAGATAGGCTGTTGGATTGCTTCGTGTCTAGTCCACCACTCAGACAACATTTATTTTTAACGCGTGCTTGAAATGCACAGATTGTTTTGCAAGGTGTTTTATTAATGATGCATTTAAGCAATAACCTGTTAGCTGGCGGTATTAATAATAAAGCAATACCGATATTAAAGTCAGATAAGCCGTATGGACATTTAGGCTTGTGTTTTATTAGATGAGCAGCAGCCTTCTGTGGGTTTAGAGCAGTCACGCATTGCCTTCTGGCAATCACACACACTCACTCACACTCACTCTCACACACACACTGACTGAGCACATGAGGAAAATCCATCAGCATCATCTTCACCTGAGGAGAGAGATGCTGTTCTGAAGAAGTGGTGCATGTCATCCTGAGCTGTCAGAGGGGATTTTCCTATTTGGGGTAAAAGAAGGCAAGGGTTTTTAAAAGAGAACTGTTATATGGATGAAAGTTGACATGTATCTTCAGGGATTTTGTAGAATGTGGGCATGATGCATAGTCATTTTTCATATTTCTTTGAAAATGATTGTTGAGGTTCAGCTCAGCGACTCTGTTGAAGCGTGACAAGTAATTTTCACGATTGATTGGTCTTTGTATACCACAAGACCATCATATGTAATACTCGTTTAATGATGCAAATGAATCATGTTTTCCTTTGTCTGACATTTGTCTAAATAGGAGGCAATGAAACTTTAACCAATCTGAAAAATGAAAATGTTATTAACAACTCACCGTTGTGTCACTCCGCTGAGACTTTTGTTCCTCTTCAAAACAAGACACTTAAGATGAAACCCTAGAGCTCTCTGACCCTCCATTAATAAGCAACGGATGTGAGAAATTCATAGACAGCAATGCTCATGTGACATTTAAAGTCCAGAAAAGGACCCAAAAACATTCCATGTGACTTCAGTGGTCCAACTGTTATCATGCGAAGCTCCAAGAACACTTAAATAAATAAATAAAACACTATAAAACCAATTTGTTTAGCAATGTCTTCTATCTTTGGTTCCTGGATTTATGAACTTTGAGTGTCTCATGACCATTGCTGTCCACAGAGCATTAGGGAGCTCTTGGTTTTGCCTAAAATATCCTAATTTGTGCGCAGAAGATAAACAAAGATCTCACGGGATTGGAACGACATGAGCATGGGTGAATAATTAATAACCGAATTTTCATTTTTGGGTGAACTAACACTAAGCCTCTATAAAGATTATAAAATGTGATGATGGGATTTAGGGATTGCATCGTGACTTGCATAAATATACATTATTGTAGAGTTAGATTATTTGTGAGGCTCTCTTTGAAGGCTCTAGTTGCTTATAGTGGGATTAGTGATTTTCCAGGTTAAGGTGAAACACGCAGTTTGGCCAAAAATAAAATCGTTATTAATTTACTGAACAATCTGCCATCTAAGATTTTTTTTTTTCTTAGCTAAAACTGAAATCATCTTTAGTGATTTTATAAAATGCAAGTCAACTTCTACTGCATTTCCACAACATTATTGCCCACAGGTATGCACAATTATTTGAAGGAACTTTTTTTTTAATAATGTGCATTTCATCAGTACAACCAACTAGGCATGGGATGATAACAATTTTCAAGGTATACCGCGGTATGGAAAAGAAATGTGTGTTATTGAAACTAATGAAGACAGCAGAAGTCGATGATTCATTTTCGTTATTTAGCCTTGCATGTTTACTGTTACAAAATATTTTTAATGTTTCTCAAAATAAAATATGGGTTTTTTAACCAAGACACTTAAAAATAATATATTTTAGAGCACTAATCACAATATCGTGAAACCGTGACATTTTTGTCCAAGGATATCAAACCGTCAGAATCTTATACCGGCCCATGCCTACGACCAACACAATACAACGGCAATTCATATTGGTTTTTTTTTTTTTTTTTTTTTTTTTTAGTGGCTAATTTGTGTAAATTCTTATAATCGGATTCCTACAATTTAGTACGATTTTTTTTTATCCCCCATTGACTGTTGGGTTTAGTGGTGCCTCCTTTTTAAAATTGTACATATTCATACGACTGAACGTGTACAAATTTGTACAAACTATCCACCAAACTGACTAAATGTAAAGTAGTTTCCTCATGAGATCAGGCTGGTGAAACCAGTTCTGTAATCAGCAGTAAATGTCCAGCACCTGCATTCAGATGGAGCAACATTCACTAGACAGAGCCATAGTTAACCGACAAGCTACACATAAAATTTGTCATAATTGACACAATCCTTATATTAGTAATCATTCTGCGGTAATGACAGCTGTTTCTTCTCAGTGAACTCCGCTCTGTGTTGCTGCCACATTTTGAATGCATGTGAAAATACCCCATTTAGGGATTTGTTTTTACTCTAAACTCACATCATAACTTCAGTCAAGTGTTTAAAATAAATTCTTCTGTGAGAGATTATTCTGTAGTTGTTGTATGTTTATTAATTAGGTTCTAGTTAAAAAAGTAGTTAAATCCTCTGCTCTGGTTTCTTGTGTCTTTTCTGTTTGTGGCGGATTTAATACTGATAACAGAACTGTGTTTTCCTTACAACATGCATGAAAATCGCTTCTTTGTTTAAATTACGATCTCGATATCTTTGAGAAATCATGCACAATGTGCAATCCTAATCCACAGTCTCAGCAGACGGTCCAGTCAGTGCATGTTTACGTCATAAGACTGATTTGAGTTTGATATAACGGTTTGAGAATGTTGCAATGTGGTCATACAGTCTGTTTATTTAGTTATGTTAATGTATTATATAAATATAAATGTAATTATGTAAATGTGTCTATCATATATTAATTTTTATACTAATTTTAGTAATATTATTGAATAAAATGCAAATGTTTATTTGATTTATGTACAATAAAGTTTGTAAGATAATATTTTCTGTATTTTAGTAGATATACTGTAGGCTATGGTGTGAGAGACTTTTTTTATCAAACAAGTGGTTTTAATTGCATTTGGATTGTAAACCTTAAAAGTTAAAGTTGTTTTTTTTTTATCGAATGGGTTTAACTGTTTAGTTACTGTACTTTCAAAATCATTTCACGTAAATCTGCTGATTTAGTTTTAAATTCTGTGCAGAAATGGCAAAAAACATCCGCAGATTCTGTCTGGCCAACCAACTCATGACAGTTTCTTAACTTTTTGTTTTAGTGAATAATTCCTTTTAAGTTGTATGATCTCTTTCGTGCAGCACATTTTAGTATGATTGGCTCATCTCCCAGTGACCTCCCATCTCTGCTCATCTCAAATCGGACCAATTCCCGATGGACACAATCAAGTCTGCAAAGTGTTTCCCTCACATATTTGTGACAATAAAGAAGAAAATGTTTCATGTTGACTTCAAAACTGCTCTGATGTGTTATTATGATTAATAGTCATGCTATAATAATGATGCAAAATTGGCTATGTAACAATGCATAGGACATGGATGCTATTGGTGACCTGAGTGAGTGAGCTATTGGTTTTACAGTACATGGCTTCTAAATGAAACCTGCTGATTAGCTTTGGTTATTAGCTTGACTATATTGATCTTATTGATGGTTTAGATGGATTACCAGCTCCAGGGGTGGAGACTGATTTTGGACATCTTCATTTTACTCCATTGGACTAGTATAAAACTAGCCATTCCAAAAACCAACCTTGACTGCCTTATGCTAATATTAGATGGATGGATGGATGGATGGATATTTTCAGAGTTAATGGTAATTTTAACATTTAAAATGTTTGTAATTATACTCATGGTTTTTATGTTTTCCAAATAATGTGTGTGTGTGTGTGTGTGTGTGTGTGTTTGTTTTTATTTAACCCATTCAAATTCATATAGAGTAAAAAAAACATGCTGACGTTATTGCAGTGACAATCCCCTTGGAGCAATCTGAGGTTAAGCGCGCACACACACACATACACATACACACACTTGTATCCCACATTGACCTACATATGCATTCTAGGGAGAAAATTTGTGCTTTGTAAAGCTCATGTTTTGTTTATTTTTTTTATCTGAGATTTAATGTTTACAGTATATTAACCTGTTGTATCGCTGCCCCCTTTTTAAGGACGTTCCGTTTATTAGGCTTGGGTTAAACACTGGATTTTTTTGATGAGTGTATTAAATGAAATGCGTTTGCTTTCTGCTGCTGTGCAATTAGGTTCGAAGGCATTATTGTTATCGAGCCTCTTCAGCTCTTATGCATGCGTTATGAAGAATATATTGACTCCTGCTGCCCTCTTTGTTTTTCCTCCAGAGTGTTGATCTGTAAAATGCAAATGAAGTCACTATGGCATTAACAACGCAATTCTGAGACAAAATTAAATGTTTTTTGTTTTGAAAAATGCCAATTAAAGAAAATATTAAGACGTGAAAATAATGAAATGTGCGTGTATAGCACTTGTCTACCTTTTTTAGTTTTGTTCTTTGCCTTATTTTGCATATAGATTTGCTAATGAAATTCAAACTAAACTTCACAAGCATTTGCAATTCTGTGACTCAGAGAATTGTTGAGATTTTTTATTTACATTTTTTTAGCATTGCATTTTTGTCATATCACCAAGCAAAAATCTTTGCACTAATGAAAATATGCATTTCCTCTTTAACAGGTGAGAAACTCTTGGGTTTCAACAGCACAGAGGAGCAGCCATCAGGACAGGAGAGCATGTGGCGAAATGAAAAGTATGAATCTGTCCCGTTGGATGTGAAGGGGATTGATGAAGACAATTCTAAAGGCACAAGGGATTCTTTATATCCCCAGACTACTGTAAGTCGCGACAGATGACAAAAAAATGCATTCCTCTGCACGCATTCTGTCTCCTTTTTTCATTCCAGAGATAAAGACGTAATACCGGTTTCACTTTAAGCACTCACCTGTTTCCTGTCTTTCTAGTACAGCATTATTTGCAAGGCAAACTAGGGACGCACACTGTATATGGGCATTTGAATGCTTCAGTTTACACTTTCGTCTCTGGGAACAGGTGATGTATGAAATTAAAGCTGGGGAGGTTAAATTACATGCATATTCACATTTGCATCTTAGTACTGTGAAGCAATCTCTTCAAAACACCAATTATCTGTTTTTATGACAAGCTCGAACTTGCCAAACGCAGAGCACATTTGGATTATATTAGGTGGCCTTAACTATTATGTACTTGCCCTGTAATTAATCATTTGTTACAATGTTCTTGTTATGTAAATACATTTTTTATATCGAAATTATGGTGATCAAAGGTGCAGTAGGTGATCTGCCAAAATGATAACCGTTAGCATAATAGCTTTGAAAACACAGTCCCTCCCCTGCTGTCCAAAGCCACACCTTCTGAAATGACAAACTCGCATCATAAAGATGACAGCAGATTTTGTCACTTGCCAGCTGGAAAATTTTAGAGTACTTTTGTAATACTACAACTCTGACGGAAAATCTGTATTATATCTAGCATATTCACAGTTGTGTTGCAAGCAAAACTTGTCATAATGTGCAGTATTTCATGCATAAAAGAATCACTGGTCTCACTCTCTCACATGCTTTTCCCAAAAGCGACTACTGCATGCTTAGTGCTTGACCAGCAGGGTGCAGGAATTACATACTTACATACTATTTCAGACCGAATATTCAGAGTAGCATAGTAAACAATATAGGGAGCGTGTCATAGGTTGTCATTGTTCAAAAATGAACCTATGTGTATATAAAACCAACTTCACCTCAGTAAAGCCGGCTAGGCAGAATAGTGCTATTTACTGATGTTTTGTTGTTAAATTAAATAAAAATCTACATTATCGATGCTGTAAAAGGACCCTTATGAAACTGAAAATTGTCACATCACTCATTTGCCGGAAGATTTCAAAGGCTAAACAACACTTCTGTGCATATAACCCATTTGTAAAAAACAAAATCTACTTCAGCTTTGCGTGACTCAAATACTTTTAAAACAGAACATTACCTGTCTAATAGAAATACTTCAGCCATGGTGTCGTCCGTAACTCCAATATTGATTCAGGATTTTAAAAAGTTTTGATTGAACATTTTGTTTTTACTGCTGTCACTCTCTGTCTCGTGTGCACGTGAACGTGTGTGCATGCACAAATGGCAGATCTGTCTACTTGAACAGGGGTGCACAAATGGAATCTATGCTTTGGGCTACTTATTAGAATTATGGGAATTATCGGGCTGACAAATTTTAATTGGACAAACACTTTTTAGTCTTATGCCCTACCCAGAATATAAAAATACATATAAACACATTTACTTAAATCATTACTGGTGGAATGTGAAGAGACTTTCAACCAGCACAACAAAAAAAGTTTCTGAAGGCAATCGCCTACTGCACCTTTAAACAAATAATAATTCATTATTAATAATTAAATAATTAATTAATGAAAATAATAATAGCATGTAATTGCATCTGTAATTAATTTCTGTAATTACATCCTAAATAACTGTTGACCATCCACTACACCTTAAGGCTTATTGATACTTCTGCGTCAAGTGCTCACATATGCGCACGCATAGCCCTCGCCATCGCCGATGCTGACACCGACACCTCTCAAATAATGGAACTACACGTCATGATGCGTAGCACAAGCTCTGTGATTGGTCGGCTTGATAGTGGTGATAAGTGTGGGTGGAAGTTAGAGCCGTGTGAGCTCGATGGAGCGAGTTTAAGTTTACAGGTGGGGAGTCCTGTGAAGGAGCTCTAGACGGAAACTGTTGTTTTGCGTTTACCTTATGATTAAAGTTGTTGCACGTCTGCCGGTTCCCGCCTCTGAATGAGCGTGTACATTAAGGTAGCGTTCAGAAAAAACAAAACACCAGTGAAGAAGCTCGACACAGATGAACATAAAAACCTCTCTGCCAGCTAGCGTTTCAGAAGTGTTATTGCAGAGCAGCACACGGAAGTATACAGTAAATGCACGACAACGCACAAGGCATCACTCAACGTAGAAGTATAAACCTGGCTTAAACCCACACTTAAAACAACCCATACCACCAAAGATGTCCCTAACCCTACCCGTATCCCATCTCAAGAGCACCATAAGTGTTCTGCAATACATTATGAACACTAAGTACACTCAAAAAAATAACTCATTGGATGAACTTAGTTTAACTGAGGGCAGGATTTCCATCCAATAAATTTGTTTAGCACCAACTAAAAAGAAACTATTTATACAATTAAATGCAATTGAGTTGGTGCAACATGATTTTATTAACAAAAAAAGTTTAAATACATTTGTATTTTAATTAACTTAAACTCAAAGGTCTGATATCATGTATGTCTATTGTGTGTCATACATAGGGATGGGCGAATCGATCCTGAAGTATCGATATTTTCGATACTGGGAATGTATCAAAAGGATCGATCCTTAAGTAAAAGTATCGATCTTTTCTGGGGGTTTTCTTACTGAGTAAAATATCTAAATAATTATAGCGCCACATATTATATAAATATTTACTTAAATAGGAACACGAATGGGAACTATAATATCCTTCTGCTGTATCTCCGCTAATGGGTCAGCGTTTGCTCACGGCAGCTTCCAGCTTCTGTCTGCAAACCTGTAGTACAGACACCACACACACCCAGCGCGGGTTGTAAAACTTTGGCAGAATCCTTTAAGGAATCCGGTCATTGTCCAGCTGACCCAGTGGGAATTATTTTACAAAAAGTGGAGTCGAGTTCAATACAGACAGTCAGTTTATATAAAGTTTTACCTGATATATGTTCATATGAACACACAGATTCACACACTGTAAATATAATATGCTGAGGGGGAATCATTATTTATGATTCTTTGTAATATAATTATGCCAAAACTGAGGGGGAATCCTACTCTAAACTCTGTCATTTATGTAATTTGCGTAAATTGGCATATGTCAGATTTCTGTTACATTTCACAGGGTTCAGAATAATAGACTGTAGACCACTCAAGTAAAGACTAAGTAGTTTAGTTTAAATAGTTTTAAATAAACTTGTTTATCAAATTAAATACAAAGTTTAGGTACACATAATAACTGGGAGAGATGTACTTTTTTAATCAAACAAGGTTTCTGCAGTGTATTATTTTTCGTCATAAATGGTGCCATGCAATTATAGTTGTTATTTAAATAAATGTAAAAAGGAATCATGTGTTTTGTGTTTAATTGAATAATAATAATAATGGTGATGATAATAATAATTATAATGTTAATATAATTATATTATAATAATAATAATTATAATAAAGGTGATAACCATTTTTTTAATCACAATAAAATATTTAATTAAAGTATTGGTATCGATATCGACGATACTTGTCTTGAAATACTTGGTATCGGATCGGAAACAAAAATATTGGTATCGCCCATCCCTAGTCATACATTCTGAAGTCTCTTAGTTATCCTAAATAAAAAAGAAGAGCCATTTTTAGGAATATTTAATGAGTTACAAATTCAATTGTTTGAGACTGATCTCTGAACAAATTTTAGGACAGTTATTGCTACTGCATATTTGCTAATTAAGCAGCCAACACCTAAAGCATGGGTGCTTCTGCAAGGAGGTTATATCAAAAACTCAAAGCATTACATGAAACTCTTCTAAATCTTCAAACTAAAGTGAAGAATACACTCTAACAAGTCTTTCTTTTAACTCTAAACACCTAAGATTTTGCATTTTACTGTCAACATTTCCCTCCCTTAATTCAATCCAACGCAAAGCATGCTGGGAACTACAAATCCCCTAACAAGGCAGTTCGACCAACACAATTCCTTCATGTTGTCCCAACACAAATGCTTAGGTTAACTTTTAGTGATTTACAAATTTAGGTGGACTGAACATAAAGCAAATAGATTAGCCAAAGAAATTAACAGAATTGTGTTGTTTCAGTTCATTTTAAACAGGTAGTTTGAACAAGCAGCAGTAATCTTTTTTTGAGTGAATGTTGTATTTATTGTCTGATGCAAGTACATCGTATTTAAGGCCACCTATATAAAGTGGCACCGCACATTTCATACTTTGTTGTGCTCCAGATGGTGTAACAAAAATTAAACATTGGCCATTTTGCGTATTCTGCATGTGTCCAAAAGTATTTTGCATGCTGAAGGTGTATTTGAAGGTCTAAACAAATTTACAGGACAGGCTGGTCACTTTGAGATACCCTCTGCTAATCCTGAATGACTTCATACAAATCTATTGGACCATGTGTTTAAAGGAACACTCCACCTTTTTTTTTTTGAAAATAGCCTTCTTTTACAACTCCCAAAGAAATAAGCAGTTGAGTTTTATCCTTTTTTGAATCCATTCAGCTAGTCTCCTTGTCTAGAAAGAGCACTTTAAGCTTAGCTTAGTACAGTATAGATCATTGAATTGCATTAGACCTTTAGCATCTCTCTCAAAAATGATCAAAGAGTTTCGATAGTTTTCCTTTTTAAAGCTTGACTTTTCTGTAGTTACATTGTGTACTATGATCATGGTACAACAGCTAAGTTCCTTGATTGTTACTCCAAAATGAGAGTATATTTATGAGAGTATATCTCTACTCACTACACCATCTATATTTAACATTATATAGGCTATAGTTATATTGACGCTGTTAAACATTTATTATCATGCACAACACTGTGTTCGCTATGAAAGAAAAACATATTAAACCCTTGTCATAATCATTAATCTAAAATGCGTTATGATCATGTAAATGATGTGCCCGCTTTCGGTTTTATTTTCACTGCTAAGTGCGGTTCATACTTCCCGCGCGGCTCCCAAACGATCACTCTGTGCTACAAACTGAATGTTATTTACAACTTTGTTAACTGTTATTTACAGCCTGTGCAAGTTCTGTTCACTAAAGTAGGCATCATTCACAGGCGCACATGTGCCCGCCCTCTCTGTTGTAACAGTTCATGGTCAGCTCACATCACGTGTGTTTTTGCGGCTGCGAATACATCATTACATGAAAACAGAAATGACATTTTTGGGTTAATTATACCTTCTAAATACAGTATGTGACTCTTTCAACACCATTTGGAGGTGTCCCCGTTACTGAACATTGTATGTAAAATAGGCCTGTCACAATATCTATTTTTTTGTTGTACGATATATTGCACCAAAATATATTGCGATAAACGATATTATTGTCATTTTAAGACCATTTTATGTCACTCATTATATAATGCCAGAATGATATTTTAAGACTATCTTATTTGACCATAGTCATTTTAACAATTTGATAATTAGGCATTGGAATCAGAATGCGAATAAGCATATCCTAAATAAATAATAATAAATGTTAACAAAAAAGTGCAGGGTAAAGAGTAACAGAGGCTACGGTATCTGCTACCAGATCTATTTTCAGTTGTCAGACACCCATTTGAGAAATGAACTATAGTAATTTATAATAAATACTATAGTGTTTTTAGCCATACTGACGCTTACACCTCTAATAAAGATAGAGAAGTTGCACAATCAGCTCAAATGTTGCTAGAATTTGATTTGTATGTATGAGCGATTATATATTGCATCCCCAAAAATTATTGAGGCCATGTTCATGTGTTGTGCAATAAGTCGATATATTGATTATTGTGACAGGCCTAATGTAAAATAACATGAAGACTTGTGCGGCCGTCTTTGCTTCTCTCCTGAACTTGAAAATATGATTGAGAGAATCGAATAAATGCTAAATTAAGATCAACTAGGGCAGTGGTCCTCAAACTTTTTTCACCAAGTACCACCTCAGAAAAAAAGTGTCTCTCCAAGTACCACCATAATAGCCAGTATTGAAATCCAGTATATAGTAGGCGTAATTAAGCAGCTAGAGCCTATGCAGTTTAAAAACTTGGCGGATTAATTCTTATTATTATTAATATTTCATTCATTCATTCATTTTCTTTTCGGCTTAGTCCCTTTATTAATCCAGGGTCGCCACAGCGGAATGAACCGCCAACTTATCCAGCATTTGTTTTACGCAGCGGATGCCCTTCCAGCCACAACCCATCTCTGGGAAAATTATGAATATTTATTATTATTATTATTATTATTATTATTATTTATCAGCCACTTTAAACATTCTAAATAGTTTGAACAGAGAAATTAGAAATTAGATCTGCTTACGTGTGAATTAAATTAGGTTTTGTGTGTCAGAAAAGCAAGTGATTAAACTATACCTGTTAACATTGGGATATGCCCCCAACAAGCGTTAGAAATACAGGGAGGAAAATAGCTTCAAATGAAAGAATACATAACAAACATTAGAAAATTGAAAATGAAATAAAAGGTTTAGCCTAATAAAATCACTGATCACATCTGCGTTATCGTACGCATCAAAGGGTTAAAAGTGTGTTAATTTTTTTTACTTTAATTATTCCTCCACGTACCACTAGAAGTAAGCCTGCGTACCACTACTGGTACACGTACCACAGTTTGAGAACCAGTGGTCTAGGGCAGTGTTTTTTCAACTGGTGGGTCGCGGGAACATTTTTAGTGGGTCACGGAGTGCGTGGTCAAAAAATAAATAAATAATAATCATAATTTATTTTGCTTATACCGGACTTTTATTTTGAAATGCATGCACGACAACAGTTCAGTTTAGTTCGGTAACTGAACATTTCTCTACCCTAACCGCTGTTTACAGTATTTATCATTTTTACTTTGTAATATTTCTATAATTTGATACATTTTGTTAAATGCAACAATAAAATATTGGGTCGCGGCTTGATGACTATGTAAAAATGTGGGTCCCGTGGCCAAACCAGTTGAGAACCAGTGGTCTAGGGGGTCGAATCGAGATCGCGTTTTTTTTTCGATTAATTGTGTAGCTCTAGTTTAAACCATATTAAAACATTTTTTTTTAATAGATCAAAACAGAATCCAGTAATATTGCGTATTAGAACTCAAAGCTTAGTAGAGTTTAGTATGCTTAACGTTTGAATTTTTACTGCACATAACCATGTTTAAATAATAATAATAATAAAAGACAGCAAGAAGGGCACGTCAACGCAAAACTTACATCTTTGTATTAGTTCAACAAAAAATGCTTTTTAAAAAAGTTTTTAATCACTGAAGCATCATATTTGTTGGACAAATTAAATAATAATTGTAAACATTTCAAATAAAATATTTTACTTTAGTTTACTTTGAAATCAGATAACTTTTTAATTTGTTGGCTTATTTACATTGTTTGTATGTGTTTTTCCTAATAGTGTCTTGTTCAGAAACAAATCTACCTTGAGAAATATTTACTGAAGTAAATATAAAAAAAAAGTCTGGGGGCAAACGCTATCTGAATCTAGACTTTATTTGACTAGTCTTTTTGATTGCGTTCTCTCAGCTAATGAGAATAATTTGGGTGCAGATCAGGTGCACATGCAAGCTGAGACTGCATGCTATGCTTTTAATGCATACATCTAACACCACCCCTAACCCCACCCATCACAGTGACGTCACCAGCTCTGTTGAGTGCATGTGTCTGAGACTGCATGTCTGAGCGTACATGTCTCATGCCAGATATTATTGCAGCTAACGACATGTGTGTTTTGGTACAGTCTTTATAGAAGTGTGGCGTCCGCATAAATCCCAGCATCGTGGTTCCCGCTTCCTCTTTACACAGAAGTGGTCATGACAAGTGGTTAAATAACTGGACTGGAAACCCAAAGGTCCCGGTTCAAACCTCATAGAGATGATGCATGAACCGTAGAGTTACGGAGCACTGGTTTGCTCTTAAGCAAAGCAGACTGAATGTTCTGCAGTGAACTGTAATGGTTATATCACTTAACTGGTTTGAAGCATCTGCTGAATAACTATAATAAAAATAAAACATTGTCTGAGCTTAACAGTGACAGGAGGGAAATTGCTTCTCTGTTCTGATAATGCATTATTGCACTGCTTATTTGTAGAGATGTAGAATTTCACTCCAAATCATCTTGTTGGTGGTTTTGAAAGATGTTCTCTATTATTCAGTAAGACAAACCCATTACTTCCAATTAATAGACCTTTTTCACATTTCCAGGTTTCTCTGTAGAAGTCGCCATAGTTGGGAAAACTTAAAGCGCAGGGATTATGAGAATGCAACAAATAATTTTTTTACAATCTTATTTGCTCATATAATAAAAGAAAAACTCAACGATGGTGTTATGAAGGCTTTTAGACAACATAAAAGAATTGTGTGACACTGATGACGGCAGCCAGAGGAGAGAATAACATCTAATTTACTGTCCTGTCCCATAGATGCTGCATTAGAAACGCCTCGCATAAGCAGTAATTTGTTTTTTGTCATTTGAAGCAAAGATGATATACAGATGATAAATACATAGAAATGTTCATAAGTTTTTTTAATGTCAGAATTTAAAATGTTTCAAGTATATAAGATTATGATGACCAATAAACACGCCATAACAGGCTTGTGAAAAGGGTCTATTTGTAGAAGAGTGGTGACATTTTGAACCACAAAACCATGCACTGTAAAAATGCAGGGTTCTACACAATTCATTTAGGGTGTCCCAACACAAATCGATTAAGTTAACTTAACAAGTTTAAACATTTGTGTCCCAAAAAATCTTACGAATTTAGTGTTGTTAGTACAGTAAATAGAGTGTTGTTTCAGCTCATTTTACGTAAGCAGTTTAAACAAGCAGCAAAATTATTTCTTATTATTTAAATTATGAATTAGTGTTCATAGGTATGTTTTTGGCAATTTCTTGAAAATTCCTTTTAGACCAAATTATTTTATTTATTTATTTTTTGCCAAAAAAATCATTAGAATATTAAAGAACGATCTTATTCCATGAAGAATTTAGTAAATGCCCTATTGTAAATATATTAAATCATAATTTCCCATTAGTGATAGGCATAACGCACTTCATTTAGACAACTTCAAAGGCAAATAAATTGATACTTTATTAATCAGTATTTTGATGTTTAACCCTCATATTCTAGATTTTCAAATAGTATGTTCTAAACATATAAGTTTTAATAACTCATTTCTAATCACTGATTTCTTTCATCTTTGCCATGATGACAGTACATAATATTTTACTAGATATTATGTCAAGATGCTAGTATTCAGCTTAAAGTGCAATTTAAGGGCTTAACTAGCTTAATTAGGCAAGTTAGGCTAATTAGGCAAGTCATTGTGTAATAATAGTTTGTTCTGTAGGCAATCGAAAAAATATTGCTTAAAAGAGCTAATAATATTGACCTTAAAAATGTTTTTTTAAATAATTTAAAATAGCTTTTTTTCTAGCCAAAATAAATCAAATATTTTTTCCAGAAGAAAACGTATTATCAGAAATACTTTGAAAACATTCTTGCTGTGTTAAACGTCATTTGGGAAATATTTGAAAAAGAAGAAAAAAAAATCCTATTCAGATTTATCATATTTTCAAATAGTAGTTTCTTGGTTAAATATTGTCCTACCTCAAGATATCAAAAATCAACAAGGTTTATTTTTTCAGCTTTCAGGTAATGGATTCATCTCAATAATAAAATAAAAATAAATATGCACTTAAGACAAATATTTATACATTACAAATACACACTACAGTTCGAAAATGTTGAAATGTCATCTCTAATTTGAATTAAATATATTTTACTCACTCGCTTACTATCCTTAAGCTTAGTGCCTGATTTATCAGGGGTCACCACAGCGGAATGAACTGCCAGTTACTGTGGCATGCATTTTATGCAGTTATCCGCCATTACTTCCAGTATTCAGTGTCACTTGATGCTTCTAAAATCATCATAACACACTGATCTGGTACTCCAGATATATGTCTTTTTAGTAGTGGCTTTAAAGACAGTTGTGCTTCTTTTTGTGCTCATTGTAACCTCAGAATACTTTGATTAAAAGACTAATGATATTTACTGAATAGACTTTAATGCTATTAAAAGAATAGCATTTATTGGAAATGTTTTTGTGATGATGGAGAAGCATTACTTGTCACCTTTAGATTGATTTGCTGATTTTGACTTTGTTTTTTGTTGAATAAAATCACTCGTTTCCTTTTAGATAAAAGTTGTACTAACCCCAATCATTTTATCGGGAGTAACACACATGTTTGTTTTTATGATTTTTGGGGACGTTACATAGATTTTATATTTCACAAACTGTATTTTCTAACCAAAACCTCATACAGTAAACTGTGTGTGTTTTTACTTTCTGAAACAACAAAACACCTTAATTTGTATGATTTCTTATACTTAAATAAAATGTGAATGTGGTGCAATGTCCTCATAAACTAAGTCACCTTCTCCTTCTATTAGCCATGTTATGTCTAGGCCTGTCACAATAAGGAATTTTTGTTCTGCTACTGTATATATTGTCATAGAAATCGTTGCGATAAGCAATTATTATTGTCGTTCTGAGATCATTTTAAGCCACCGATTATATAAATGATTATATAAGAGTATAATAAACATAAACACTTAAAATACTTATTATTCTTAACGTAATTGAGATTCTATAGTTTGATGTTAAAAAGATACATGTCATATTATATGTAATAAATATTCTGTTAAGTAAATGTTCAATTATAAACATTGACACCGGTGAGGTAGAATGTAAATGCTATTGTAAAAAGGCTTTAATGATAATGTGAATTTGTAAATATATATATATATATATATATTGCAGCCGCAAACAATATTGAGTTCATCTCCAAGTATTGCACTATAAGTCAGTTTATTGATTCTTGTCACAGACCTAGTCATATTCATGCCATTATACAAATTTGTGTCCTGATATGACACAAAAACATGGACTCGCACACACAAAACATGTTTTTTTCCCCCTTAGAAATGAACTAATTTCTTAAGTGAGATTTGTTTGTTGGGTCTCACACTTGAATCGTTTTCTATGTGTCTTTGTTCACACGACCAACGCCCCAGATTCCCTGAGCTCAAACAAACAGAGAAACGTTGAAAGTGCCACCGAGCTGCAATGTTTACCGTTTTCTGGAAAGTCAGTCTGTCAATGGTTTGCTTATAGTTGTCTCGGTGTAGTAGGCTGGAGCAGGAGAAAGCAATTAACTCAAGATTTACCAGATATCTACCACACCCTTCACATAAAGGTGTTGTTTATCAAGTTTCTAAGAAGACTATTAAAGAAGAGAACACCATCTATTTTTGGAAGTGAATGTATTTGGCTAATTTCAGGCATCAGATAAGATCACAAGTTATTTTTATCAGTAAAGTTTGTTATTTATTACTCTACTACACTGTAAAAATATATGGAAATTAACAGTTTCTGTATTTAGTCATTCACAAGTGTTTTCCATTTATTTACGGTTGTGAATTGCATTATAGGGTGCATTATCTCTGCTCTGTCGACTTTTGATGTTGAAAATTCAACTCTACAGTTTAACAAAGTGACTTTTTTTGTTGACATTTTAAGTAGTTTGAAATAATATAATGTACAAGAGATAATATATAGAGAAATAAGTCTGTGAAATAACAGAAAATGTACTGGCATTTTATTACAAGGTTTTTGTAGCATAATATATAACAACAACTCAGATAATATATCACTCTAAACTATTAAAAATGTCAATAAAAGTCACTTTTTCAAGCTTATCAAGGTTAAAAGTTGTCATAAGAAAGATCAAAGTGCCATAATGCAATACAAAAGCAGAAATAAAAAGGGGAAAAATAAAAAGTCACAAAATAGAGAAAATTGCTAATTTACAGATATTTTTCAGTGTATTTCCTGTAAAGCTGTGAGTTATTGAAAAAGTAAAACTGACATTGGGATCTTTTGTTTTTCTGCAATTTTGTATATTGCAATATGAATATAATCTCACCAAATGACTTTAAATAGCTGTATTATTCATAATTTTTTTACGTTGTTTGGGAAGATTTCGTAGGACAGTAAATATGCAGAAGTGGAACAGGCAGTGTTTTATGTTGGTTGTTTTTTTGGAGAGTCTAGTTGTATTCAGGTACAGAAATTAAAGAATCAAATGTAGATAAATACTACTCATTATATTAAAAAATAATTAATCTGTAATGTTTATTTATTGAATTTACTCAATTTTTAAAGGTAAGTGGTTGCAAACTATTTATGTGGGCTGAGTTTAAACCAACAAATTAAATTTGGTAACCCTTTAACTGCCCTACCAAGAAAAAAAAAATGGATTGCATTTCTCCTTATGTCACTAGTTAACACACTCATTGCATTCTTTTTCAACACATCCCATGATTTCTAAAATATATAAAGATGTCAGTACCGGAATTAATACATTTACTATGATAAATCCGAAAATGTGAAGTGTAAGACCAAGTTATTAAAAAACCATAAATTAAATAAAATACAAAATAAAACATTTTCGAATAGTAAATTATATTTATGTTTTGAAGTAAGCCATAAAAAAAGAAAACATTAAATGAGAATATTAAATATTTTCTTTTTTTTCCCAATAAAACCAAAATCAAGTGTATTAGTGCAACAGTATTATGTAAATCAACAATGCTTTATTGGTTAAACCATTCTTTAAAACGGTCAAAATATGGTCAACCATTTGGTAGAGCAGGCAGTAGGCAGTAAAATAAACAAGTAAATAACAGGGTGAGAATGTGGTAAGATCTGTAAATGTGGTAAAAATCAGGTGCCTGCAAAGGCTTTTCTTTTTCTGGATTGCTTTTTAAAATACTGTTGGTTGGGTTTAAGGAAAGGCGGTGGGTGGGGGGGATCAGTCAGTCAGTCAGTCAACAGCGCCCTCTAGTAGATTTACACGAGAGCAGCAGGCACGAATGGCACTCGCGAGAGAAATTTGAGATTTGAAAAAGCAGACACAGTGACTTCTGGTAGATTTGTGAAAACAAAAACTGCATTAAAAAAAACGTACCTCCTGTGATGTATTTCTCGATCTCCAGAAACGTATATAGGGATGTGTATCAATAATGAGCCTGGGTTGTTAAAAAAAATTAAGTAAATTCTATTACTTTTTTTTTTCAATGTACACTAAAAATGCTAGGTTTCAAGAGGAAAGAATTAAGTTAACTTCCATAATTTTTTTTTACAAATTTACATAGATTGAACGTAAAAACAAATTAAGAATTATGTTGATTCAGTGCATTTTATAAGTAATCTAAGGGATGAATAAACTACAACAGAACTGACATTGCAGATCCTGTGATGTGACTATTGGGAATTTGCACAATGTGATAATGATTCTGAAGCGATACATTGTGCAGACCTAAATTCATGCCTGTTTCAAAAATACATGCCAACGGATGCATATAATATTGTAAACTGATTTCTTTCTCAGCTCCTGAAAAGTCAGCAGGCAGATGAGAAGCCAAAGGACCCAAAGCTTTGGCCGTACTTCAAGGATGGCCACAGACGGATAGATTATGTGCTCACCTACCATGTTCAGAAGCCCCAGAGCACTGGCAAACAGTCGTCCAAGTCCTGCGGCAAGAGCCTGGGGGGTTGTTTGTGCTGCAAAAAACGAGGCCAGACAAACCCACCCGCTCCGGACCCCGAACTGGCATCCCAGGAGCAGAGGCTGGATTACCATGACGACGACCAGCGGCTCCGCAGAGAGGAGTTTGAGGAGAACCTGCGTGAAATGGGCCTTGAGATGGAGAAAGAGGAAGGGGTGAGTACCACTGTGCTTTCATTTACAGTGGAGTCCGAGAAAAACAGCAAGATTTTATGGTGTCTTTTCTCAATTTCTAAGCAGTATTTGTGGCATTTCTTGGGTTGTTTTGCAATAAAAATAGACACAAATTTACTTTTAACCTTAAAAAAACACTGATCTATGTACAGTAATTTCACCGAAACATGACCGAAGCAAAGAGAGAAACTTTTGTGTTTACATCTTAACCCTGTAAAGTCATATAAAGGGGACCTATTATGCCTCTTTTTACAAATTTAAAATAAATCTCTGATGCTTCTAGAGCAGGGGTCTCAAACTCAAATTGGCGGGGGGCCATTTCAGTGACTGACAATTCATAGGAGGGCCACTTTAACATTCAAGCACAAGAAAAAAGTTGATACTTGACATAACTGATGCATCTTATTGAGTTCAGACTGCATGATTTTCAATGTTTTCACACTGCGGCCCTGTTTACACTAGTGCGTTTTAGTTTTAAAACGACGTTTTAGCATAAAAAGGATCTGCGTCCACACTAGCGTTTCACCCAGCGTTTCTGAACAGATCTCCGTCCACAGTACTCCACCAAAATGTATATCTCGTGACCATTCGCGCACTCTGGGCATGCGCGTTCAAGTATAAACAGGAAGCATGTGTCTCGCTGGTTCCTCCCGGTGTAACCCAAAACCGGCATTCTAAATGGGGCTTAAGCGGCTTGAAACGCGAGCGATTAGCGAGTGCTCAAACAATAGCTTGCCTCTTGCGAATATATGCAGCTGTTGTAGTAAAAAAGGCAGAGTTTAACTGCTCAATAGCGCCTAAAACGGATATTGGTTCTTCCAACCCTCCCATTTCTGTGTCCAACAGCCACGCCTCCGTTTTCCGATGTGTGCGTTTTCCCCCATCCACACTGAGACAGAGCAGCAGCATTTTAGAATGAAAATGGCCTCTCCAGCATTTCCAAAACGCTCCGTTTTCAGGGCTCGAAAACTCCGGCGTAGTGTGGACAGATGGCGTAACCGTAGCAAAACTTATGCGTTTTAAAACGAAAACGCATTAGTGTCAACGGGGCCTGCACGATTATCTGGGCTAGCGTTTTGTCGCTGCTTAGTTTACACTGCAAGATGGATCGACGACAGGGAGTTTCACAATGCATGACTTCAAAATAGGAAGATTCGCTTGTCCAAACTACGTCTCACACCCAAAAACACGTAGTATATCTTTTGTTATGAACTACATAACGAGAAAGAAGCCTTTAATGGGGTAGAAAATGCATATTTGTTCACCTGGCTTTGAAGGGAGTTAGCAATTTTTCCTCAACTTTTTTTTTTTTTTTTTGACCGGGTTAGTATGTGATATTGCTCACATGACACGTCAAACAGACACGTGAGCTCCTGCCAAATTTACACTAATTTTCCCTCCATTTCTTGTGTCCGAATAAACTGAAAATGAGCGCTTTTAACTTCTCCCCCAACCCCCCGCTGTCCTGCAGGTACCCACATTAGTGAATGCTGCTCTCTCATTGGCTGTAGGTGATCACCGATGTTATTTTCAGTCAAAACACATTTCACACAGTATGATCTGAATCTCCGACAGCTCCAGATATTTAGCACACCAAATATCTCTCGGGCATCGGTGACTCATCTGCGATTCTCTCAGATCGCGTCTTTGATAGTTCACACTGTGTGACTGTCACTCGTGTGCACGAGCACCGATTTACCTGTGATTTCAGGCATTTGTCTGCGATTTCTCAAAACCTGTCGTCGAGTCAAAATCGGGGCTAAAATCATGCAGTCTGAACTCTGCATTAGGTAATGCTTCAAATTACCGCCATGTATGTTGTCTTGTCACCAGCGATAATGCAAATCAGCACGTTTATTGTGTCAAACATCAGCTGTTGAAAAATAACTGTGGTTGTTGTGTGTATGACCGAGCATCAGACACACACTCAGTCATTGAAACCAATTGTATCGTCCCAACAGCGTAAGAACAGCAGTTTGGCTAACTTAAGTGACTTTACTGGCAATTGTTCCTCTCAAAATCTTTTTTTTTTTTGTAAAACTACAACAAAGAGGGGGAAAGTATGGTAGCACTTTATTTCCATGATCCATTTGAGTATTAGTAGACTGTCTACTTAATATCTGTTGATACTGACATTCAACAAACATTTAACTGATTATAAGAAACTTTGCAAGTACATGTCAACTTGCACTAACCCTACCCCTAAACCCAACCCTAACCCCAACCTAACAGTCTACTTAGAATCTAATGAGAATTAGTTGCAATGTAAGTTAAATTCAACAAACGGACCATCAAAATAAAGTGTGACCGAAAGTATGTACATATTCACATTTACTTTAACAAGTTCAATTCAAGCAGTATTTTGTAATTAATAAATCAAATTTTTGTACTAATGTACATAGTCTTTATGCAAATCTTAATAAGCAAATGAGGAAAATCTATTAAATGAGACCATTTGAATCGAATATTAGCAAAATGATCATATTTGGTACACCACCAGCATAAGGTGTAAGCCATGAAGAAGTGTTTGTACAACAAAAGACAAGTGGAATAAAACCGATAATAGTCAAACAACCCTTGAATGTTTACAAAAATAGAGCTTTAGTAAAAACAGAGCACTTACAGATATATATTCTAACATTTAAATCAGCCCCAGAATTAAAACACTTGTGTTACTCTTGACCGTACACTGAGAGAAAATGAAAGTGAAACTAATCTGAATGCAGTACTTTAAATGTTGACAAGGTGGCAGATCAAAACCACAAGTGGATAGACGTGACGGCACAATGATAGTGATTCAAAGATTACCGGGCCGGAGAGAGTTGAGAGCGGGCTGTAAATGGCCCACGGGCTGGCAGTTTGAGACCCCCGTTCTAGAGTGTGTTTGTGAGGTTTCAGCTCATAATATAACACAATTTTTTTTTTATAACTCCATGAAACTGCCCCTTTTAGGCTTTGCTTCCCATTGTGCCATTTTGGTGACAGTAACTTTAAATTCAAATGAGATTGTACTCTTTTTCAAAAGAGGATGAAGTAGAGGTCTGCATTCCCAGGCTGTATCTCGCAAGCTGCGGGACCCGACCAGATTTCTTGCAGCGGGGGAATAAATATCAGAATAAAACACGGTAGTGGTCGGTAACTGTAATTCAAACAGAAGTGTGCGGTAACAATATAACGTTCCTGAGAGATAGAGAGAGAGCACCAGTGGTAGAGAGTGGGAGGGAGAGAGTGTGCGCATATGATATATGATACACAATCGGTAGTTGGCAAATATATTGAGTAGAAATGTTTGTAAATCTCGCTAGTTTGAGTCCCGGCTGAGCTAGTTGTCATTTCTGTTTGGAGTTTACATGTACTCCCCATGTTCGCGCGATTTTCCTCCATGCTCTGTTTCCCCCCACAGTTCAAAGACATGCGCTATATTGTATGTGAATTGAATAAACTAAATTGGCTGTAGTGTAAGACTGTGTGTGAATGAGTGTGTATAGGTGTTTCCCAGTACTGGGTTGCAGCTGGAAGGGCATCCGCTATATAAATTTTTTTACGGAATAGTTGGCGGTTCATTCCTCTGTGACGACCTCTGAAATAGAGACTAAGCCGAAGAAGAATGAATAAAATTAACATTTATGCCTCCCGCCTATCTTGTTCCCTAATCTAGCATAATAATTGTATGCTACACATAATGTTGTCTCTGTTATCTATTTCAGGTCAGCTTAGATAAAAGTACCCAATCATTTCAGATCTTATGTTCCCTGCAAAAATGTATTAGTGCCGAAAGGTTCTCCAAAAGCTTCTCTTCACACATGATGTCTAACGGTAATTTACCATTGTATGGAGCGTGTGAAAACACCTACTGTGATGTGCCTTTTTGAGGGGGCTTTCACACTGGCCATATTTTTACTATGAT
The DNA here is from genome assembly GCA_903798035.1 of Danio albolineatus. Classification (NCBI taxonomy): domain Eukaryota; kingdom Metazoa; phylum Chordata; class Actinopteri; order Cypriniformes; family Danionidae; genus Danio; species Danio albolineatus. The sequence continues at coordinate 1,052,227 of CAIGQQ010012353.1, read as the reverse complement.
CTGCGTCCATTGAGTCTGAGTGGGCTGGTTTCACACTCCTTGGATTCAGTGTTACATTTGCATTCATGTTATGCCATCACAAATGTGCACGATAAACGAAAGGAAAGGAATGAATATGGTGGAAATGTTTATTAGTATGATTATTATTAATTGTATGCTATATGTACAGTAAAATGATCAACACTTGCATTTACTGTATGTTTGTCACATGAGGGCTAACACACTTTCCCTCTGCACATTTTTCCTCACCAAACATAACTGATTCAGATCCTCAGCTCATTAGCAGAGATTGAAAGACCCGTAATGGTGTGACAGACTAAGGAGACATCCAAAGCATGCAGTGTTGATGGTCCTCCAGGGACGTGGTTGAGAAACACTGTTATACAGAATTCTGAGTATTGAGACTTAAAAAAACAATTCACCCAAAATAACATAAAGGTTTACTCACCCTCAAGCGGTTTCAAACCTTTGTGAATCTCTTTCTTCAGTTGAACACAAAAGCCGTACAAATGCCATACAAGTCGATGGTTGCCTGTTTCCAGCTTACTTCAAAATATCTTCTTTTGTGACAGGAGAAAAGAAAGTTAAAGAGGTCTGAATCAAATGAAGCGTGAATAAATGATAAACTCTACATTTCTTTATTATGACATAAATTATGTCTCTGAATGAAATGTGTAGAGAAAAAAAAGAAAAAGATTTACGTTATTTTAAAAATGCATAATTTATATACATTTTGACCTGTGGAAGTACCATTATTTTGATGACGTCACACAAGATCTGTGTCCTGACATTTCATCCTGCCCATAAGATTATGCTACCAACACTGTGGCCCCGTTTACACTAGTGCGTTTTCGTTTTAAAGCGCATAAGTTTTGCTACGGTTACGCCATCCGTCCACACTACGCCGGAGTTTTCGAGCCCTAAAAACGGAGCGTTTTGGAAACGCTGGAGAGGCCGTTTTCATTCTAAAACGCTGCTGCTCCGTCTCACTGTGGATGGTGGGAAACGGAGACATCTGAAAACGAAGAAGTAGCTGCAGAGATTCGCTGCTTGATTGGGGCTTTTGGGTCATTGCGTATCCTTCCCTTATTCGTCAAGCCCCTATCACATGACTATAACGCCACCGGAAGACGGCAGACCAGCCTTCACTGTAAACAACAACATGGACACGGACAATAGTGAAAACAACGCTCCCATTTCTGTTTTAGGCACCATTGTGCGACAGAGTATGTTGTTGTATCTACTCAGACATGACTCCCAGTCGACATTTTCGATAGCCATGGATGTTTTATATTCATTTGTTACTTTAAGTAACAACTCGACCTCGTCGTCTGTCCACAAAAAGACCTCTCTTGCTTTCTTTGCCATCGCGTTCGTCGTTCAACCAGCGTTTGTTGACTAACAATAACCAAATGCCAAGCGAGACACATGCTTCCTGTTTATACGTGAACGCGCATGCCCAGAGTGCATGAATGGTTACGTGATATACGTTTTTGATGGAGTAGTGTGGGGAGAAATTTGTTCAGAAACGCTGGGTGAAACGCTAGTGTGGATGCGGATTGTTTTCATTCTAAAATGCCATTTTAAAACTAAAATGCACTAGTGTAAACGGGGCGAATGGTTCTGAGGTTGGGGTTAGGGATTATGTAGGTTAGGGTGATATTACAGCTTCATATCACACTACTCCACATAAATATTTACACTCGTAGCCAAAACTGATGGGTGGCATATTGCATCATCAAAATGTGCAACCTACTTTTTGAATGGGATGTAGAACAATCTGACAAGTAGGGGAGAAAAAAAGACAGAACACTAGTGTAACGTGACAGCTTAACAAAGCAAGGTTAAACACGGAAAGCAGGGCAAGGGAAAACGCGTAATGTTCACATACAGGATACAAGCTTTAGCAATGAGACTCTCAAAGTGAGCCATATATAAGTGTGTGTAATCAGTCATTGAGCAGCATCAGCTGTGAGTCTAATCAGTGGAGACTTAGAGCAGGTGTGTGTGTGTGTGTGTGTGTGCGTGG
>CAIGQQ010012353.1:1021165-1049798 GCA_903798035.1 Danio albolineatus | reverse complement strand
TTGTCATACACCAATGTTTGGAAGTACTTAGCGCTACACAGCGTGAATTACAGTTAAAGTGAATTACAGTTATTCACCATATATATTCAGGAAAGTTACTGTTAAACGGGCTACAACATTTTTATTCATTCACTTTCTTTTTGGCTTAGTCCCTTTATTAATCTGGGGTCGCCACAGCGGAATGAACCACCAACTTATCCAGCATATGTTTTACACAGCAGATGATCTTCCAGCTGCAACCCAACACTGGGAAACATCCATACACCCTCATTCACACACATACACTTCTGACAATTTTAGCTTACCCAATTCACCTATATGTCTTGAACTGTGAGGCTTTTTTGGCCTAAACTTGCTGTAATGTACAAGTCTTTCGAATGTCTAGATACTACTGCCCTCATGGAAGTCCAGTGAGTTGAAAAAAATAAAAGTACATCTGAAACATTCCTGTGACCTTAAAGTTGTGTATTACCATCCGTGCAATTATTTTTCTTAACCTCTCTAGCTTTTTTAATGAATTCAGGTTTAAGTGATTCTTGTATACATCAGCATAACCGTTCGCTGTTGTTGACCCAGTTTAGAAACACTTCAGTGGTGTAGAGGAATACACACTTGTAGTTTTATTAGTCAAGTATCTTATCAGTGGTGTTTCTCCAAGCGAAAAAGGTCTTATTTTTGTAAAAGTTTATGAACTATCTATTGTGAAAAAACACGGTCAGCTTGATGTTAATAAGTCGTCACCGTTAGGACACTGGAAATTATTTCTCTAATTATTTTCTCTATTAGTTCCCCAATCATGATTATTCTGTAAGTGCTTGTAAAAATGAGCTTTATTTGATCGTTGGTAATTATGAAACAATTTTTCACTTTAATGCTGCTCATTTGCAGTCTTATTATGATTAGCGGTTTGTTTTTAAAGCGTAATATCTATAAACCCATGGCTTTTGCTTTGATGTTCACAGATTACAGGGATTGGACTGTTTCCGCAGTGTTGAACGTTCTCATGTGCAGATCAGTCAGAATTAAATCAAGAGGTCAAAGGGCACTAGTCATCAAGCAAGTGAAGTGTTTATCATGCTGATGATAATAAACGGAAGTATTAGTTTGAAGGAATAAGATTAACAGCTCTTTGAAAAGTGTGGGGAATTGTTTTCTGAATATAAATAATTTAAGTCCACTTAAATATTCTGGGTTTTTTTTCCACAGAGGGTCTTATAGAGGGTCTTATATAATGACATCTTTTTTTATTCTGAGTGTTGTTATTATTATTATTAATAATACTGAACTTTAAAGAATCATAGAATAATTCCACATCAGTCTAAGTTTGTACCAAAAACAATATTTCTTTAGTTCAAAGTGGATTGCTATGTGTTTTCCCATACCTCTCAAGCTTGATGAGGCCAATATAAATGTTAACATAGAGAAATACTGATTAGACTTTAAAATATTCCACTATTTAAACAAGGTTTTTAAAAAACATGATTTACCGTAGGGTGACATGGTGGTGCAGTGGGTAGTGCTGTTGCTTCACAGCAAGAAGGCTGCTGGTTCGAGCCTCGGTTGGGTCAGTTGGTGTTTCTGTGTGGAGTTTGCATGTTCTCCCCGTGTTTGAGTGGGTTTCCTCCGGGTGCTCTAGTTTCGCTCATAAGTCCAAAGACATGCGGTATAGGTGAATTGGATTCGCTAATATTATCTGTAGTGTATGTGTGTGAATGAGTGTGTATGAATGTTGTCCAGTGATGGGTTGCATCCGCTGCGTAAAACAAATGCTGGATAAGTTGGCGGTTCATTCCGCTGTGGTGACCCCAGATTAATAAAGGGACTAAGCCGAAAATAAAATAAATGAATAATTACTGTGAGAATACTCATTTAAACTTGTCAAATATCAAACAGTTATTGGGTAAAGTAAATTGTTAAACATACAACACATGAACATAGGAGAACATGCAAATTCCAAACAGAAATGCCAAATGACCTAGCCGGAACTCAAACCATCAAGCTTCTTGCTGTGAGGTGACAGTGCTAACCACTGAGCCACTGTGTCACCCTTTATTTATTTATTTATTTATTTATTTATTTATCTATCTATCTATCTATCCACTCTACTTTATATCAGGGCTATTCAACTGGCGGCCCGCGGGCAGAACATGGTCACCAAAACAATTTGTTCTGGCCCTTCAATTAGTTTGAACAAGACAGCAGAAATTAATTTAGTTCAGTCGAAAAACAGCCGCTATAGTTATGAAGTGACGTGTGTCTGTTCAATACAGCACGGGCTGCAGTTGAAGGCTGCGCAGAGCGTGAGTCACCTGACATTAAGCGAGTGGAGCTGGCAGCCGAAAACATTTGGATATGATTGTAGAAAAGGCCTTTTGTTCACTGCACTGATATCATTGTCAGGGATGCAACGATTCGCCAATTTCACTGCGCTTTAATTCGTCGCGGTTAATTAAACGTAAAGGCTTCTCAATTGCGCGTTTCTGTTGCAAAGAACGAAACTGCTGCAATTAAACAGTTATGCCACCTGTGTGCTAGTTTAAAGTTCTGAGCTTGTAAGCTGATGCCAATAAGCACGCATACTGAATTAACTGTAGCGGCGGGCCGTTCCACTATCAAGTCCTTTCCGCGCGCACGTTTGTTATTTCTAATGTAGAATACGCCAATGTGTGCGCGCAAGCGGAACAACGCGCTCGCTGCTTTCGGGCGCACTCATTAGAAAACATTGCGATGAGGTTGTGCGTGGCTTTCAGTGCAATGTAAACAAAAGAGATGTTAGACGAATTATTATTAAAATGATTATTTTTGTACACTGTCAAAAATAAAGGTACAGGAGCTGTTACTGGGGCAGTACCTTTTCACAGTCCACAGTGGTACCTCAAAGGTGCATATTCGTACCCAAATGTGCCTAAAAAGTACCTTTAAGGTACCATTATAGTCCCTTCAGATACAAATATGTACCTTTCGAAAAAGGTATTGCCCCATTGACAGCTCATTCATTCATTAATTTTCTTTCCGGCTTAGTCCCTTTATTAATCCGGGGTCGCCACAGCGGAATGAACCGCCAACTTATCCAGCATTTGTTTCACGCAGCGGATGCCCTTCCAGCCACAACCAATCTCTGGGAAACACATCCATACATTCTCATTCACACACATACACTATGGACAATTTAGCTTACCCAATTCACCTGTACCGCATGTCTTTGGACTGTGGGGGAAACCGGAGCACCCGGAGGAAACCCACGCAACCACGGGGAGAACATGCAAACTCCACACAGAAATGCCATCTGACCCAGCCGGGGATCGAACCAGCGACCTTCTTGCTGTGAGGCGAACGTGCTACCCACTAGGCCACCGTGGCGCCCCCAGTGACAGCTCCTGTACCTTTATTTCTGAGAGTGTATGAACACAGATGATAACAACAGTTAATCTAAATACTTAGGGCCAACCTAATATAAAGCTCAAATTTACATTAGACGTGATAACCATGAAACCATGATTATTCTTCAGACTATAATCATACAGCCAACATCTATAATTGTTGCATCCATAATTGTTTTGCAGTTCAAAACATATGAATGCGTTTGCATGTAGAAGAAGCCTAAGCAATGTACTGCTTTTATTCTGCTTTGAAATAAAATATTTAAATGTTTGTTAAAAAAAAGCCACATTGTAATATGCACTGATATTGTGTTGTTTCAAAATACAACATATTAACATTTTAATGTAGAAAAAGCCAACATGGGTGTCTTAAGGAGCAAAAATGCAACATATGCAGTTGTGTCCTCACTCATATTGCAAGTCATACCTCTCCGGCCCTTCGCTTGGGATGCTTTTCATGAACTGGCCCCCATGACAAACTAATTGAATAGCCCTGGCGTATACAGTTGCAGTCAAAGTTATTTGCCCTGATGATATGGGGATGGTTAGGAGGCCATGATGGACAGAGGCCAGTGGGCAAATTTGGCCAGGATGCCGGGGTTAAATCTTACACTATTTTAAAGGACATCCTGGGATTTTTAATGACCACAGAAAATCAGGACCCCAGTTTGATGTCTCATCCGAAACACAGCGCTCACTGAGCAGTATAAAGTCCCCATCAATATACTGGGACATTAGGACCCACATAGACGACAGGTTAAGCATCCTCTGCTGGTCTCACTAAATAATGATATTATATTAATATTAAAATATTTATATGTATATATTTAATAATGTAAAAAAGTTATTAATTTTATTTCGGCTAGAATAAAAGCAGTTTTTTTCATTTTTAAAACCATTTTAAGGTCAATATTATTAGCACCCCCCTCGCCCTTATGCAATTAGTTTTTCGATTGTCTATAGAACAAGCTTGTAAATTGAATATAAATTATACAATGACGTGCCTAATTAATCTGGTTAAGCCTTTAAATGTCACTTTAATCTGAATACTAGTATCTTGAATAATCTCTTGGCAAAGAAAATGAATGAGTTATTACAATTTAGTTATTAAAGCTATTATGTTTAGAAATGTGTTGAAGAAAAAATCTTTTCGTTAAATAAAAATTGGGAAATAAAATATACAGGGGGCTAATAATTCAGGAGGGCTAGTAATTCTGACTTCAACTATATAGAATTTTACATGCATATACTTACATTTTTCTGTAAAAAAAATGTAAACATAAAAAAATACTCCAAAAATAGTTTTGTTATACACAAAGTATCACTTATAATATGTGGGAATACATGCAGAACCAAAATAGTGTGGTTTTCTGAGAATAACCTTCAGGTCACATATACAAAACAACATTCAGATATATTGGTTTTCCAATGAAAGGACAGGTTAAGTCATGTCAGTGCTAACGGCTGTCTTATTTTGTGTCAAGATGTCTTCTTCAATTTAATTGGGGTTGAATTAGCCGTGTAAATGCTTGTATATAATGTGATCCAAAAGTAGAAATACCTGTTTGTGTTGTTGTTCTCTGAAAGCAGCGGCTGGGATTGAACAGACTGGGTCAGACCCTGTGTGTGGGATGTGAGTTATAACAAGAGTGGGTCATTTGAAGCAAATCTTACATAACCCTCTTTTCAGCTTCAGAAAACTAAGAGCGAAGTCCTTCTCTTCATGCCTGAGATTTTTTTTTCTTCTTCTTCCTATGTGGGAATTTATTTTCTCTCAAAAGGTCCTTCGTGACGGATAAAACCTGGTGTTTTGATGCTTGTAAATAAGTCCATTTTTTGATCCTTTTATGAATGGTTTGCATATTTCTAATGTTTCAGAATTCCTATGACAAGTGCTTTAAAGGGTTAGTTCACCCAAAAATGTGATTCCAAATCTTTATGACTTTCTTTATTCTTTTTAACTCAAAAGAAGATATTTTGAATAGAAATAAAAACCTATAACCATTGACTTCCATAGTTTGAATCACAAATACTGTGCAAGTCAATAGTTACCCGTTTCTAGATTTCTTCGAAATATCTTGTTTTGTGTTCAACAGAAAAAACAAACTGAAACAAGTGAATGAAAGCAGTAAAGTAGCAGTGAGTATATTTTTATGGGGAGAACTATCCCTTTAATATTGCTAATACCTAACCCAAAATCTTTTCATATTTCGATTTGTGACGAATGCATTTTCACGTACCCATCATTTTACTTTGAACAAAAGTTCAAAGTTGGTTGGTTTCAAGGACATTATTTGGTAAATTGCTGTCTGATATAGGGGCGCCACGGTGGCATAGTGAGTAGCACGTTCGCCTCACATCGAGAAGGTCGCTGGTTCGAGCCTCGGCTGGGTCAGTTGGCATTTCTGTGTGGAGTTTGCATGTTCTCCCCGTGGTTGCGTGGGTTTCCTCCGGGTGCTCCGGTTTCGCCCACAAGTCCAAAGATATGCGGTACAGGTGAATTGGGTAAGCTAAATTGTCCGTAGTGTATGTGTGTGAATGAGAATGTATGGATGTTTCCCAGAGATTGGTTGTGGCTGGAAGGGCATCCGCTGCGTAAAACAAATGCTGGATAAGTTGGTGGATCATTCCGCTGTGGCGACCCCGGATTAATAAAGGGACTAAGCCGAGAAGATAATGAATGCTATCTTATATTTGTAAGTTAACCTTTTATCATGTTATACTACGTTACATTTAAGTGTTCCTAGTGTGTTGATTTTGGTAAAACAGTGTTTTCCTTATTTGGCCCTACATTATGGAATGCAATGCAGAGTGTTATCAAGTTTGAAACAATTCCAATTCTAAATATTTAAAAAATCTTAGCTGGAAGGATCATGTGAATGTTTTGTGTAAATTTTAATACGTGATATTTTATGTGTGTCTAATTTTTTATCTGAAACTTTATGTGCTGCCATTTTGGCCAGGACCCTCTGGTAGAAGAGATGCATATCTCAATGGGAAAATCCTGTTAAAATTAAGCATAAAGAAAGTTAAATAAAACTATTTAATTAATTGAAAAATATGTTTGCATAACTAATTATAGGCCATTTTATGTAGAGAACAATTTTGACATTATTTCACATTTGAATAAAATATGTCAATTACCTTTTGTCTGTAGCTTATATTTTATTTGATGTTTTTTTTTCATTTAATTTAGCTTTGAAATTGCATCATGGGACATTGATCTCTGCTCCGAGAACATTTGAAAAGTTTAATTGACACTGTTTTTTTTTTGTTTTTTTTTTTGTGAAGAACAGTTATAAACTAATTTCGAGAGGAGTGCGTGCTTATGATTGACACGGCTGGCCCAGAGTCAAGCTAAAGCACAATCCACCAATCAGACGATTCCCAGCTTAGTATAAATAACCAAAGCATCTTATCTTAGTCTCGAAGAATCCTCCCCTTCCACCACCTCTCCTCCCTTTTCCTCTATTAGGCAGCACGGTGGCCCAGTGGCTAGCACTGTTGCCTCACAGCAAGAATGCCTTTGGTTTGGGCCTCTACCCAGCCAGTAGACATTTCATGTTCATGTTCTCCCCGTGTTCGCGTGGGTTTTCCCCAGGTCCTCCACTTTCCTCCCACAGTCCGAAACATGACACATAAGCAAACTGACTAAAACAAATCAGCACTATACCCAAATTCCACCAGCAGCATACAATCATAGCAATTTATAAGCAGCAGGAGGGCGGGAGGTTCTCGAGATCTACCTGAGCTCAAACTCCCCTCTCGCCCTGCAAACGGGAGGGAGCCCCGGGCTCGAGGATCTTATGAGCTCAGGGCTCTCTCCAGGGACATCATGCCAAACTAGCTTTATTACCAATCATCAGCTAAGTATGAACTCTTGAATTAGTAGTTTGAAATTGAATCAATGCATTTTCTTGGTTGGTCATGTAAATTATGGTACAGAAACTGTACCCTTTTTCTGCTATTGTATGATTTTTTTTTCACTGCAACTGTATATTAAACCGCTATAATATTGTTCTTAAACTATGAAAAATCACAGTTGTTAAACTTCATAGATAGATTTTCAACATCTAAAGTAGACATTAAGGTATCATTTTACAATTTACAAATTGCAAGCAGCTGCTAATACTGTAAAGATTTTTTTAAGTGAACCATTAAACAAAAAAATCCATAGACTTAGACTATACAATAGACCCAAATGATATACAGTTGAAGTCAGAATTATTCGCCCTCCTGTGCATTTGTTTTTTTCTTTTTTAATTGTATCCCAAATTATGTTTAACAGAGCAAACAATTTCTCCACAGTATTTCTTAAAAATAAGACTTTCTCCAGAAGAAAACATATTAGTTTTATTTTGGCTAGAATAAATGCAGTTTAAAAGAAAAAAAACTTTAACTCAATATTATTAGCCCCCTTAAGGATTTTTTTCGATTGTCTACAGAACAAACCATCATTACACAATGACTTGCCTAGTTACCCTAACTTGCCTAACTAACCTAGTTAAGCCCTTAAATGTTACCTTAAGGCTGAATACTAGTATCTTGAAAAGTATCTCAAATAATATTTACTGTCATCATGGCAAAGATAAAATAAATCAGTGATTAGGAATGAGTTATGAATACTATTATGTTTAGAAATGTGTTTAAAAAAATCTTCCTTCCGTTGAACAGAAATTGAGGAAAGAATATACAGGGGGGCTAATAATTCTGACTTCAACTGTATATAGAACCAGAGTACTATAAAGACTCGGTTGCCAGAAATAAACCACTCCCAAATATTTGCATTGAGACCGCTCTTACTAGAGTCCTTTCAGTTAAATGACTAAATTCAACCAAATCCTGTTTGTTTTTCTTTGTTTTGTAGAATAAAATTCCAGGTGTGGGGTTCTTGAAGATCCATGCTCCTTGGGAAGTTCTTTGTCGAGAAGCAGAGTTTATGAAACTAAAAATGCCAACAATAAAGGTATTTTCCCTTTATTCTTATCTAAACATATGCTTTCTACTCGTATATGATGGATTCTCCTGTGCTCTTGTGTCATTTTCAGAAATATGATGTAAGCCATGGAAACGGCATTGTGGAGAAAGTCAACAGGTTTATGCAGAAGTTCACAGCACCTTTGCAACCTAAAGTTGGAGACCGTCAGATAGAACACGAGAAACACCTCTCGTACCCATTCTCACGAGAAAAGCAGCATCTGTAAGTTTAAGATTATTAATAATTTTATTACTACATACTGATCTATTCTTCACACGAGTCAGTTTGAATGAATGATTGCCAATTGATATTTTTACTACAAAAATCTGAAAAATGAAGTGCCCGGCTATGCTTTTTATTATATTAAAGGGTTAGTTCACACAAAAATGAAAATGATGTTATTAATTACTCACCCTCATGTCATTACGATATCCTGAGACCTTCGTTCATCTTCATAACACACTTTATCATTAAGAGAGTATAGATTAGGGGTCACTAACCTTTTTAAACTAAGGGGTACTGCTTGGGTACCGATTAGCAGGAAGGGCTACCAGTTTGATACACACTTCTCAAATAACAAATTTGCTCACTTTACTTTTAATTATTTGTTATTATTAATAATGAATCATATTCATCTATGTGAAGACACTGATCATGTTAATGATTTCTCACAAGGGAGGATAAATATCAATATGAAGCATTTTATTTCTTTAAATCTCTGCAGGTATATACATTTTCAAATTATGCTTCTACAATATTTTCATTAGCCACTAACAATTATTAACAAATCATGCTCTATGTTGTACCATGTTTGTACGTAATATCAATTGTGTAGCATAAATCAACTTTGAGGTTTTACTGACGTTATCACCAAATCGACAGCATTTTTACAATAGCTGACATTCTTCTAGATATTGTAATGTAGTTGCCCCGAGTTAGACACTGGAGAAAGTGGAGAATACATCCTTTCTGAAGGGAAGTTTGGGTCATTTTACTGACTCAGACCTGGACATGATTTTATTACTACATACTGATCTATTCTTCACATGAGTCAGTTTGAATGAATGATTGCCAATTGATATTTTTACTACAAAAATCGGAAAAATAAAGTGCCCGGCTATGCTTTTTGTTTTAATAAAAAGAGTTAGTTCACACAAAAAATGAAAATGATGTTATTAATTACTCACCCTCATGTCATTGCAATATCCTGAGACCTTCGTTCATCTTCAGAACACACTTGATCATTAAGAGAGTTTAGATTAGGGGTCACCAACCTTTTTGAAACTGAGGGCTACTTCTTGGGTTCCGATTAATGTGAAGAATAACTTTTAATTATTTGTTATTATTAATAATTAATGATATTCATCTATGTGAAGACACTGATCATGTTAATGATTCCTCACAAGGTAGGATAAATATCAATATGCAACACTTTATTTTTTATAAATCTCTGCATTTACATTTTCAATTGATTGCTTCTACAATATTTTCATTAACCACTAACAATTATTAATAAATCATGCACTGCGTTGTACCATGTTTGTACATAGTATCAATTGTGTAGCATAAATCAACTTTCAGGTTTTACTGACATTATCACCAAATCTACAGCATTACTAACATAGCGACATTCTTCTAACCATTGTAATGTAGTTGCCCCGAGTTAGACGCTGGAGAAAGTGGAGAATACATCCTTTCTGAAGGGAAGTTTGGGTCATTTTACTGACTCAGACCTGGAGATGAACGAATCTTTTTTTCCAGTTATTTAGTTCAATTTGCCAAAATAAGATTAAAATGTTACGAGATGCTTCCAAACACATCTACAACTAGCCCAAACGTTGATCACACTACAAACAAGTCATCAAGCGCTACTATACTAGAAAAGATAAAATAATCCTTCATTGTTTACCTGCTGTTTTGTCTATGATTCACTCTGGTCACCTCATCTCTGGCATGTTTTCAAATTTGAGTCGTTCGTTCACCTGACACTTCCATATAAGCTTAACCAACCGATACAGTCTGAGCCGGAAACACCATGATTAGTTCACCTTTGAGTCTTCGGGTTTTTGGGTCGTTCGTTCATCACATAACATCATGTGAAGACATGACTCAAAACCGAGGACTCGAGAGATGAACGAATCAAATCTTTTTCCGGCTCTAAATGCATATGATTGGCTTCTGTCTTTTACGTGATGAAAGAACGACTCAAACCCGATAGAAGACTCAAAAAATTAACTAATCTTCTTCTTCCGTCTGCACAAATGTGCGCATTCCCGAATGAACGAATCACTCCCTGAGATGACTCATCGTTTTCGAGTCACATTAAAGATTCGTTCAAAATGAACAACTGGTAAATGCTGCTATGGTGAGCTATTTTTTTTAGAACAGGTTGGTGACCCCTGGTTTAGATGAAATCTGAGATCTCTCTCATCCTTGGTAGATGGCAACAGTCACGATTCATTCAAAGTCCAAAAAAGCAAACAAATCTTTGCCTTCAGTGGTTCGACTGTAATCATATGAAACTCAGAGAACACTTTTATGTCCTCTAATATTGTGCTCATTTAAGATATGATAAATTATTACCATAAACAATGTATTTTGTGACACCATGAAGTAATCGATAAAGCATAAAATGAAGTGATAGACATTTATTTTTTGTCAACGCAATATATACAGTCAATGCTTAATTTATAAGCAAATAATTCCTGGAACCAAACCAGGAAATAAAAGTTACTGACATCCATCACACGATTTCAGTTTTCCCAGAACATCATTAAACGGTGATGGTACAAAAAAAAGAGCATCACACACTCTCAGAAAAAATGGTACAATGTTGTACCAAAGAAGGTACAAACCCTTGTCACTGGGGCAGTACCTTTTTATGGGACAGAATTGTACCTTAAGAAAAGAAACACATTTGTACCTTTTAAGGTCATGAGTTGTACCATGGGAAAACAAAATGTACCTTTGTTTTTAAAAACCTGCAGATACAATATTGTTTACTTTGTGAAAGGTACCACCACAGTGACAAGACACTTTGTACCTTAACAGTGTCAAAAATGCTTACCAAACATTTATTAAAATGCCTTCAATGTTTAGTTTACAATACCTATAGTTTTATGTTTTACCAGTTGTTTTGTATTATTGTATTATGGAACTAAAAATGTATGTTTATAAGTATCTTTAAACACTTTTAAATGATGATTCTTGTTTTAATATGGAAATTATTCATAAAAATCACTTTGCCTTTCCAGTCTTATTTATTTTCATAGATACTGTAATAAAGGAGGTGTTGATCAACCCTTTTGTACCTTTTATATGAGAACAGTTGTGTTCCTTCATTTCAGTTATACCATAAAAGGCACAGAACAGTATCATAAGAGGTCTTTTCAGTCCCGTATAAGGTACAATTTTTACAAAGGTACAAAACTGTTCCTCAAGAAACATTATTTGTACCATCGAGTACCTTTTTTTCTGAGAGTGCATTTCTGAACAGTCTTTAATTTTTTTATGCCATATAACGTTATAGGTCAGTCAGGCTAATAAAAACATGTTGCTACAAACATAAATCATGTGAACAATCGCTATTCAGTTACACACACACAGTATACACACACGTAGGTATTCACCATGCACAAGTTAATGCCGGATCCATTAAAATAAATACTGGAACGCAAAACACGAATCTGACATTATCTGACATTTTCCGGAACAGTATCCGGCAAGATCCAGCTCAAATTAAGCACTGGAAATAGTCATATTGCACAGCCCTAATATGATTAAAAAAGACACTGCCTTTTTTTAACAAATAAAATTGTTCTCGGTGCTTCGTATGATCACAGATGAGCCACTGAAGACAATGTTTTTGTTTTCTTTTCTGGACTTTGAATATCTCTTGACCGTTACCATCAATGGAGGATGATAGAGTTTTTGAAATTCATCTAAAATATCTTTATTTATTTGCTAAAGATGAATGAAAGACTGGATAGGAACGAAAGGAAGGTGAGCCATTAATCACATATTTTTGGGGGGTGAACTAATATTAATACTTTCTCTGCCATTGTTTTTAAAAATGTTGACAGCCCTCAGAATATTTTCTGCTTAGTATATATGAGCTTATAAAGAACCAAGCCTCTGTTTTTTAATCTTCAAGTGTTCATGATTTATCACCACTTGAATGCACATACTGTACAGTAGGTTTTATCAAAAGTGCAACATATTTGACAAAAAACAGTGAAAGACTTTTTTTAATCATTTTTCTTAGTGTAGTGCTTTATATATACAGTATACAGTATAAGTGTGAGTGTGTGTGCCTGTATGCATACGTTTGTAAAACTCTTGTATGCCTTTGTCCAGATTGAAGGGGGGCAGATAATTTCGTTGTGGCAAGCCCTTATAGAGAAAGGAAAACTTTTAAAGTGCTTCATTTTTACATGCGATCTAACTTTCACATTCTCTGTTCGTTACCTCACTCAAGACATGCGTTAGTGCTTCCCTTATCGTGATACACCTAAAACATGAATTGCCATAAAACTCGTCTGTGGCAGGGAAGCACTGTGTCTTAATTTATGCATTATGGGGAAAGAGTTGATGTTGTGGGTAATGTAGATGTGTGAATGTAAAATGTCTTTAAAGAAAGTGTAGGATTAATGGAGTTACTGTCTCCTTGAATGAACTGATTCTGAACTGCCTGAAACAGGTCGTCAGTAATTTCAGCCTTTAGGCCCTGTCACACTAAGCACAATGCAGTATGGCGAGGTGAATCGCAGACAGACTGCTTTCACACTGAACATGAAATGTTTGATCGCCTATGGCAAATTCATGGCGAGGTGGTGCTGACCACAAGAATGCTTTTTTTTTGGCAGTCTGCCCACTACAATACACATGCTGATCTTCTCGCTGTCTTTTCCTTTTCTTTCCCTAATGTATGCATATATGTATGCAGTTTGGTTAGTCTTTACATCAGTTTATGGTGTTCATTGGCTACCTGTAAACCATTTGTACTTTATCTGACGTTTATTCAAACGGAGTAATTGCAGCAGAGGCTTGGCAAAATTTTTGGTTTGTGTTTTGTTGCTTGGAAAATATGTCGACATACTGTACACTACCTGAAAAAAGTCTTGTCATCGATCCCAGATGTAAGAGCAACAAATAATAACTTTACTTCTAGTCGATCATTTTGAAAAATGTCAGAAGGTAGATTTTTCTGATGAATCATCTGTTGAACTGCATCACAAATACTGCAGAAAACCTATTGGAACCCTCATGGACCCAAGATTCTCACAGAAGTCAGTCAAGCTAGAGGTAGGAAAAATAATGGTTTGGGGTTAAATTCAGTATGGAGCGTGCGAGAGATCTGCAGAGTGGATGGCAACATCAACAGCCTGAGGTATCAAGATATTTCTTCAGCAGGATAGCACTCCTTCTCATACTTCAGCCTCCACATCAAAGTTCCTGAAAGCAAAGAAGGTCACGGTGCTTCAGGATTGGCCAGCCCAGTCACCAGACATTCACATTATTGAGCATGTCTGGGATAAGATGGAGGAGGCATTGAAGATGACTCTAATGAATCTTGATGAAAGTTATTTGAAAAGCTATGAAGAGTTATTTGAGTCATTGCAGAGATGTATAGGAATGCTCATGGGAGTCATACACAATATTAATATTTTTCCACTGCACCACAATTTTATATTCTATACTGCACATTGCTTCTGTTTAGTGACAAGACTTTTGTCTAAGCAAAGTCAAACCTTACTGTCCTAATCAAATAATTAAAACTCAAGGCTTAATCATATTTTATTTTGGTAAAATAAGCGTAATCTAGAGGCCTTTGCCTTTCATAAAAGCCACTTCTGATACCAAATGATCAACTAGAAGTCAAGTTATATTATTTGTTGTTCCTAAAACTTTAGGCGACAAGACTTTTGTCAGGTAGTGTATAATGATGTAATTGATATAATTTCCAGTTTTGAAACACAAGTAGTAGGCAGCAAACCTGCCACAAATGGGACTGGGCCATCTAATCAATCAGTTCAGGGAGTTTAGATAGACCTTAACTGAACAAATCACTTCAGACACTGAGAGAAAAGAAAAATATGTATGCTTTTTTTGACCTGTAAAATCACTGTAGGTTTAAAACGAACAACTTAGCATAACGGGGCACTTTACAAAGACACTATTATTACGAATGTTCACATTTCTGGTCATGCTGAATTTGTGATATATGAAGGATTGTCATTATTCCTCAAAAAGGCAATATAATGTTACAGCTTTTTACAGCCTTATGCTATGATATTGCTTGTGAAATTGAATAGGGAGGCACAAAACAGTGTGTGAAATAACCCTCAGTCTCTTTTCACAGCTTTGATTTATCAGACAGGAATTCCTTCTTCGACAGCAAAACCAGGAGCTCAATAGTAAGTACCAGTCTCTTTAGAAAAGTGTTTTGCCTATATCCAGCCATGGACGATTTAATGCCCGATGTCATTTATCCCTTGATTTGATTACCAAAAGGCCTTTGTGCCTCCACACCAAAATGTCAGTGACGTCAAAGTTGTTCTTTTCCTGGACAATAATTGTAGTCACTTGATCTGTCAGCTGCCTCTTACAATGCCTTTCAACTGCAAATTGTTTTCAGCAGCGTTTATTTATTTCTGCTATTTTAGTTCTCTTAAAGCTTTCACACTGCTTTTCTTACTCAGAGTTTTTGGTCTTGTTTCTTGTCCAAATATCTCAATTCTTAAATCAAGAAGCATTTTCTAGACAAGCAAAGCATATTACACTACTCTATACAATAAGTTAGGGATATTGTCATTTATATGAGTGCTTTTCCAATTGCTCTTTTTTTAAAAAAAAATAAGTAAAAATTCCCTTTGGTATTAATAATAATCTTTGAGAAGAAACACCATTTTCATTAAAAGCCGTCATATTTTGGTTTTGGGGGTCTCCAACAACAGTCTGATATGCGTGAAAGGTCAAAAAACACTTTCATTGTCTTATAATATGCATTTATTTGGACCTTATTATCCCAGCGACTCCCATATGATTCGTTCAGTGACTCATTTGTTGCCAAACCCCTCCTTTGTGTGATTGGTTGACTGGGTTCAGCGTGAGACAGAGAGAAATGCCCACCACGGCTACAGTATGAAGTAGCAGAAGTATGTGAGAGCCCAATGCAGTTAAACATCAGCATATTACTCTACTCTTAAGCCTAACCCCAAGTAATAATGACACACATTCTGCATTAACAACTGATGGTGGCCTTAGCAATGACAATTGGCAGAGGATCACAAGTTCAGAAACGTATTTAAATTGTTAAAGAAGCACGCGCCACGTTTTTAACGTGGTTTTGGACGCGAGATGTGAACAGTCCCACCACATGTTTGGTGATGTACCGTTTCGACGTCGATGCGATCAAACAAATGATCCAAACCCAACTCGATTAATTTATCTGACTCTGAGTCAACTATTTCGCTAAAAAAATCAATAGTTTTAAACACAGTGCACCTTTAGATTTAAACTTTAGCTGGATGTTTTCATTCACTTAGTGCTGTGTTACACACTGCATGGAAGGTCATTTCCAAAAACCCATAATAGGGGCTTTTTAATATTTATTACCCCAAAAATTTGGACAACAAGGTTAGCCCCAAAAAAATAAAAGAAATTGACAATGTCAGTCACGGGTATTTCCACCATTTGCTTGACAGCGACGTCTCATGCTCCTCACCAGCCTCATGATGTTGTTCTGAGGCAATGCGTTCCGCTCTTCCACAAGTGCTACACTCAGTTCTGCCAGGTCACGTGGGGGTGGAGTACGATCATCCAGTCTCTGCTTCAACTGGTCCCACACATGCTCTATGGGGTTCAGGTCAGGGGACATTGACGGCCATACAATATGAGGCACTCCAACTTCCTGAAGTCGAGTTGTGACAAATCTGACACAATGTGGTGGAGCATTATCATCCATGAACAGATAGTTGGGGGTGTGCTGGCGGAATTGATGAGGGGTTCTATGATGTCTCTGAGGTGAGAACGTGCAGTGACTGAGCCATCAACAATAACCAAATCTGTTTTGCACTGACTGGTGATGCCTGCGCAGACTGTTGTACCTCCTCCACCAAAGCAATCTATGGGGACCAGGTTGACCTCATTGTATCGCTCACCTTGCCTTCTCCAGCAACGTTGACGAACATCATTTCTGTGCAAAGTGACCCAACACTCATTAGTGAACAGGACGGTAGACCACTGCTTCATTGTCCAGGTCACATGGTTGTGTGCCCACTGCAAACGTTCACGGTGATGTCTTGGTGTCGCTTGCAACGGTCGTCTGGCATTCAAGCCAAAGCGGTGGAGTCGGTTGTAAATGGTTTGTCTGAAAACCCTAGTACCCCTTACATATCGTAAATAGGCCTGCAGATGTGTGGCAAATGCACACCGATCTCTAAGTGCATAGGTCTTTAGATACTGGTCATCGTTGAGGTCTGTCACTCATGGGACTTCACTACTAGGTCTGTCAGTTCACGAGCAACAACTGACTGCCTGCCACCAACCCAAAGGCATGCCAAAGGTGACGCTGCTTATCCATTAAGTGACGTCCTGTGTTCATGGCTGTTTGAATGATGAACTTGGAATAACTTACTGACAGTGCCAGCTTTTTACACCTACTGAATGTTGAAATTGATGCAGCATTGAAAAGGGTTGTCTTTTGGTGTGTCTATCACCCCAATACAAATGCCTCCCTATCCCAACAATGTCTGAAGTGAAGCAAACACTGTATGTATGACATCCACTGAGGCCCCGTTTACACTAGTGCGTTTTAGTTTTAAAACCGCGTTTTAGCATGAAATCGATCCGCGTCCACACTAGCGTTTCACCCAGCGGTTCTGAACAGATCTCCGTCTACACTACTCCACCAAAAACGTATATCTTGTGACTATTCACGCACTCTGGGCAAGTGCGTTCAAGTATAAATAGGAAGCATGTGTCTCGCTTTGCATTTGGTTATTGTTTGTCAACAAACACTAAACCAAAACCGGCATTCTAAATAGGGTTTACGCCGTTTGAAACGCGCGCGATTAGCGAGTGCTCGAACAATAGCTTGCCTCTTGCGAATATATGCAGCTGTTGTAGTAAAAAAAGGCAGAGTTTAACTGCACAATAGCGCCTTAAACAAACAATAGTGCAAACAGCGCTCCCATTTCTCTGTCCAGCAGCCACGCCTCCGTTTTCCGATGTCTCCGTTTTCCCCATCCACACTGAGATGGAGCAGCAGCGTTTTAGAATGAAAACGGCCTCTCCAGCGTTTCCAAAACGCTCCGTTTTCAGGGCTCAAAAATCTCCGGCGTTGTGTGGACGGATGGCGTAACCGTAGCAAAACGTATGCGTTTTAAAACAAAAATGCATTAGTGTAAACGGGGCCTGAGTCTCTTATAATATCCCTAACTTATTGCAAGTAGTCTATATTGTTTTCAGAAAAAAACAAGTGAGTTTTCCTTTTAAAAAAGTGAAATAATCTTGTTTTTTATTTGAAACTGGCAGAAATTTCACTTAATTTTGACATATTACTTCTTAAAAAACAGGACAAATTTTTTTGCTTGTCTAGGAAATGCTTTTTTATATAGGAATTTTGAAATATTTTGACAGTAAGTTGGAAAAGCATTTTTGCATACCTTTGGACTTGTATTGTTATTTAGGATACAAGTTTAGGGTCAGGAATAATATTTTTAATCATCTTCACTTGTGATCATCATTATTAATCTATTAATACTCATTAACAGGTGTATGAGATTTTAAAACGAACCAAATGCACACGGGCGAAGTATATCATGGGTAAGTTTCATCTTGTTACATTTGCCATGCAAACTAATCCATAATTGACCTGGAACACCATCAATCATGTTGTTTGGTTGCATTTTATTTATCATTGTCATTGTTCGATTCACTAACTCTGACACGAGGAAGCCATGGCGGTGGCTAAACAAACTAAGGATTATGCGATAAGTTTACAAAACCAAACAAGCAATCAGGCTTTGTTGATACAATGTTTGTTATCATCAACTTTCTATTATAACTCAGGCTTTGATGGTGAGTTCATGGAGTGTGTGAAGCATGTGAAGGTGGGACATTAGGAGCAAATAGCCAATCATATGCCTTAAAACATAAAGATACTGTGATTTTATTTATTTATTTATTGACTTGTCGCAAAAACAGTGGGCACAATTCTCAGGCAAGTTTAAAAATACCAAAAAATTCAAGTCTGTGTGAAATCAATTTTCAATGTTATTCTTTATTTATGCATTGTTATTCTTCAGGTAATCAATGCAAGTTAATGCACAGAAAAAAGGTGTGTTTTGGTAATCCCCAATCAAAGTACTTAAAATTCAGGATCTGTGCAAACAAAACTGAAACATAACTGGCAAGGCTGTGAATCTATTTACTCATAGCAGAGTCATTAAACCATAGCGAAACATATTATATGCTAAACTGAAATATTATAAGCTATTTATCATTACAAAAACAACACACTGTGTGTCTACTGTTTGAAAACTGGTAAGACAAGAAATAAAAAATTCAAACAATGAAGTTCCTGGATCGAATGGCTGTTGTTCCTTCAAAATTGGCTGAATGTTTTCTGATGTTTTTTTAAAAGACACACAGGGTATGTATACGTGCATTTATTCATCAGACAAATATGGTCAAGAATATAGATAACACTTTACAATAAGATAGCATTAGTTAATGTTAGTTAATGCATTTACAAACATGAATAAACACGAACAGTACGTTTATTACAGTATTTGTTCATGTTAATGTAGGTAAGTGATAATACACTTGTTCATTGTTAGCTCATTTTAATTCACAGTGCATTACCTAATGTTAACAAGCGTGAATGTGGATGTTAATAATGCATTAGTAAATGCTGAACTATGATTAATAAATGTACAAGTATTGACCTTATTCTTTAATGCAGAAGTGTGCTCGTTTTTGCGATTTGTTTTGGAACTTCCGATTCAGCTGCCTATGAGGGAAATGAGTAGGAATAATAAACGTCATAAAACGGTCAAACTACTTGCTCTACAAACAAGTGTTTGCATGACTATACAGACATAGCAGAATAAAATAATATGAAAATATCAGTTTGCAACATCAAGCAGAGTAATGAACCGTTTTTAACGTCTAAAATGAATGGAAGTGAATTAGACCGAAAGTCTCGAGCCAAAAAGATTCAAATAGCTGCGCCTGCTCATACGCGGAGAGTAAGGTCAATAGATCATTATTACTTCATGCTACTAAATACATTAACATTAACTACTGAAGCCTTGTTGTAAAGTGTTACCAGAATATGTTTGGATTTATTACATTTTATGACTGAGAATCTATGATTTGTAGAATTTGACTCAGCATACAGTGCAAACGGCCTGTGAAAGAACACACACGCTCAATGACACTTTTTTATTTTTTATTTTTTTTTTTCATTAAGGCAGACTTTGTCAGATGGAGATCACTAGTTATGCTTGTTTTGTTGCTGCTTTCAGATTAGTGGTGGTGCTTTTGCAGTAAAGACCGAGCGTATGCATGGAGTTGTCAGATTGTGTATGTTAAATAAAACACCAGCCACATCATGTATCTTTCTAATACACAACTACACACATACAAAATTAAGAATATTTACCCTTCAGACTTTTTCAAGTTTCTGAAAAATCTATAAGTATGTTTTCACAGATCTTGAGTCTTAACTCAATGAATGAGACCAGTCATTCATTCATTTTCTTTTGGCTTTAGTCCCTTTATTAATCTGGGGTAACCACATTCTGCATATGAAATTGTTTCAGCAATGAATTAGTACATCTAGATAGATAGATAGATAGATAGATAGATAGATAGATAGATAGATAGATAGATAGATAGATAGATAGATAGATAGATAGATAGATACACACGTGCAGAATTATTAGGCAAGTTATAATTTTGAGCATTAGTTTTATTATTGAACAACAACCATGTTCTCAATGAACCCTAAAAAACTCATTAATATCAAAGCTGAATATTTTTGGAAGTAGTTTTTAGTTTGTTTTTAGTTTTAGCTATTTTAGGAGGATATTTGTGTGTGCGGGTGACTATTACTGTGCATAATTATTATGAAACTTAACAAAAAACAAATATTTACCCATTTCAATTATTTATTTTCACCAGTGAAACCAATATAACATCTCAACATTCACAAATACTTTTCTGACATTCAAAAACAAAACAAAAACAAATCAGTGACCAATATAGCCACCTTTCTTTGCAAGGACACTCAAAAGCCTGCCATCCATGCATTCTGTCAGTGTTTTGATCTGTTCACCATCAACATTGCGTGCAGCAGCAACCACAGCCTCCCAGACACTGTTCAGAGAGGTGTACTGTTTTCCCTCCTTGTAAATCTCACATTTGATGATGGACCACAGGTTCTCTATGGGGTTCAGATCAGGTGAACAAGGAGGCCATGCCATTAGTTTTTCTTCTTTTAGACCCTTTCTTGCTAGCCACGCTGTGGAGTACTTGGATGTGTGTGATGGAGCATTGTCCTGCATGAAAATCATGTTTTTCTTGAAGGATGCAGACTTCTTCCTGTACCACTGCAGAAGAAGGTGTCTTCCAGAAACTGGCAGTAGGACTGGGAGTTGAGCTTGACTCCACCCCTCAACCCGAAAAGGCCCCACAAGCTCATCTTTGATGATACCAGCCCAAACCAGTACTCGACCTCTACCTTGCTGGCATCTGAGTCGGACTAGAGCTCTCTGCCCTTTACCGATCCAGCCACAGGCCCATCCATCTGGCCCAAGACTCACTCTCATTTCATCAGTCCATAAAGCCTCAGAAAAATCAGTCTTGAGATATTTCTTGGCCCAGTCTTGACTTTTCAGCTTGTGTGTCTTGTTCAGTGGCGGTCGTTTTTCAGCCTTTCTTACTTTGGCCATGTCTCTGAGTATTACACACCTTGTGCTTTTGGGCACTCCGGTGATGTTGCAGCTCTGAAATATGGCAAAACTGGTGGCAAGTGGCATCTTGGCAGCTGCACGCTTGACTTTTCTCAATTCATGGGCAGTTATTTTGCGCCTTGGTTTTTCCACACGCTTCTTGCGACCCTGTCGACTATTTTGAATGAAACGCTTGATTGTTTGATGATCACGCTTCAGAAGCTTGGCAATTTTAGGAGTGTTGCATCCCTCTGCAAGATATCTCACTATTTTTGACTTTTCGGAGCCTGTCAATCCTTCTATTGACCCATTTTGCCAAAGGAAAGGAAGTTGCCTAATAATTATGCACACCTGATATAGGGTGTTGATGTCATTACACCACACCCCTTCTCATTACAGAGATGCACATCACCTAATATGCTTAATTGGTAGTAGGCTTTCGAGCCTATACAGCTTGGAGTAAGACAACATGCATAAAGAGAATGATGTGGTCAAAATACTCATTTGCCTAATATAATGGGTTCAGATTTAGAACCCATTGTACATCCTAATAGACAGACATATTTGACAAAAAAAAATCCTGATCTAAAGCTTGCAATGTTACAAAAGAATGTAAACTTTAATTAGTAAGTGCAATCCATCTTTTTTGCATATAATCAATGAAATATTGGCCAACGTATTAACAAATCTGAATAAAAACATAGTAAATGTGGCTTATGTCTGTGTCTGGGGTGAAGTACCATGCTGTTGTTCAGCGTAGTGGATTTTTTTCAAACTACAACATGTCGAGCCTTACTGCCATTTGATTGGATGACAATCGTCCACTCTCATGGACTGCAGCCTCTACATTAGATGAAATGCTTAGGAACCACACAAAACCTGTGCTGACATGTAATGTCCAATGTAATGGACACATGGTTAAAGCTACTGATTGATCAGACCCTGACACACAGAAATGTGTTCAGTGGTTATTTGCTATTAAAGAGACACTTCTGCCAAATAATCTTGAAAGATGCATTGACTCAAGTGATTTGCACACTTAATCTCTTTATCTCGCATTGTCCGTCTGTCTAATTACTGCATTAATAACTGCATTAGTCTGCTGTCAATGGCTCAAGTATCCCTTACTATCTCTAAAATGGAATTATCGACGTGCGCTTTGGATGATATGCGTAATAAATGAAACGTCTTGAAATAAATCATCTGAATTATGCAAGATAACAATAGTAGAAACAGTGTAACTGACTTTACCCTTTGAATTATTAGAAAATAATGCATCTGCAATTTGTATAATTGCATTAAAGAGGGCATCCTAATATAAAGTCATATGAACTGAATGACGCCCACACGTTTTAATATCTGAGATTGGTTGATTGGATTGTTGAAGTGTGTTTTGTGTTTAGCAAAGCTCAACGTGAAGTGCTTAATTCATCTTGTGTTCACAGGAATCATCAGTCTACTGGGCAACGGTATCTACACTTCAGCCTACCCTTTGCATGATGTGAGTTATGTTGAACTTTTTAAAATATGTACAAAGATCTTTCCACTGCTGTCTACTGAACGTT
The DNA here is from genome assembly GCA_903798035.1 of Danio albolineatus. Classification (NCBI taxonomy): domain Eukaryota; kingdom Metazoa; phylum Chordata; class Actinopteri; order Cypriniformes; family Danionidae; genus Danio; species Danio albolineatus. The sequence goes on along the minus strand of CAIGQQ010012353.1, from coordinate 1,026,913 downwards.
TCTTTGTCAGTTAATTGAATTATTCTAATTACAGGGTGATATTGATGACGTCCATGCTGAAGTAAATGACAGAAAGGTAAAAGCAATTATTATTGTCGTTTTTAGACTTTTTTTAATCTTGCGCAGAAGCATTTTACAAAGGCATTTGTTTTTTAAAGTCCTCCTGAAAAAAAGAGGTTTTTGTGGTGGTAGGGATGAATTATGGTTATCTGTAAAACTCAAAAAACATCATTTGCACTTAATATAGACTTCAAAAAATGCGATATCTCATCTCATATTGATCAGTTTTTATAACACGATGATTTATAACTGATCTACCCAATCAAATGATCTTTAGCATTTGAAGTGTCCCACCACAACACTACAAATAGCGTAGACAATAAAGCTGTCACGGAAGCAGCCTGGACATTGATTGAGTTGACCAAATGACCTGGAATGTATTCGTCCTGTGCTTTATTTTGTTGTACAGTATTTTCAAGTTTTACATGTACATACTTATTGTTCATAAGCCTGGATATGATGACAGTTGAACTAGACCATGGCTTCTGCTGCCCAATGGCAATTAAATTTGAGTTTTGACGATCTGGTGTTCCTATTTGTGACCAGCTCCTGTCTTGAATTAACTGAAAAAGCTTCTGGAAATGAAAAACTTGCCTAGAAACTGCTTTTGTAAAAATAGGGGGAACCCTGACAGGTTTAGAAGTACTATTAGGTTGTGATTGACATGAGCCAATGAGTTTTTAACTCAGTGGGCCCTATCATATACGACGCAAGTGTTTTTCGCTACCTTGAGGCCAGTACAGATATCATTTTCCTGTCCTGTACCATGTTGTTTAAATAGCAAATGCATTTGTGCCCTCACTGAAAAAGGAGGCATGTTAAGGCACATTGGTGGCACACATTGCAATTTTAAGGCAACTGAAATAGATAACTTGTCTAATGTTTAAAGCTGGTCAAAGATTTTACAGGTTTTTTCTTTTATTTGTTTGTTTTTAGTTAAAAAAACATGTTAGTGTTGCGTAATACTTACAGTAAATGCGCATATCAGTTGCTTATTACACACACAGGGATGCACAGCAGTACAAAAATATATTTTGAATATGAAAAATGTAAGATTATTATTGTCTACATATAAACAAAAACCTCTTTTAATTATTTAATTAATTTAAATAATTAATTTAATTTAATTTATATATATTTACAGCTGAAGTTAGAATTATTAGCCCCTAGCTTATTTTTCCCCAACACATTTCTAAACATAATAGTTTTATTAACTCATTTCTATTTATTCTATTTCTCATTTCTGTTTATTTTATCTTCGCCATGATGACAGTAAATAATATTTTACTAGATATTATTCAAGACACTTCTATACAGCTTAAAGTGACATTTAAGGCTTAATTAGGTTAACTAGGCAGGTTAGGGTAATTAGGCAAGTTATTGTATAACGATGGTTTGTTCTGTAGACTATTGAGAAGAAAAAAAATAGCTTAAAGGGGCTAATAATTTGGACCTTAAAATGGTTTTTAAAAAATGTAAAATAGTTAACCTAGATAAACCTTTAAATTAATTTTAATCTGAATACTAGGATCTTGCAAAATAACTATAGTGTAAAACCCAAAATGTTAAGGTAACTCAAACCATTTGACGAAACCAATTGCAACAGACCATTTAAGTTCAAAAACTAATCCTAATGAGTACTGTGAAATTAATTTATTTGAGTAAATGAATAAATTTGAGCACAGTAAAATCCGATGAATGACGAGAACTCACTGTAAAACCCAATAAGTTAAGGCAACTGAAACAATTTGAGAAAACCGATTACAACAAACCATTTGAGTTCAAAAACTAATTTATATGAGTACTGTGAACTTACTCCATATAAGTAGAAGTAATGAAGTATTTAATTAACGCATTACCTTCAACACTGAGTTTAAAACTCTTTTCAAATGAGTAGAATTATCTTTCAGTAAATTCTGAGGTAACTACACTCATTTCAATTGATAAAGTTGACTGTTGGGTTTTACAGTGTAATAAATTGTGAATGAATCTGCTGTCATCATGGCAAATAATTTGGTTATTAAAAATATGATGCTTAAAAATCAAACATGACAAAAATTGGGACTTGGGAAGCACTTGGGAAATGTTTAAGTATTTATTATAGAGATATTTTTTAAATTAAATCTGTGTGAGACAAATCTGGCAAAAGAGTTCTCTTCAGCCACCTACCTTCAGTGTCACATGATCCTTTAGAGATCATTCTAATAGGCTGATTTGCAGTGTATTTCTACAGTTTAATGAGGCGTACCAAAATAGTTTTGTTTCATAGTCTATTGGAACAATTGGATCTTTTGGTGTTTTGGATTATAACCAAAAACAGCAGCTTAAATTGTAACTTGAGTGACAGGCAATCGTGAAGCCATAATTTAAAGTGTTATTATGGGCCAGATGGAATGAGGGTTCCTGCATTGACATGAAAAATTGTTCTGTTTTGGCCAATGTTCCTCATCTATAGTGCAGAGAGTTGTTATTGTTGCGTTCTTTCTCAAAAACGAGTCCTGCTTTACCTGCTTAGGTGCTTTTAAGGCACACTCTTAAGACTGAATGTCACATCGACCACTTGAGATATAATTAAACCATAGAGATGTACTCCAGAACGGGGAGACCTCGCTCTGTACAGGAGACCCGCTGAGGCTCTGGACTCGCCTGCAGCGAGATCCGAATAATCGGCAGGTCACCAAGGCAACAGGATCATTTCCCACTTCAGCCATCTGTGAGCCGCACTCCTGCAGGCTTTCTCTCCAATCCTAGTGCAGCCCTTCACCAATAATTCATTACGGCTATTTACAAGGACTGGAAAAGGCTAAAAGTTTCGCTTTTAGAGAGATCTGCCAATTTGTGGCTTTTGTGGTGTTTTATTATTGTTAGCCGTGACTCCATCTATATGCAAATTTACCATTAAGACCTGAGATCTCATTCGTAGATGTACAACGTTAAATTTCGCAGTCCTAGTTGTCTAGCAATTGGAAAATAAAATGCGTATTATGAATAGGAATGGAAATATACACATTTACTTACATTTTTTTCATCTTTGAACAAATTTTTCATGAAATTGGATAGATGGAATACCGAAGATTAAAAGTGCCATAGACTGCTTTGATATATTACAATGGTCTCAAACTCAATTCCTGACGGGCAACAGCTCTGCATAGTTTACCTCTAACCACCTTCGTCTCACACCTGCTTAATAGTCTCCAGTAGTCTTGAACACCTTGATTAATTGGATCAACTGTGTTTAATTAGGGTTGAAGCAAAGTTGTGCAAAGCTGCGACCCTCCAAGAATCAAATTTGATATCTGTGATATAATATATTACATTGCTCTCTGATATCTACATAGTAGGTGTGTTGTTTTGCATGGGGCTTTAAGGGGTGTGTTCAAGGGCGGTGGAAAATAAAGATTGAAAAGGATTGACTGTGTTTGGATCTGTCAGTAGAAAATAATAATAAAACATAGGCTGCGTCTGAAACCGCCTACTGCTCGATAGGCTCTGCATTTGAATTTAAACGTACTACTCGGCCATTAGAAAAGTACATTATATACAGTATGAACGGAATTCGGATGTACTACATGCACCATTTTGTCATGATCATGTGACCTACCCGCGTCAGTTGCGGCGCTTCACTGCCATTCATGAATTCTCATGCAGGGCATCATGGGATAGCACAGCGTGCATGGGATGCGCACTTCAGAATCTCACCGTAAGTAGTAGGTCATCCGATTACTTCCTGTATACTGATTGTCGAATTCTATGAATTCGGACATACTAGAGTTTAAATAGATTTTAGCATACTATATAGTATGAAAGTATGTGGTTTCGGACACAGCCATAGTGTCAGAAGTGGTTCTTTTGTATGGATTAAAGAAAAAGTAAGTTCAAAGAGTCGAGAGAGTGAACTAAACCCAAACTTGCAAGAGTGAAAATGCTACTGACAGACCAGAAAACAGTCAATCCTTTTCAGTCCAGCCATCTTTATTCTCAGCCTGCTTGAACACACCCCTTAAAGTCCCATGCATAACAACACAGTAGGTATGTGGCTTAGGGAAGTGCAAATATTCTCCGGAAACAGTTTTACAAGCCCATTTAAAACTGTAGAATTGACCCTTAGAATGGGAAAGGTCTGATCTGACCATATTTGTAAGGTTAGTGAATATTAATTCGCTCTGCTTTGCTCTCTGCTCACTCACACACAAACACACAGCGTGATATACCCTGAAATACTCACTCAAAATAATCACACTTCAGTAGTCTAAACGTATTTAAACAAATTAAATGACAATGTTTTAAATGAAGTGTAAGTGCGGTTAATTTTAGCTATAAGAAATGAGTAAGCTATCTTTATGCTGCAAGAGTTACCTAATGTGCTCAAGGGTTTTGTTGAAGATGAAATATCCGGTTTCCCCCACAAGTCCAAAGACATGTGGTATAGGTGAATTGTCCATAGTGTATGAGTGTGTATGGATGTTTCCCAGTTTTGGGTTGCGGCTGGAAGGGCATCAGCTGTGTAAAACGCATGATGGATAAGTTGGCGGTTCATTCCGCTGTGAAGACCCCAGGTTAAAAAAAGTCCTGGCTGGGCCAGTTGACGTTTCTGTGTAATTTAAAGTAATGTAATGTGTATTTATATAGTGCATTTATCGTGTATGGCCATACACCCAAAGCGCTTCACAATCATGAGGGGGGTCTCTCCACACCACCACGAGTGTGCAGCATCCACTTGGATGATGCGACGGCAGCTACAGGACAATAGCGCCAGTGCGCTCACCACACACCAGGTATTGGTGGAGTGTAGAGACGGTTGATGGGGATGATTAGAAGCCCATGATCGTAAGATTGAGGGACTTTGGCCGGGGTTACACCCCTACTCTTTACAAGAAGTGCCATGCGACTTTTAATGACCACGGAGAGTCAGGACAGTATAGTGTCCCCTTCACTTTTACTGGGGCATTAGGACTCACACAGACCACAGGTTGAGCGCCCCCTGCTGGCCTCACTAACACCACTTCCAAAAGCAACCTTCTTTTCCCATGTGGTCTCCCATCCAGCTACTGACCAGGTACAGCCCTGCTTAGCTTCAGTGAGTAACTGGTCTTGGGTTGTAGGGTGATATGGCTGTGTGGAGTTTGCATGCTCTCCCTGTGTTTGAATGGGTATCCTCAGGGTGCTCCAGTTTCCCCCGCACTCCAAAGACATGCGGTAGGTGAATTGGATGAGCTTTATTAAATGTTGTGTATGAGTGTGTGTATGTGTGAACACAAGAGTGTATGGGTGTTTCCTAGTACTGGGTTGCGGCTGGAAGAGCCTCCGCTACATAAAACATATGCTGGAATAGTTGGTAGTTCATTCCGCTATGGTGACCCCTGATAAATTAGGGACTAAGCTGAAGGAAAATGAATGAATGGCACCTTAAAGTTTGGCATGAACTGAAGCCTTTAAATCAGTGAGAATGAAATGAAATCAAAAGCTAATGTAATGTCTGTTCTTCCTCTGGGCGTCTTAGTTCACCATGCCAACATTCTCTGCATTTTTCAAACCTGCGGTGAGAACTTACCTCTGCTGAAATAAGGTTACATGCCTCTTTCTCTTGCTTTATTTTATAGAGTCAATTTGTCATAATAACTTAGCGTCATTCATCAGGGACATATAATTTCTGCTTCTTATATATATATATAAGAAGCAGAAATTATA
>CAIGQQ010012353.1:990505-1011165 GCA_903798035.1 Danio albolineatus | reverse complement strand
ATATATATATATATATATATATATATATATATATATCACCCCCTTATATTATATTGCTTAAGTGGGCGAATAATATTGACCTCATTTTTTTTATATTAAAAACTGCTTTTATTATTAATAAAAAATAAATTCTATTAAAAATAACAATTAAATAATAATTAAATAATTATATTATTATTATCTAAATAAAACCAATAAAACTTTCTTCAGAAGAAAAAATATTACAGGAAATACTAGGAAAAGTCCCTTTCTTACACTTGGTTAAGCACTTAGAAATACAAGTATTTTAGGAAATACTTGAAAAAGAAAACTAAACTCACAGGAGGGCGAATCATTTTGACTTCAACTGTATGTCTGAAATCAGCTTATGTTCTTTGTTTATTCAGTATGGAGATCTGCGACGAGAGAAACAACATCACCATGTGCCCAATGTGCGACCGGGCCTGCAGCTACTGGAAACTGGTGACTGCTTGCGGCACAGCCAGAGCCAGCCACCTGTTCGACAACGCGGCCACCGTCTTCTTCGCCATCTTCATGGCACTATGGGGTCAGCAGCTCCATTCTCTTTCACATTCACGCACACATTTTGTTACTGCTGTACATATTGAGGGCTTGTGCTGACAAATGTTGAAGAGATTTGTGCCCTGGTTTTACACTTCTCTTTAATTCCTCCGTACTCATCCTCGCTCGGCTGCTGAGCTTCTGAAAAAGCAGATTATTCTAGCTAAAGCCCTAAATTTGCCTCTCCCGATTTATCCCCTGCAGTTACAGGCTTTGAAATGGAAAATGACACCCATTGACAAAGCTACTTGCAGAAAGTGAATCGAGTGCAAATTCAGTTCTTATAGCATTCTCATTACTATTAAGTGGACATTTTAGGGTCTTTTTAATTTGGATCAATATCTAAATTTAATTGAAAGTGCGATTTAATTGAAATCGAATCGCAATCGCTCCAAAGTGGCTCCGATGTAAAATATATATATTTAACTTCCCCCACCCAGAGCAAATGTGTGTTGAGCCAATTGAGTGAGCACATTTTCCTTCTGCCCAATCAGAATTGATATAAATACAACAACCAGCACCTAAAAAAGCACCACAGGTGAGGAGCGTCTTGCTAAAAAGTTAACTAAAAGTATTGCCAGTGACAATCTAGTAGCAAGCAAAGTACATTTTCAGAGTTGTTTGCTGTCATAAGTTAATGTCTTTTCAGTTCCACTCCTGCATTTTAGCAGTAAGAAGCTACAATACAGATTATTGAGCTGAAGCTTGACTGCAAAATTAAATCGTAAATCAAATCAAAATCGCAACATCTGTCAAAAAAATCACAGCCCTACTTTTCAATTACACTTACTGTACGCCATAGGTCTCAAACTCGATTCCTGGAGGGCCTCAGTTCTGCAGTTTTGCTCCAACCTTGATCAAACACAGCTGATCCAACCAATCAAGGTGTTCATGACTCTTTTAAACACCTTGATTAGTTGGATCAGCTCTGTTTGATGGGGTTGGAGCAAAACTGTGCAGAGCTGCGGCCCTCCAGGAATTGAGTTTGAGACCTATGGCGTAGGTAAAGTGAACTGCAGTCTAGATTCAGTTAAAATTCTATTCAAATGGAGTCTACCCCGTTTAACTGCCAGTTAAATGTGACCCAAATCCGTTTTTTTTGCTCATGTGATAGATCGGATCTGTTCTGACCGTGTAAACCCGAAGAAAATGCATGCATCGGATGTTCAGAGATCGGTTTGAGACCTCCGTCATGGAAATAAATCAGATATAAATCAGAAATGTGACAATGCGACTATCATGCAAACAGGCAGATCGGATTTATTGAGGCATTCTGTTTTGTGCGTCGTTAAGCTTGTGACAATGTGGTACTTCTCCACGATTTAATGACGTGGAAAGAAGAGCATGTGTGGAGACAACGAGGGTAAACAACAACAACATCAGAGGAAACATGGAGGAGGAATGTGAAAAGTGGCCAACGGCAGAACTTACCTGCCTTTAGTTCTGTGGGGAGATGAGTCAGTGGAAGACACCATATATAAACCATAGGCACAAGCTGCAATGTCGGCCCTTTCTCTCCTCCTCCATCCCAAAATCATTTTAAAGTTGAGTGAACTTCGCATATTTCGCAGAGCTAAAAGCAAGACAATTTCTTCCATCATGACTAGTGTGGCACAGATGCTAGAACCGGCCTGCACGATGTCGTAAATTATATGCTAAGTGTAAATGAATCGGATATGGGCCACAATTAAAAGAACGTGTAAACGGACAGGCAAAAAAAATCAGATATAGGCAACAAATCAGATCTGGGCATCAAGACCTGAAAGTGTAAATGGGGCCTTAGATATTTGGGAGTGTTCACACATAAATTAGCACTACCAACGTGCGGAAAACTTTAAACCGATTTAAAACATTTAAAGACTAATTATTTGGAGTATTTAGGATTTTGTATATAACTTGATGCTTTTGAAAGAAGCGTTTTGTGCTCAACAAGGCTGCATTCTTTAATAAAAAAAATTGGAAAAAATATTGTAATATCATTACATTATTACATTTTTAAAAAGTAGCTGTCTCCAAATATATATACAAATGTCAGCATCATCATCCTCAGTCTCATACGAACCTTCGGATGTCATTCTAATGCACTGATTTGGTTCTGATATTATCTGTTTATGAATGTTGAATCATGTCATTTTTATTTTACTTTCTGTTACACAAAAAAACATGAATAAACTAATGGTTTTGAAAATAATAATAATAATAGTAATAATAATAATAATAAATATAGGTGCCATGGTGGCGTAGTGGGTAGCACGATCGCCTCACAGCAAGAAGGTCGCTGGTTCGAGCCTCAGCTGGGTCATTTGCCATTTCTGTGTGAAGTTTGCATGTTCTCCTTGTGGTCGCGTGGGTTTCCTCCAGGTGCTCCAGTGTATGAGTGTGTATGGATGTTTCCCAGAGATGGGTTGCAGCTGGAAGGGCATCCGCTGCGTAAAACATATGCTGGATAAGTTGGCGGTTCATTCTGCTGTGGCGACCCCAGATTAATAAAGGGACTAATCCGAAAAGAAAATGAATGAATAATAAATATTGCTGCAAGCAGCAATATTGGGGCCAAGCAGTCTAGAAGCAGAATGAGGAAATCAGTCCGGAGGCAGAATGAGGAAGCCCAGAGGAAGTATGTGTGAAAAAGTCCAGAGGAAGAATGTGTAAAACAGTCCAGAGGAAGAATGTGTAAATCAGTCCAGAGACCATGAACAGCAAGTTTGACAGGAAGAATCAGATCTAGTGAAACAATAGTTTATTTTAATCAAAGTATAAGAAAATCATTAAAACAATGAACTTAAGATTGATTTATTGGTTTATAACGCTTGACCAATCAGGGACACTGTTACCAAAATTATGTGTTGGGGTAAGTGTGAGGTGACAATGACACATATCAAGTTTGACGTCAATATCTTTAAGCACTGCAAAGTTACAGCCTCAGATGCAGTTTGGCCTTGTGCCAATTCATTTGTCGGTGCAGCAAACAAAACCTGTTAGACCCATCAGCACAAATTTAATATATATTTTTTTCCAGCATGGTCTGAAAATGATCTGAGTCAAATTGGGTGAAAATTGGACCTAAAAGTAACTTTGGCTGATTATGTAAAGTAACTTTGGCTGATTATGTAAAGTAACTTTGGCAAATTATGGAAAATTTGGTTTGCAGAATTATTTAAGGAACCCATCAAGACCAGTCACCGGAGAATGAGGTTAATGAAGCAAAAGTTATTAGCATTTTTCAAATTTTCCTTTGAGCACTTTCGCGTCATGGTGTCAAAGATTCACACCATTTTCGGAGATGATGACTCAATGCATTTCTAAAATCGAACTTTACTTATTTAATTCAGAATAGCCAACACCCAAAATGGCGAACATAGGAAAATTGGTCATAATTCGTCTCAGTATGACACTCGAAATGTAATTATAATTTTGTGAATTTTGGCCAAAGTTTTCACAAGATATTTGCAAAAATTCTCCTGACCACTAGGTGGTGCTGGGCCAAAACTGTGCAGGCAATCTTAGATTATGGTTTTAGATCAAAATACACAGCAATTTTGGTAAGAATATCCCAGAAAGTTGGGAAGATATTGCCTCATGTCTACTTTTGCAATGGCTTTGCACAACTCGTTTGCGTACTATTCAATAACCGCTTCACTAATCAACTTTCTTTTGATCGTCTAAAGATGATCTGGTTGAATTTTGGTGAAAATTACACGTATCGTTATCGTCTAGTGTGAGTTCGAAAAAGCAGGTTTTATGTAATAGAGAAACTAAATGTAGCGGCGTTCCAATGCCGCTATTGTTGGTAGAGCAAGCAAGTTTTGCACGCGGAAGAGTCCGTAGGCAAATAGATGCAAATAAAAACGTCTTTATTTTCCAATCAACACAACTCCATCTATATTACACTACTCCCATTACCTTAAGTTTTGTGACGTTACGTTATGGTCAAAAAATGTGTGCTTCCTACCAATGCTCTTGCTCTCCATGCAGTGAAGCCACAGTTATATAATATTGCACTGACACCTTGTGGCCAATCGCCAATATACAATGTATGGCTCCTACACTAAACCTTTTCAATTTTTGAAATTTGGTATCCATCTGCATTGCAATGAGCCAAGAATTTGATGCACATGAGTTTACCCACTCTCACTGGCAGAGATGTGATTAAAAACTAAGCGTTATTGGCTGTTTTCTAAAAATTTTCTGTTTTATATATCTATTTTCTGTTTTATACTTGATCTCCCAATCTCTCTTCGTGTTTCAGTTGAGACTATGTCAAATATCGCATTAAGAAATGCACATTTCAAAGCACTTCAAAGGACCTTTAATGACTGAAATACAGAAAAAAAGGTACTGATGACATGTCATCCAAATATTCTTAGCTTAAAACATAAGTTAATCTGGCCAACTTGAGCTGGGAATGGGAGAATGAGAATCTGTCGTTCCAGCGCAATGCACTCTGGGAATTTGTGCAACCCATTGACCTCTCTAGGTTTATTGTATCATATATTGTATCATATATACAGTACACTGATTTGCAATCAACCGTTCCTATATTTCCTATTACTATAAAACAGTCTGCTTTTTGGTGGTGATTTGCATTGGTTTACTTTGTGTGCTCACGAGCATGTCCAACAACATGGCAGAACACAGCTCACCATGAAGTAGATTTCCATTCTCTATGGCAGTGTTTCTCAACTGGTGGGTCGCGACCCAAATGTGGGTCGCGGGAACATATTTAGTTGGTCGCGGAGTGTGTGTAAAACATTAATTTTTAACTTATTTTGCTTATACCAGACTTTTATTTTGAAATGCTCTTACCGGACTTTTATTTTGAAATGCGTATACCAGACTTTTATTTTGAAATGCGTATACCAGACTTTTATTTTGAAATGCGCAATTGTACTTTGTAATATTTGTATAATTTGATACATTTTGTCCAATGAAATCAATAAAAAATTGTTTATTTGTAAGTCTTGGTGATTTTCTTATGATTTATCTTTCACTACTTGTGTATGTTAACAAATAAATACAAATTAATTAATTATAATTCCTAAAATTAAAATATAGTTCCTAAAAATTTGGGTGACCATGTAAAAATGTGGGTCCCATGGCCAAACCAGTTGAGAACCACTGCTCTATGGTGATCCCGGTGTAGGCTGCCATTATGGCTCTTGTTTTCTCCTCAGGTCTCCTCACAGGTCATTTGACTGGAGACTATCAATGGTTCAATTTGTCCATATTTTACTGGATGAACCTAACCAGCTATTTAGAAGATGGCGTACTAGTGATCTCCAAAGCTCATGATAACCTTATTTCATGATAAGCAGAGGGATTTATTTGTAGCTTTTTGAAGTTGCAGTGCTGAGCTGATTTTGTGAACGGGAGTTTGCTGAAGTTTACCTCTCTGTCACACAGCTGCCATGTTCATGGAGCACTGGAAGAGACGGCAAGTGAGGCTCAACTACCTCTGGGACCTGACGGGCTTTGAGGACACAGAGGTTAGTCACGAACACCATTGTTGACCTTGTCAATATGGCACACTAATGCTGATTAGATAATAATCTGGATTTATGTATGTCTTGTAGGTGTGCACCATTATTTTCATGTATTGACTTGTATTATCCTGAGGCTTGGGTGTTATGGATTGAAGATGTTTTTTTTTTTTCATTATTATTATTATTATTGATTTTCGTGCCATGAAATCCGACTGTTTTTTTTACACTGTTTTGTTTTTTTCCCTGTTTTGTGTAGGGGAAACAAAAGGTTTGGAACCGGTTCACTTAAAGTATTAAACTGAATTTATTTCCTTCCTAACCTTACAGTTGCATTTTTAGTACTAACAAAATTCTTCATGTTATCTCAAAAGTCGTCTTCAGACACCGTCGTCACATTTTCTTGCTTGTGTAAAGTACTCCACCAGCACTTTATCTATCTATCTATCTATCTATCTATTGGTCTGTTGTTGTTGTGGAGGTCTGGGAGATTCCCGTTCTCTCTTCCTCCAGCCTTACAGGTCAAAAGCTGCTCACTTTCCTTTCGGCAGTCAGTCTTTCCTGGCATGCTTTCCACTGTTTATGTGGATCAAATAAAGCAGGAGGAAGCAATCAAATCTAAAGCTGCTGAATGTAGAAAGGAATTCTTGTTTATTTATTTATGTTGTGGTGCTGAGAGCTTTTGGTTTTAAGGATTACACTTGCACTGAATGTCAATGTGTCGCTATTACCAGAATTTCTGTTCTGTTCACTGATCATGCACATGGCTGCTTCCAGCTCCATAACCGGTTATCTTTTTTTCTGCTGTTCTTCACTTTTGAATCCCTTTCGAAGGCCTGCACGCGGTCTGATTTGCTGTTTCTCTTTTTCCTCAGAGTCATCCGAGAGCGGAGTATGAGTTTCATGTGATGAAGAAGTCATTGAGGAAAGAGAAATCTCCAAAGGTATGTTTTTATGGGCCAAAGCGTTCGCTGGCCATCTGCTCCAATGGCTTTCGCAGTTCCAAGCTTTAATCTGATTGGCTAATCTGTTTTATACCCTTTCTGGAAGTCAGCATTGGTTTGTATCGCTACTGTAAAATACATTTCAACAATAATGCTTGCACAGTTATGGTAGTTTATAAATTATGCTGTCAATATTTTAAAGATTTTGTAAAAATGAGCTGAAAATATACAAAAATAAATGTCTCACACTTCTGAAAATGAGCAAACATCAGCTTTATGCAGTTTTGTGGCAAACAGCATTACAGCATATCTTGGATTTGTTTACTTTTGTTTGTATCCTTTTATGTACATGTGTTTTTGTGCAGTAGGCACATTTGATTTTCTCATTAAAGGTATTATTTGTTAAAGCTGGGCTCACAGGGATCCATTTTTACCTTGTTTTTCACAATACTGCATCAAGCTTCTGAATAATAGCCAACAGAGTTGTGCGATTTGATATTGTTTGCTATATCTATATATGAGCAATATCACACAAGGATTGTGCCGTTGACTCAAGGCTGCTGACTGAGTGGCTTAGGCCCAATCCCAATTCTATTTTTGTACCCCTACCATTTGCCCTTGGCCCTTGAAACAGAGTGTCAAGGTTGAGGGCTTCAAAATTTCCCCTTAAGAAATGGGACAGCACTACAACACCTGCACGCCTCATCATATGTCATCGCGATCTCTTACTTCATATGAGATCGATGATCGCGACTGCCGGAGTTGTTCCGGTTGCATTATTTTTTGTTATTTAGTTCAGGAAATCACTGAAGCGTATATTATGTTATCATAATGTTATAATGTGGCAATAAGATGGTCATATTCATCAATGTCAACACACGAAAACAACATTAACATTACACCAGACACTGTAAAAAGCTCATTTCCAGCAACTAGACTTTTCTGACAGGGAAGTCGAGTGTCATCGAGTGACAGAATGTTGTGGGACTGCTATACAGGAGTTATTATTGTTTATAGATGGCAAAATTTTGCTTTTTATTTTAGTTTTTATTTTAGCGTGTTTTTTTTTAAAAGCATGACAGTAAACACGAGCGCGGTTATGAATGTATTGTGCTTGTTTGTTGTAAATATTCGCAATAAATTTTCTTACCCCTTGGTTTCGAGTGTGGTCCTGGACAGGGGCGCCGCTAGCAATTTTGGGCCCCATGAAAAAATATGAGGATGGGCCCCCTACTACCAAGCTAGCTATCCAAACTCTTTGTCTGCAATGTAGTTATACTGACCTATGCATTTTATTATTAATTTTGTCCACTACTTATCAGTATTTAGTAAGAGAACGGCCATGACTGTAGCTAGCAGATGATTTATTGTTCAAATGTAAATGTCGTACAAAAACAGGAACAGCAATCAAATATTCACAGAAAATTTTACATTTCTAAACACACAAAACACCAGTGTGTAACTGTTTATATAACTGCACTGCAATAGTGTCTCATACAATGTGCAATACACTTTGGTTGAGGATAAGGCCAGGCGTTTGGCACTTGGAAATTTAAATTACTGTTAGGTTAATCAACAGACCGTTTCAAGTTTATTTATGTTGTGTTTATTTGGTTTGCAGTGTGCTGGATTTTGCACTCTTTTATTATAAATATGTATTATAAATTAGTAATGGTCAGTTTAAACAAAAGAACATTTCTTATTTATGGGTCTCATTGTAGTATGATTTTGTGTCTCATTGATTTAGTGTATAGTGTGTCATTTGGGATGCAGCTAATGAAATAAATGACCGAAATACTAAATAATATCAGCATGAGTATAAACGCATTCACCATCGGGAGGCGCAGTTTAACTGACGATCGCACTCAAGCATCTCTCTTCCCGCTACTGACGGACTGAACCGTGCAGTGAAAGGGGGGGGGTGCAATTTGACAGTGACCGATGTGACAGACACGAGGGGCAGATATAAGCCATATTTTTAGTTATTTCTAATAAATTGTTTTACTTGTAATTTAGAGATACATTAATAATTACATTATAGTACTGTTATGAATCATAAAGCAGATCTCTGTAGGCCCCCTAGAGTGCATGGGCCCCTAGAATCGTCCTAACTTCCCCCCCCCCTTAGCGGCGCCCCTGGTCCTGGAAAATCTCTATTCGAAGGGGTATCTAGCCCTTTCCCTCAGCCCTACGCCTTCAAGCTAAAGAGAATTGGGACACTCCTACCCCTTCACGTGAGCACGCAAAATGAGGAGTAGTGGTAAGGGCTAACGTGTAGAATTTGGGATTGGGCCTTAGTGTTTCACCAGTGACGATATACAGCCATATCGCACTGCTATGAGTGTGATATTGCGTTTATACAACAGTTCGACGGCATAATCATGTATATAAAAAAAAAAAAATCAAACACAGAGAGTATCAAAAATCCTTTTGTATGTGGAACTACTTTCTTCCGTCATTCATTTAGAACTCAGAAACCTTCGCTACTGTACTTCACCAACGTCACTTTAGAGCTAGTATTTGAATGATTCTCTAGTGTAATGTCTAAAGTGATGACAAAACAGGCGATTTAACACACATTTTAAGAGTGTAAGGCTGAATGGCATGAAATGGCATCAGTCTACTGAGATTTCCTAGGATTTCTCTGTTGCAATCGGGATATCACGATAATAACCACCAAAACAGCCAAAGCAAAGCAAACACTGGCAGATTACTGTGGTATAAATACAGCGTTACAACATACAAAAGAGAGAGATCTACTTAGAATGTCACTTATCTGTTTTATAATGATTTAATCAGCATATATATGATTCATTTATTTACTGTCTGTATAAACATGCATTTACATTGCAGAAATTAGCTAATCAATATGTTTGATTATTTGAAAACACATTCTGTAATGAAATTATTAATTATAATGAAAACCTTTAGATGATTATTGTATTATTTATAAATCATAAATATTCCATATACAGGGTGTCATTTAAGCTTTAGGACATTTTACATATATTTTTACACCCTGTGGTGTTTTGAAAAACCTGACTGTTTAAAGTTTAACAGAAGTTACTCCAACTATCTACCGAATCACTTCATGAATGCAATTGAAATTTGAAAAAGATTCAATAAAACTGAAAAAAAAATTAATTGACGTTATTCTACTGCCATTCAAGCCATGCATGGTAAAATCCTTAGAAAATTCGATAAGACAACAGATGTGACGAATATTACTGGATCATATAACAAATTAAGAGATTTCTGTCATTAGGAACATTCTTTAGAAGCCAGCTAATAGGGATTAAAACTGAAAAGGGAAGAGTATTAAATTTAATCTCATTGATGTAAAAACAAACCTGGAAGGAGACTTGAGGATTTGAGAGGATAAAGAAAATTCTCAGTACGTTCCAGTGCATTATTCATGAGATATGTTGTTAAATAAATCAAGGCAACAGACCTCATATAGTAGTAAACATTAGATGTTGCCTTTTTCATATTGTTGCAGCAGATTTGTATATATCATATTAATGGAATGATGTATACAAATTACACACACACACACAGTTTGTTATTTTCTGCATTGTTCAAGACACTCGTTCTCGTCCAAGTGGGTAGTGTTTGGCTAGATTTATCTCCAATGTGGACCAGACCATATGCTGATAAATAATTTTGGCTTTATTTGTAGCGTCTGGCACAACACAGGCAGTGCTGATTCTTACAATATTTGTGTCTGTTGACTTATGCTTGCCATCCTTGCTGTCGGGATTATTGGGTAATACGCTCCGTAGATGCTGTTGACCCAGTTGCTGTATACCGAAACGTTATTTGACAGCACATCTGCGAGGCTTGTCCAGAGGCTTGTATTTGCTCTGCTTGGCTTGACCTTATCTGTCCCTTCTGAGGCCAAAACATGCCAGAATCTAAACATTTGATTTTCCACTAAGCTCCTGTTGCAAGACAGTAGAGTTAGTCTAAAATTATTAGCCCTCCTGTGAATATTGTTTCTTTTTCAAATGTTTCCCTGATCTTTAACAGAGCAAGGAATTTTTTCACAGTATTTCCTATAATATTTTTTCTTCTGGAGAAAGTCTTATTTGTTTTATTTTAGCTAGAATAAAAGCAGTTTTTACATTTTTTTAAACTATTTTAAGGTCAATATTATTAGGCAGTATTGCTTTTGGATTGTCTACAAAACAATTCTGCATTATAATTCCTGATTTAATCTCACATTTGACAATTTGTGTCTTGTTCTAGACAGGGAATGTGAAGCTGACATGCACCGACAGAATGCCAGCTTACATGACCATTATCATCACCATGGTTTTTCTGGTAAGACCTGATTTATTTATCGCATGTGTAGATGCAGTGATGTACAAATGGTTTTAATTTAACATATAGTGAATAAAGATAACTAAACGTACAGAAAGTCAATTGAGCAGTTATGCAAGTCTGTTGAAATTACATGAACAGTTTAAAGGATTAGTTCACACAAAAATGAAAGCTCTGTTATTAATTACCCTCATGTCGTTTCAATCTCCTGAGACTTTTGTTCATTCTCTGAACACAATTTGAGACATTTTAAAGAGCCCATATTGTACATAAAAAAAAAGGTCATATTTTGGTTTTGGGGGTCTTCATCAACAGGCTGATATGCATGTAAGGTCAAAAAACACATTCATTGTCTTATAATCTGCATTTATTTTTACCTCATTATCCCAGCGACTCCCATATGAATCGTTCAGCGATTCATTTGTTCCCAAACAACTCCTTAGCGCGATGCTAAACTGCGCTGATTGGACCGATGAGTCGATGACCCAGTCTGTTGCGATTGGTCGACAGCGCTCAGCGCGAGAGAATGCCCTTCACGACATAGTGAATACGTGAGCATACCTGCCAACACTCCCGTTTTTCCCAGGAGTAGCCCGTATTTCAGACCCATCTAACGACACCCTCCCGATTTGTTATTTCTCCCAGAAAACAACCCCCGGTCCTCAGCATTTTGGTACGGTCTGTGAAACCCCCGGGTCGCCAACATTGGTCCGATCGCAGCGCCCGAAACACGCTTCACAGGAGTTAAGACAGCTCACTCCAGAACTCAACCTCCCCGATCTCCCAGCATATTACTCTATTGTTAACCATAACTAAAAAAAAACAGCGACAGACATTCCGTATTAATGCACAAAGCAGCAAAAGCTGACCCATTATGACACATGACCGCCGCGCGTGAGTAGGAACAGCCCATGGTGGCCATAGCAACGACAAACAGCAAAAGTATACGAGCTCACAAACGCATTTTAATCCATAAACAAAGCGACACGCGTCGCGTTTTCAAAACACAATTAAATACATAATTTGCAAGCTAGAGAAAACAGCGAGGCAACAGTTTTAATCACACTTACGTTGAAATGGGGGAAGAAGGAGAGGTTCGATAGAGGGTGCAGGCCAGATTCACGGTGGCAGGCCAGATCAGCCGTCAGGCCACTGGGAAACGTCCCAGTGCTTCCCATGCTCCTTCCGTTAACGACGGCTGGCGAATCCCCCGTTGTAATAGTGTAGATTTTAGAAGCACTCCTCAGAGGGAACACAGCACAAAGCTGGGCTAATGCTGAGGTTTATTTTTGCAAAAATGCCTCACGCACTGACTCTCACAGCTTTATCTTTAGGAAGGGAAAAGAGCACAACTTTCCCCTCACACTTCAGAGCACTGCGTCCACGACGTAACATGATTTAACCTGAATGCGATACAGTGCTTGTCATCTTCCACTTTCTCTTCCTGTCTGTGGGCGGGGCCGGGGGGTTTCAACTTTCCCGGGGTTTGCGCGCGCAGCTATGTTTCGTGTTCACGTCATGCCGAAACGGCTAAAGACTCGTTATAACACCGATTCATTTGAAGAACGATGAGTCGACTCTTTTATAGATGAATCAATAGTTTTAAACACTGTGCACTTTCAGATTTAAGCCTTAGCTGGACATTTCACTTCACTTAGAGCTGTGGTACACACTACATGCAAGCTCATTTTCAAAAACCCATAATAGGGGCTCTTTAAATAAAATTTCTGACATTGTCAAAATTTTCCAGGTGTCTTCAGTGGTTCGACTGTCATCATACTAAGCTCCGTGAACACTTTTGTGCACCAAACAGACTGTAAAAATGACTTTGTTTGATAATGTCTTTTACACAAGGTATGTTTACTATAGGCAATATGATGCTTGTGTTTATCGCTGCTGATTCGCTGAGATTTAGGTACGAATGGAAGGTGGAGCCAGCTCCAAATGGGTGGGACTTGAGCTACAAGTGAGCTGTACACACCTCCTGGGGTCTTTATTTAAAGGACCCTTTGAAATGTGCATATTTATATATTCTAATATGTTGAACTGAAACATGAAGAAGGGGCATGACATGGATAAAAGATATTTGCCAAACAAAGTCATTTATACAGTATTTTGGCTACACTGTGGTTACAATTAAACCTCTGAAGTCACATTGAATTTGTTGACAATGTTTTTGGTACTATACATTGAACATCTAGAGATCATTTTTACATATGGAGGACGAGAGAGCTCTCAGATTTCATCCAAGACAGTTTTATTTGTGTTTGGATGAATCCGCCTTTAAAAGAAATGAGTTATGAGATTGATCATGTCACCATATTGAAGAGTTGTTCTAAACTGAAATGCTCAAACAGGCATTTTTTAGGGTATTTTCACATTGATAACTAAACACACTGGATTTGGTGTATTCCTACTGGTGTCAGTAAAACATTAGATTATAACTAGAACCTAAAGTTTGTTGACAGGTTTTGATGTTGGCTTGAGAAAGCCAATGTGATTGCGCTGGGAATCAAAGGCAGTTGGCAGGAAGCGCATCGGCATCAGTGGGTGATGAATGTGAAAAGCTGGTAGGGCGAGGGGGAGTGAAAGGTGAAGACCTGGTGTGGGGGAGGGTGTGGTAAATGTATCAAGTTGGTGGGTGGTGAGGAAGTGGGGTGTTGAAGGTAAAGAGCCAGTAAGGGGACGTTTGGTCTAATGTTAAGTCAATGGGATTTGAAGTGCCTATGTTTTAAATGGAAGTTTCTTCACCATTGTCAATGGGCAAATTTGGGGCACTTTTGCACCCCAGGGTTACAACTTACATCCCAGTTTAATATGTAGATTTACACAGCTTGGCAGCCTCTTCAATTATAGAAGATCACATGTTTCTAGGAATTTCTCTTTCAATGTTATGATGCGTCAAAGTTTGGTCCAATATTAAGTCAATGGGATTTTTCCAAATTTTCCGGGTCAGTTTCTGGAAAACTGAAAGCCAGATCAGTTCGAAAATATATAGTAACTGGAGTCAGACTAGTCTAAAGATCTGGCCGAAGTTTGGTGGTCATCGCATTAAAGCCCTAGAAGGAGAAGGAGTTGGTAAATTTGGGCTCAGAAAAAGGAATAATAATAATAAGTTTCAGTAGCATAACAATATGTTGGCTTTCTCTTTTGTGTGTTTGTGTTTAATGCAGATCTGTGTGACTTTGGCCATCGTGTTTGGTGTGGTGCTATACAGGGTGTCTATTATGACTGCCCTGCACATGAGTTCTACTCCTACGTTCCGTTCTAATATACGGGCCACCGTTAAAACCACCGGCGCCATCATCAACCTCATTATCATCATCATCATGGATGAGGTCTACGGAGCAGTTGCACGTTGGCTCACTATTATGGGTATGTCTGCTAATTGTGTTAAAGACATATAGTTTGTCATCTCTGTCGCTAAACATTATTTAACAGACTATGCTGTTGTTTTCATCCCAACAGAAGTGCCAAAAACTGACAAGAGTTTTGAGGAGAGGCTGATCTTCAAGACATTCATATTGAAGTTTGCGAACGCATTCACTCCTATTGTGTACCTGGCATTCTTCAGAGGCAGGTGAGAGGATTAATGCCGAGCAGACACTCTAAAATGTAATACAAACTATTAAAAACTCTGAGTCTGCAATAGGATTTTTCATTATAGTGAAAAACTGTTTCCAAACCTACACTCAACAAATTATTTTCGCTGCTTATTCAAGCTACTTATTTAAAATGAGCTGAAATGACACAAGTCTTGAGATTTTCTTTTTGAGACAACTTAATTGTTTTATGTTCAGTCCACTTAAAGGTGCTGTATGTACATTTTTGACTCTTCTAAGCATAAAAATACTATAATATGTTTGCAGATATTTAAGAAACATGCCAAGTGAAGATACTTATTTATCTGAAAAAACAATGCTGAAGTCAGATATTCTGCTTTGAAAATGTGTTTTCCGTGCCGGAAAGTCTGTCTTTGTTTTGGTTCTTTTAACTCACCCAATGCCAGTTTAGCCAATTATATTTTCCTTGGTGGAAAACTGTGTATTTCATTTATTCATTCAGTCAGGAAGGCTCTCAAAGTTTGTGTCTAAAATGCGACCTCCGGTGGACAGTAGCAGCCTCTCAAATGAGACACAGATTCAAAGTTCCACACGAGGTGGTTATTAATTAGCTAACAATATAAATATTCTGAATGTAAACATTAGGGGAGCAGGTTGACCTGCCCCTGTAACGAGATTTGCATGATAAGCAGTTTGACTGTTTGCACCAGATGCAACACGACAGAAATTTAAATACAGCCATTCAGAAGCACAGAATAGGGCACTCACTGCACTCCAACGAAATGGTAAGGTTTATAATCTAATTAATACATATTAAACCTCTTTAACATTATTAAATGCACATGCTGAATCGCTGATGTGTGTTGACTTGCTCAGTTGGCAGTCACAGTTCTAAAGTTCAGTTTTAAACAGTTTTTTTTATTTTCAAGATCAGAGGTGAAGATCTGCTTCTTTCCGTCGGATGGCAATAAATGTCATGTGAAATGACATTCAAACTCACGTTATTAGCATTTAACACTGAATAAAGTGTAAAAATACCTGAGTTGTTGCTAGATCAGATATGGTTGTGACTGGAAGTTAACGCAAATGATTTATTAATAACAGCTTATGTTACTTGATGCTGCAAACTGTTTTTTTCTTATTATATTATTCAACATTGTCTGTATAGTCATCAACACACTTGTTGTAGAGCAAGTAGTTTGTCTGTTTTCTGACGTTCATTAGTCCTAGTCATTAGTCATTCACTTCTCAGCATTTTACAGTTTCTTCGGGTGTACCCCAGGGCTCAGTCCTGGGACCCCTGCTTTTTATCATTTATCTCCTTCCGCTTGGTAATATTCTCCGTAAATATAACATACAGTTCCACTGCTATGCGGATGACACCCAGCTCTATTTTTCTGGCAAACCCTCTTCTTGTTTTCCACCTACATCCCTTACTGTATGCTTAGCAGAAATCAAATCTTAGCTCTCTCTTAATTTTCTCAAATTAAATAGTTCAAAAACTGAGGTTTTGCTTGTTGGTACCATATCAACACTCTCCAAAAATGACAGCTTTGCTCTTTCTATTGATGACTGTTCCATTTATCCCTCTAAACAGGTCAAGAGTCTGGGTGTCATCCTCGATAGCACACTAACTTTTGATTCTCACATCAATAATATCACCCGGTCTGCTTACTTCCACCTATGCAACATCAACCGTCTCCGCCCTTCTCTTACCCCTCACGCCACTGCTGTTCTTGTCCATAGCCTTGTCACATCTCGTTTAGATTACTGCAACTCCCTTCTCTTTGGTCTCACTAATAAATCCCTCCGTAAGCTTCAGTTGGTCCAGAATTCAGCTGCCCGTATCATCACCAGAACCCCTTCTTCTCATCACATCACCCCTGTCCTGCAGCAGCTTCACTGGTTACCAGTTCATTTTCGAATTGATTTAAAAATTTTGATGTTAACATTCAAAGCCATCCACACTCTCTCCCGTCCGTATTTGTCTGCCCTCATCCACATTGTTGCTCCCTCTCGCACCCTGAGATCTTCTTCTTCCCTTCACTTGTCTGTTCCCTCTGCTCGTCTGTCGTCCATGGGCAATAGAGCATTCAGCCGCTCTGCTCCCCAGCTTTGGAACTCACTACCACCAGCCATCAGAAACATTGACTCCCTCACATTATTCAAATCAAAACTCAAAACCCACCTATTTACTGTATGATGGCTTTTAATGTTTAATCTGTTCCTGCACTATTGTTGTGTATTTGTAATATTATTTTTATTATTTTATTGCTTGTTTCATTGTACGGTGTCCTTGAGTTGCCAGAAAGGTGCCTTTAAATAAAATGTATTATTATCATTATTATTAGTAGTCATTTCTCTCATAGGCAACTGAATAGGAAGTTCTAAAACATTAGCAAAAAATCACACTTCCTCGTTGAAGAATAAGGTCAATAGCCTACAGCTAATCAATCTATCAGATTCTTGAGTGTATTACAGTTCTAAAGAAAATTATATGATAGATTATCTTAAATAATACAAATGCATTCATAGATATGGTACATAATTATATAATTTAACTCACCTGGGAAATAGAGGCCACTTAAATAGTTTGTGAGCACAATTAAGTGCACACAGCATGCTGTATTATCTGACAATTGTAGCAAATAATTCCAAAAGGCAACTGACTGTAAAGCTACAATAAACAAAACAAAAATATGATGAATATGCAGAGTTCAGCAGCTAATCAGCCGGAACCAGCTGAGGTGACGTGACTGCGAACAGCAAGACCTAGCTGTCACTCAAGTGGCCACGCCCTTAGTTATTTAGACTTAATATAACGTAATAAAAACAAAACGAATGAGTAAAAATATTCACCCCCTCACTGTTGTCATGAAGTGAATCATTAGCTATATACACCAAAATCATTCATTGTACGAGGCTGTAAACACCTTGCTGTAAAGTTGGCCATTTTAACATTGGGATCATTAGAAATGTGCTCTGTTATGGAGCCAGGACTAGCAGAATTTCGATGAATTGCAGTTTCAGTTACTTCCAGATCAGCTTCACGAAGGAGAGCTGAATGTTGCCGCTTGGTTTTCTCTCTTAACATTGGTTTTACAAAGAACATCATATGTCCAGGGGTAAGTGGGTGTTTTGCTCAAACAGGCCTCGGGGGGCGAGTACAGATGCTGTCTAGACAAGATGTTCAAGTGTGGATTTAAATGCATTATTTACATAAGAGAGGAGGAGCTTTTAGCAAGGCGAAGAGAGGTGGGCGAGAGTAGAGAAAAAATGATGAGGCAGTGGAGGTTATGCTGGAGGAAAATCAGCGTGTGCAGCAGGCGAGATGGAAATGATAAATGTTGGTGGCGTAGCAAGGAGGATTTCTGTGGTGCATTTACATGTGCAAATGAGGCCCAGTAGGTTTTCTGATTTGTAAGTTGGTAAAACTTTGAGGTCAAAGCTAGGAAAAGTCTACAGTTTGCGGCTTATGCTGGTGAATGAATGCATTTTAAACAAAAAACACCATCCAATTATAGTCAATACCCTGAAAGCTTGGAGATCGATTTGCAGGCTTGAAGGAAGATCTAAATTGACTTCTTTCTTTACCCCAATTCTAGATAATCCTGATTTCACCCCTGGAATTCTGGATGTTGGTTTTAAACACTGGTGTGATTCTGGAATTGTAAGGCTTGGGGACATGTTCTCAGACAATAAACAAATGTCTTTCTAACTAATGTAAAATATCTGTTTGTACACGTACAAGAGAAATACAATATAAAATAATACACAGACTCCATATCTCCCCCCACCGCAGACATCTATTTAACCCTTTTAATTCACCTATGTGTTTAAAATGTAAAACTGATGTAGGTACTTTAACGCATTGTATGTGGTCATGTAACAGACTGCAAATGTTCTGGTCCTTGGTGCTGGGGGAAATGGAAAATATCTTTAACATGCTGCTGAATTTTGACCCAGATTTATTGATTTTGGGTATACGTAATGGATGAATTTTTTCATCAGCTAATAAGAAATTGTATAATATATTAACCTTTGTCGCCAGAAAAAATATTTTACTTAATTGGATTAGTGATAAATCTCCATCACTTAAAGGTTGGCACAAGATAATCTTTGAGTTAATTCCCCTAGAACATCTTACTCATGTTTTACACAAAAAAACAGAACATTTTTTCAAAGTTTGGACTCCCATATTTTGATTATTTGGAACCTGGTCTTTGCCCTATCATGCTAAAAGGGATATTATAACTGTACTGTTATCTGGAAAACAAGCAATGTTATTATCCTTTTTTCTGATCTGTTTAATGTGGCGTAGTACCGTTTTATATGTAATCTGAGCTTCTCTCCTTTTTTTTTTTTTTTTTTTCTTTACATTGTTTTATGTTGTTATTTTTCTTTGCGTATCTTCTGAAGATGTTTTGTTATATCTGTATTGTTGTAAAAAATCCAATAAACATAATTCTAATTTTTTTTTTTTTTTAAACACCAATGCTATTGTGGAGGTGCCATACAGATTTTTCACATTGCAATTTTTTTTGCACCCAAAAAAGGGCTGTGCACAATACATTGTGAACAATGCACGACGTATAAGAGTGATAAAGATAGGATTAAGTGCCCTGCATTCGCAGATCATTACATAAGTTCTTCGAGTGCGTGAGTTAGCGGTAATTAAATAAAGACAGCTAACGCCTTTTAGATTGACAGTACAAACAATACAACGTCAAAGCCTGGCAAAAACACTGCAATACTGATGCCACCCTATTTTATAAGCCTGGTAATACAGAACACTACAACCAATCAGAATCTATCAGCACGTTATACTCTAAACAATAGAAAGAGTTTATTAAACATACTGTACATTCGGGGTAAGGGAGTGACGGGATACTACTGAGTTGTGTATTTAAAACACAAAATATGAGCAACAGTATTTCATTAGTTACGTTTTTAAGTGGGTGGAACTCAATTCAGTGTATTTTAGCTTACCTAAGTGATTATTTTAAAATGTTATGTCATTATTAAAACATTAAATGAAGTGCATTTACCAATGAAAGGGAAAGTTCACCACTTTCCAAAATTAAAATTTACTCACCGTCAAGGGGTTCCAAACCTTTTTGAGTTTCATTTTTTTTCTGTTGAATGCAATTGATTAAATATGGTCTACATTTTTTTCTTCGGGGAAATATTGCTGTAAAACCTGAAATGAATGGGTCCGATAAGGGAGACATCCAAAATATGTACTGTTGGTGCGCCTCTGGAACAGGGTTGGGAACCCCTGGTCTACATGGTTTAACCCCAAATTCACATGTCTGGATAATAGATCCCTTTGCAGTGTATACTGAAAAGGGTAAGGGGCCAAGCACTGATCCCTGGGGTTCACCTATGAGTAGTTGATGTAATTTCGATGCTTATGATGACCTAACATATTACCTTATATATTTCAGGCTCCAAGGATTCTGTGAAAGAGCAAAACTCATAAAATTCATGGTTTACTCACCCTTTACTTGTTTCAAACCTTTATGCGTTTCTTTTTTTGTTTAACAATAAAGTAGATCATCTAAAGAATGCTGGTTGCTTATGCATTATTAGTCCTCCTGTGAAATATTTACTTTATTTTATTATATTTTATTTTATCATTATTATTATTATTATTATTATTTTTTATTAATATTTTAATTGTTTTTTGTTGTTTAATTTTTTCTTTAATTTTATCATTTAATTTTATTATTTTATTATTTATTGTTTTGTTTTGTTTTGTTTTGTTTTGTTTTGTTTTGTTTTGTTTT
>CAIGQQ010012353.1:962059-978557 GCA_903798035.1 Danio albolineatus | reverse complement strand
CTGGTTTTCAGCTTTCTTTGAAATATCTTCTTTTGTGTTTACTAGAAGGCAGTAAGTCATAGAGCTTTTGAAAATGATTGATGAGTAAATGATGACAAATTGTTTTATTTTTTATTTATTTTTTTTGCGTGAAGTGTCCCTTTAACGAACGGACTGAATGAATATTGTTTTAACGTACGTCTGCCATTTTGTCGCTAAGCGATTTTGTTTTGTAGTCAAGTCCACTGTTATTTGTCGATTTATACAGAAGACTTAACATACAAGCCTACAATGAGAAATATCAGCTGGAATCTGGAGATTTTCCTAAATGTCTTTAATACAAATTCCCGGGTTTTCTCTATAATGATGCATGTTTCTATCACAGTGCACTGAATTTAATCCTTGTGAAAGTGTTAAGATAGAAAATCAGGTTACAAATTCTACAACTATAATGAACTACATCTATAAAGATCCTAAAAGATGCAAAGAAAAAAACAACACTGAAACCATGTTTTACAACAATCGTTTAACGCCACCTTGTGGTAGCACGAGATAATATATATCTTTATTGCACAATTAAAGGGGCAGTTCACTAAAAAACGAAACTTCCCTACTCGCACTCAAATGGCTATAAATCTGTGAGCTTCTTTCTTCTGTTGAACACAAAACAAGATTTTGTAAATAATACATGTTTAAATGAATTGAGTTGCTGGTATGTAATGTGATTGGCTCTTGGATTTTACATTTTTTTAAAAATCCCCCAGATAAATGTGTCATCAAAGTGTTTCATTATTATTGCCTCCGCATTGGTATCTTTGAATGTAAACATACCTGACATCCACAGTTGGAACAAAAAAATACTACAGATGCAAATAGCTGTTTTCCCCCAACATTCTTTAAAATATCTCCTATTGTGTTCAACAGAAGAAAGAAACTCAAACAGGTCTGGAACAAGTAAATGATGAGAGAACAATTTTTTTTTTATTTTGGGTGAACTGGCCCTTTAAGAAGCTTTGGCCAGATCGAATAAAGCGAGTGTTTGTATATCTGATTTAACATCTTTATTTCTTTTGGTCGTTTTATTTCTATGTTGTTTTGGTCAATGTAAAATCCCCCAGCCAAAAGTGTTGTCAAAGTGGTTCATTATTATTTCCTCTGCATTCGCATCTTTGAATGTAAACATAACTGACATCCATAGTAGGAACCAAAAATACTGTGGATGTAAATGACTGTTTCCCCCACCCAACATTCTTCAAAATATCTCCTTTTGTGTTCAACAGAAGAAAGAAACTCAAACAAGTGTGGATCAAGTGAATAATGACAGAACTTTCATTTTTATTTTGGGTGAACTGGCCTTATAAAGTAAATCTTATAAAGTAAATGTGTGTATATCTGATTTATTATTTCTTTTTGTCGTCCAGGAATCTGGTACACTCTCCTCAGAGGACTCAGCAAAGTGGCCGTCATCGTCAATGTAAGCTTTTAATTCCACTTGTTTCTACTAACAATTAAGAGTCAACACTTTTCAGAAGTATTCATCTTCAGTGGATAATTTCCTCCTACATTTAGAACAGAGCTGTGGTGTTACATTTTATTCTATGCATCTAGACCTGTCCCGATACAATGTTTTGTTGTGCGATATATTACAGAAATTATGTTATTGATATGTCACATAAATTGTTCCAATAAGCAATATTATTGTCATTTTTAAATCATTTTATGCCACTGATTATATAATCATTCAACAGACATACATAATGGAAATAGCCATAAACGCTTTCAAGAGATTGAAGATTTTCATTCTTAATATTATTTAAATACTGTAATTTGATGTCTAAAATTATGTAAGTGTCCTATTATACACTTAGCGGCCACTTTATTAGGTACACCTAACTAGTACCGGGTTGGACCCCCTTTTGCCTTCAGAACTGCCTTAATTCTTCGTGGCATAGATTCAACAAGCTACTGGAAATATTCCTCTGAGATTTTGGTCCATATTGGCATGATAGCATCACACAGTTGCTGCAGATTTGTCGGCTGCACATCCATGATGCAAATCTCCCATTTCACCACATCCCAAAGGTGCTCTGTTGGACTGAGATCTGGTGACTGTGGAGGCCATTTGATAAATGTGCAGTTATTAACTTTGAGACCGCTAAAGTAAAATGTGAATGTCCTTTTAAAATGGCATTAAAGTTATTTGTCAATTTGTGTGTGTGTGTGTGTATATATATATATATATATATATATATATATATATATATATAAACACCAAATATTATTGAGGTCACGTACAAATATTGCATAGTCAAAATATTGATTATTGTGACAGGCCTATATGCATTTTTCTTATGGTTATAGCTAGTTTATGAAGCAAGTGGTTAGCAAGCTGCCTAACAAACATTTTGAAACTCATTAAAGGGATAGTTCACACACAAAAATATTTTACTACCATTTACTCACATTCAAGTGATTGTAAACGTTTAGAAATTTCAATCTTCTGTTGAACACATAAGACATTCTGAAGAATAGTAAAACAACAGTCATTAGCCATGTTTTGTTTCCACCTGTTTTTATATCGCATATTAAAAAAGTGCTTGAAATGCTAAGATGTGCGAGAAAATGTGCATTTAAAAATGTGCATAAACCCTAACCTGAACTTTTTATCTAATAAGAAAAAAATATGCATAAAGTAAAATGGAAACACGTTCACCGAATAAATACAGCATGCGCATCAAAAAAGTCATGTGATTTTTGTTTTAACAGGTGATGTGTGTGGATAAAAATAGGTGTGAAGGAACGGCATTAATGAACAAACCAATGGACAGACCACATTGTAAAACATCTGAAATGTTGATGTAGTCGTTCTAAAATCCCTCAGCTTAAGTCTGTCATCAAAATGGTTCATTATTAATACCTCCAGAACTGTCTTGACTGGCTGTGCTCCCAAAGAGCGTTTTACACCTCTGAAAGTCTGCGTAGGTTTGTTGCATTTCAACTTCTCAGGTGCAAGTCATTTATTATATAGGAGAACAGGGTAAGGCGATGCGGTAGTGCAGTGGGTAGCGCTTTCGCCTCACAGCAAGAAGGTCGCTGGTTCGAGCCTCGGCTAGGTCAGCTGGCATTTCTGTGTGGAGTTTGCATGTTCTCTCCGTGTTCGCGTCTCGTGTAGTCTAAAGCAGGGGTTCCCAAACTTTTTGTTATGAAGGGCCAAAAAACAAACTTGATTGAGGCTTGTGGGCCGAAGGTAAACAATATTGCAACGGCTAATTTACTAATTTATTTAATAATATTCAAAAATGACAAGAAAAGATTGCTTTATATTAGCTAATACAGCATTTTTTACATTTCATAATAAACTTATTACAGTAAAAACAAAACAATCTCATTTGTAACAGAAGTACACTAGTTGTTGCCTTGATTTGCTTGTCGATTTCTTCTGCATTGTCCTCTATTCGTCGAGTGACAATATTTACATTTTTAAAAAATCTGATTGATTTACAACATTGATTGAAACATTTATTTTGAGTTTGCTTTTTTGTAGCTCAGCAATAAAATACAAAAAAAATTATGAATTAGAAACAATAATCTCTAGCTGCGTCCCAAATGACACACTATACACTATGCACTTATGCACTTACACACTCAACAGCATAGTGTATGTATGTAGTGTTGTCCCAAATGGAACACTAATGGCTTTTTTACTAAGCGGAATTCAAACCGTTTCCCTGATGACGTTTGACGGTTGCCAAATTCATTAAATAAATGACCAAAATACCAAATATTACCTGGCATGAGTATAACCTCGTTCATCGGGAGGTGCTATAATCACTCTCGTAGGAGAATTTTGCTTTCACAATCCAAAATAAATAAAGTTAACCAACAAGTGCGCCCAATAGCTCCGCCCCTTCCACTACTTGCACAAAGCTCCGGTCGTTGAGTGCGTGAAGTGTCCATCATTACACACTTCATTTTACTTGTGGAATGAGTGAATCATCCGGGTAATTAAAGTGCACTTATTATTTTTAGAGTGTTCAGTGTGAACGCACTACTTACAGTACACTATTTATGCTACAAAATGGCGTAGAATAGTGCATAAGTATGCGATTTGGGACGCAGCCTCCATCTTTCTTGCCCCCATTCTTACTCTCCTATCAGATGGGATGGTGGGCCAAATCAAAGGTTACAATGCGCCAACTTTGGCCCGCAGGCCCTACTTTGTGCATCTCTGGTCTAAAGACATGCGGTATACTGTAGGTGAATTGAGTAAGTTAAAATAATCCATAGTGTATGTGTGTGAATGAGTGTGTATGGATGTTTCCCAGTGATTGGATGCAACTGGAAGGGCATCCGCTGCATAAAACATATGCTGGATAAATTGGCGGTTCATTCCGCTGTGGCGACCCCAGATTAATAAAGGGACTAAGCCGAAAAGGAATGAATGAGAACAGGGTAACACTTTACAGTAAGTGTGTATTACTTAATGTTAGTTATTGCATTAGTTGTGTACACTTTACAGTAAGCTTCATCATTCCATGAACAAACACTTTGTTATTGGTAAATCATGTTAGTAAAGAGTTTAAAAACATGAATTACATGGCGATTTTTGGCTTCAACTTGCATGTTAATCATGTTTGTTGAACACTTATTAACATGACTTATCCACAAATTCCACTTTTTGTATGTATCTGGTGGCAGTGTATCAGGAAGTCAAGGTTTTGTTCTCTTCAACTCAGTTTTGTGAAATAATGGAATTCACATCTTTGAATGTAAACATAAATGACATCCATAGTAGGAACAAAACACACTGTGGATATCAATTGCTGTTTTTCCCCCCAACATTCTTCAAAACATCTCCTTTTGTGTTCAACAGAAGAAAGCAACTCAAACAGGTGTGAAACAAGTGTATGATGACAGAACTTTCATTCTTTGGGTGGTGAACATGGCCCTTTAAGAAGGTTTGGCCAGATCTAATACTCTTCTTGTGTGTCTCCTCCTCAGGCGTTTGTGATCTCGTTCACCTCTGACTTCATCCCACGCCTGGTCTATCAGTACATGTACAGTCCAGACGGGACCCTTCATGGCTTTGTCAATCACACGCTCTCGTATTTTAATGTCACTCACTTCCAGCCTGGAACAGAGCCCATGGCGCCCATGCACCTGGGATACCGAGTGGACACGTGCAGGTACTTGGCTAAAGTATTTGTCTTTCTGAATAATGTGGTGATTCTGGTTATTTGTTATATTCAGATTGTTTCTTTATCCTATCCCTAGATATAAAGACTACAGGGATCCTCCATGGTCCGACACACCGTATGAGTTCTCAAGAGAATTCTGGGCCATTCTGGCGGCCCGCTTCGCTTTCGTAATTCTCTTTCAGGTCTGTGAAAACTATATTCAATAAACTCTACATACATGATCGCTTACTAGATTGATCTCAGTTTCACATCAGTTATTATCAGTGTTGGGGAAAGTCCCATTTGATAGCAATGCATTACAACAGGGGTGACCAACCTTACTCCAGGAGATCGACTGTCCTGCAGATTTCAGTTGTAACCCATATCAAACACACCTGCCTGTAATTATCTAGCGCTGTTCAGATCCTAGTGAATTGGTTCAGGTGTGTTTGATCAGGGTAGGAGCTGAACTCAGCAGGAAGGTCGATCTCCAGGAGCAGGGTTGAGCACCCCTGCATTACAATATTGAGTTACTTCCCCAAAAAGTAACTACAGTAGTTGCGTTATGTAGTTACTTTTTACTGTACTGTAAGTAATGTGTTGCATTACTTTTGCCTTACTTTTTCTTATCTGACTGGGGCTTGATCTCTTTTACCACTTTTTTTTCTATATAACCTACACCAGGGGTCATCAGGGCCGACGCGTCCATAGAGGCAACCTAGGCGGCCACCTAGGGTGGCAGAATAGTGAGAGCAGCATCCTCGACATCGTCTATTTGCGTATCGGTCACTTTTGTTTTCACTTTCGGATTGAGGGCAGCGTGATCGTCCTTTGCCTAGAGCGGCAGTTCAGCTTGCTCCGGCCCTGGAGGTCATCAACTATATTTGTCAGAGGGCCAGAGTTTTACCAGACAGTCTCCTTAGGTGCCGGACCCCCAAGAAGAAAATCAAATAAAACTCAAATTTTGGCTTAACATTAAGTTTAATGTTTATACTTTTTCCATTTCGTTACAAAACTGAAGGCATTTGATTCAGGCTTCCATCACCTATACCACAGTTAGCCACTAGGAGTGATAGATATTTTGCCTCAACTCAATTAGGCTAAGTCAACAAGGGGAAATGTAACTTTAGCCATTGATTATGCACTGTGAATAGCACGTTTCAGCATTGAATTCAAGCCCACTTAACGTTTCATTTGATGTGTGAACATTATTTGTGACCTATTTTGTTCTGCAGGTTATTTAATTACCATGCTGTTTTAAGTTGTGCCAGATTGTTTTTCCTCCTTTTTTAGTCCTGAGGCAGACATCACAAGTCTCCCGGAAGTTCCGTGAGTCTCCTGCAAAGGCATAGAGACTGTTTAAAACAAGGCATTAAACCTGTTTAAAACAATAAATGCTTAACGCCGCATAGTCTGTCTGAGTCTGTCCTTGTTTCGGAGTGTAGCCTAAATATAGCCATAAATGGTGGTTATTCTGACAACAAACTCAGTTGTTGTTATTTTTAGTTGCTTTAATAGTGTGGACCACTATTTGGGATTGAACGCCTCAGCGGGCAGGATTCGGCGGGCCGCCAGTGGATGATCAGTGACCTACACCTTCATTTGCCTTTAAGAAAGCACATAAGAATAAGAATTCAGGATAATGTTATGTTCTGAGTTTCTTATTGGTATAATGTGAAAAAAAAATATTTAGAATAATGTAATACAAAGGGAAAAAAAAGTTCAGATTTAAAGATTTATACCTGTTTTTAAAAAGGCCATGAAATGATTTTTAGGTGCTACCATGGTCAGTATTAATTTAATGATATTTATATATTCATATGCATTAATATATTGAATAAGTTTTTGTTTTATGATTTTTAGTTTCCATTTCTAGGTTTAAACTTTATTTGCATTTTTAGATTTTGTGTGGGTTTTATATTATTAATATTGTCATTATCAATGATAATTTAGTAAATGCTGCCTTGATGAACAGAATAATTTTCTTAAAAAACATGAAAAAAAATGACCCCAAACTTCTGACTGGTAGTGTATATATACACCTTTTTTTCATGTTTTTAAAAAAATTTTTTTTTAGAAAATTATTTGTTCAAGGCCGAAAAGCCGAAAATGAATGAATGAATGAAAACAATATTAAATTAATGAATACATTAAATGTAAAAAATATTTATTAAAATTATATAACTACATATATGTATGTAGTTATAATATATATATATATATATATATGTGTGTGTGTGTGTGTGTGTGTGTGTGTGTGTGTGTGTGTGTGTGTGTGTGTGTGTGTGTGTGTGTGTATATATATATATATATATATATATATATATATATATAACAAAGAAATGATCAGTCTATAATTTCAATGGGAGGTTTATTTGAACAGTGAGAGACACAACAATAACAAAACAATCCAGAAAAATGAGTTTCAAGAAAAGTTAGAAATTAATTAGCATTTCTATGAATGAAATAAGTATTTGATCCCTTTGAAAATGTGCTTTAGTACTTGGTGACAAAACCTTTGTTAGCAATCACAGAGGTCAGCCGTTTGTTGTACTTGGCCACAAGGTTTGCACACACCTCAGGGGGGATTTTGGCCCACTCCTCTTTGCAGATCCTCTCCAAGTCATTAATGTTTCGTGGCTGATGTTTAGCAACTCAAACCTTCAGCTCCCTCCACAGATTTTATATGGGATTAAGGTCTGGAGACTGACTAGGCCACTCCATGACCTTAATATGCTTCTTCTTGAGCCAATCCTTTGTTGCCTTGTTCGTGTGTTTTGGATCATTGTCCTGCTGGAGTACCCAAACACGACCCATTTTCAATGCCCTGACTGAGGGAAGGAGGTTCTCACCCAACATTTGACGGTACATGGCCCCATCCATCCTCCCTTTGATGCGGTGCAATTGTCCTGTCCCCTTGACAGAAAAACACCCCCAAAGCATAATGCTTCCACCTCCATATTTGACGGTGGGGATGGTGTTTTTGGAGTCATAGGCAGCGTTTCTCCTCCTCCAAACACGGCGAGTTGAGTTGATGCCAAAGAGCTCGATTTTGGTCTCATCTGACCACAACACTTTCACCCAGTCCTTCTCTGAATCAGTCAGATGTTCAGTGGCAAACTTCAAACGAGCTTTTAGATGGGCTTTCTTGAGCAGGGGGACCTTGCGGGCACAGCAGGATTTCAGTCCTTCAAGGCCATAGTTGGCGACTATGGTCCCAGCTGCCTTGAGATCATTGACAAGTTCCTCCCGAGTAGTTCTGGGCTGATTCCTCACCGTTCTCATTATCATTGAAACTCCACGAGGTGAGATCTTGCATGGAGCTCCAGACTGAGAGAGATTGGCAGTTAATTTATGTTTCTTCCATTTGGGTCTTGTAGCCCATTCCAGCCTTGTGTAGGTCCACAATCTTGTCCCTGAGATCCTTGGAAAGCTCTTTGGTCTTGGCCATGGTGAAGTGTTTGGAATCTGGATTGATTGATTGCTTATGTGGACAGGTCTCTTTTATACAGGTAACGAGCTGAGAGGGCTGCCAATGTCAGCTCGTTACCTGTATAAGATCCACCTGGGAGCCAGAGATCTCGCTGACGGATAGGGGATCAAATACCTTATTTATTCATTCATTCATTCATTCATTTTCTTGTCGGCTTAGTCCCTTTATTAAACCGGGGTCGCCACAGCGGAATCAACCGCCAACTTATCCAGCATATTTTTTTACGCAGCGGGTGCCCTTCCAGCTGCAACCCATCTCTGGGAAACATCCATACACACACATTCACACTCATACACTACGGACAATTTAGCCTACCCAATTTACCTATACCACATGTCTTTGGACTTGTGGGGGAAACCGGAGCACCCGGAGGAAACCCACGCAACCACGGGGAGAACATGCAAACTCCACACAGAAATGCCAACTGACCCAGCCGGGGCTCGAACCAGCAACCTTCTTGCTGTGAGGCGAACGTGCTACTCACTACGCCACCGTGGCGCCAAATACCTTATTAATTTCTACTAAATTAATTTCTAACTTTTTTGAAACACATTTTTCTGGATTTTTTGGTTATTGTTGTGTCTCTCACTGTTCAAATAAATGTACCATTGAAATTATAGACTGATCATTTCTTTGTTAGTGAGCAAACTTACAAAATCAGCTGGGGTTTAAATAATTTTTTCCCTCACTGTATACACACACACATACACGCGCACACACACACACAGAATTTTAATAAATTATTCATCTTTTATTCATTGGATTCATTCTAACAGAAGTGTTGTCTCTCTGTCCAGAATGTGGTGATGCTGATGAGTGACTTCGTGGACTGGCTCATCCCAGACATCCCCAAAGACATCAGCTTGAAAATCCACAAGGAGAGGAACCTCATCATCGAGTTGTTCATGAAGCGGGAACAGGGCAAGAAGTACAGGAACACCATGAACGACCCGAGCCCTCAGCCGCTCCGCTCGCGGCCCAGTTCGCAAGCGTAGTCCCGCAGTCTGACACCCAGCGCTGCATTCACCCAGTCCCGCCACCCACTCGGACAGCTTGAGGACCACCGCTGACAGGAGCAAAGAATGTTACACTGCTGCCAATTCATTCGCAAACAAACAAAAAAAGTCACGAGAAAAAAGTTTTGTTTTCTTTTATCTGAATTAAACTCTCTCTCTCTCTTGGATCTTCTTCTATCCGCTATATGCAACTTCTGCAGGTAGGTTTGTTTTAGAAAGAGGGCTCTCGTATCCTTTTATTTGTTGACTGACGAATATTGTTTGTTGGGTGAAGCGTCGCCGCTTTAGCGTTTATAGCTAGCTAACGAGCATTTTATTTGAAAATTCAATGCTTTTAAATGACTTTTAACACTGACAATAGCCTACATGACAACGTTTACGTTATTATTAGCATAGGGTCTGGCAACCAACTCCTTTAAAGTGCTTTTTTAATTAATTTATATCACACATTTCATTCAGAATATTTCTGGTCAAGCGAGTTAGCAATGCGGTTTTCATTTTTAGGTCTAAAGTAGGCTAGTTCTGTTATTTGACTGTCTGTTTAGCATTTAGCTGTCTATATATAGCCTATAGACATACAAATATATCAAAAGTATCTACAACTGGGACTTTTTTATTATTATTATTATCATCACATGCGGTAGAGTGATTTTGACGAGTGATCTCTGGGATTTTTTGCCAGCATGCAAACGCTTGGTTTTGAGGTTGTGCTGAGGAGGAGTACGCTGTATATAAATATAAACTTATGATGTTCAAGAGGCCTTAATATTCAAGAAAACGTGCTGCGGTTATGAATAAGTGGTCATATGGACGGAGCTTCGTGTGTGTCTTAAAGTTTTCTCTCTTTCGTCCTGATTCGTAATGGCAGTGAAGATGAAAAACGTGTTGCATGTGTCTTCCATTTTGTGTATGTGCGTCTACAAATGTTCTAACTGAAATTAATATAATCTAAATCTGTTTATTTGAACATAAAGCGTTTTTTATAAGTCATTTATTTCTTCAATCTCGTGTATATCCACGCGCCCCCTCTCCCTCGGAGGCCTTTGTTTTACCTTCATTACAATGTAATCGCATTCTTAGACTGTTACATCCTCCATACTGTTTACCTCTGTGTGGAAAAAAAGCGGCGTCTTCTAAATGTCTTCTACGTCATTACGGAGTTTCAGTTTTTCACACTGCTAATGGGAGGGTTATGACTGTACTTATGTTTCTAAAATAAATATGTACTGTACATTTGGTTGTATTCATTTATTTGCCACATATTATCGTTTATTGATGAAATTCGATACATATTTGCTTGTTGCCGCTTGTAAGTTCAGAGTGATTCTGCTTTGAGGTCAGTGTGGATTGTGGAAGGAGGAGCAATGGATTAGGAAGTACGTGTTGCGAAATGTGATTCATTTCGAGAATCGATTCGTTTGAATGAACCATCAGCTGAATCGTCACTCGAATGTCTTTCAGCAAGTCCTTCAAGGTGAACTGTAGTTAGTTATTATTGTTTTGGCAGATTGTATCACCTACAAATACTCTTGCTGCGTCCCAATTCACATGCTACCCGTCCTAAACACTATTTCCCATATCGTAGCATGTTGAAAACAGATTTTTCAGGTTTTTATTTGTAAAAAATTTGCAACAATTTAAAAAATATATCATTTCACATTATCATTATGGGGTATTGTGTAGAATTTTGAGGAAATAAATTTATTTAATCCATTTTGGAATAAGGTTGTAGCATTAAATAAATGTGGAAAAAGTGAAGCACTATGAATACTTTCAAGATGCACTGTAAATTAGTATATAGTGCATTTATTTGCATTATTTTTTTGTAATTAAAAATATTTTCTATTAAAAACTCTATTTATTTAAGAAGTTTTCAACATTACACTCAAAATTCAACAATTATTTTGACTGTTAAATTGGTGTCCAACAGTGTGTGGCTTATTTGTAACACCCTGTTACAACTAAACATGCTGTGTGGTGTTTTCCTCAACTGGCTGTAGCAGTCACTTTGTGTTTTTACATCCTTTAAAATGGTTCCATCTTTTAGCGTAGAAGACGGTCACACAACAATACAAGACTTTATGTACATACTTTCACAGATTTCAAAAATATATATGAGCAATTTCATGCAAATATCAAGCTTGCCATGAAAAAATTAAGTTGTCATCATAAATAGCGAAACCCTTCTAATTTTTGTGTATTCTTGTATTTTACAGTGCTGTACAAATACTTAAATGTCTTGCTCAATGTTTTCAAACAATTATATTTGATTTACCAAAATCTCACAAGTGGAAATTTCACATCCGTCACATCCATAACAGAAAAGTGTCACATCCACAACAAAGCTTTTTTCTTCATAAATGCAAAAATGTAAATGAAAATAAAACCAACCATTTTTGTTCTACAGAGAGCTGACACTTATCCTTGTGATTATCATTATTTCTTTTGTATTGTGCAGTTTAATCCACAGAATTTCTACAAAGTATGTTGTATAATGTAAACTCACAGGCATTTTTTCGACACATCCATAACGCATGTTTATTTTCCTCATCTAAAGTAGGGATGGGCGATATGGCCTAAAATCCATATTGCGATATACATTGCAGCCTCTTGTGATAACGATATATATATTAGAACCATTTCAGAACAGGTTACATAGACCCTTAGGAAAGCCAAACTGCTATTTCTTTTTAAGAAATAAAGAAACGTTGCATGTCGTTTTGAGAACATTTATTGTGCAAAAGCAAAACTGTAATTAAACAACACAATGTTGCAGATAAATAAACTAAATGTAGTGCCTTTTAGAAAGAAAGACTTTTCTTTTAAGCCCTTGGTTCCTAAACCAAGGACTTAGTTGCAGAGAACAAAAAAGTTGCAGAGAACAAAAAAACTGGTGTCTTTTTAGTTAAGGAACTTACACTGTACTGAAAATACTTCCAGTATTAATTAGTCAAATAAAATTGTGTATTGCAGATACTTTAAATAAAAACATATTTCAAACCTGCAGTCTATAACGCATTTGGTTTTAAACATTTTGTTCTTGGCTATTGCATTATCGCGATAATAATAGAATTAGAATCTCTATCGTAGGCCAATTTTGTATCGTTTATATCGCCCATTACTACTCTAAAGTATAAAAATTGTTTTCAGATTGATATTTTTCTGATCCCATAATTCTGTGTGTATTTGTTTTGGAAAATGTAAACAGATGATTCAATATAATGTAAACATATACCTTATCTGTGCGTTTATGTTTTGAGTTTTTACTTCAAATGTCACATCCATAATACTGGAATTGCTCAAATATATAAAGAGAGAGAGAGAGTGTAATGAAACATACTTTTATGCTGCAAAAATGTTTTCTCCTGTGTTCCTCATCCAAATTTCACCTAATTTTTCAATAATTGGCAAGTCTGTCGACACTGGTGAAAACCTCGGAAGCATGTCATCGTTAACCCTGAGCAAATATCTTAAAACTCTGTGTTACCTTGTGCCCTGCACTCCCCTGTTTCTTATATGGATAGAATAGAAGAAGCAATTAGTAGAGTGGAAGATTGGTCACTAGAATGGGGAGTCCTAAAACCAGAGTGGGTATCGTTCAATCATTTTTGGACAACTGTGATAAAAGGTTTGATTTTGATCTGCTTCAGATGTTGACTACTGGATGGTAAGGAACATTTTCTTTACATAAATATAATGTTACTGGAAGTTATTTTTACTTTTTGACAGAAGAACCGGCTCTCCAAATGCGGAAGCAATTCATTTTAAATATTTAAAATTCTTTTTTAGTGGTTTACCTTGCACAGATTAATGATTCACCGAAAGATTAACAGTGACTACATTTACGTGGA
Source organism: Danio albolineatus (assembly GCA_903798035.1). Classification (NCBI taxonomy): domain Eukaryota; kingdom Metazoa; phylum Chordata; class Actinopteri; order Cypriniformes; family Danionidae; genus Danio; species Danio albolineatus. The sequence continues at coordinate 965,041 of CAIGQQ010012353.1, read as the reverse complement.
CATCAGTAATAGAATTACTTGCCTTAATCTGAATAAGACATTAATATGATGAAAGTGTTTACATGAGTTGCTTTTTGAATGTCCTTTCATGATCCCGTTTTAGATATTACAGCACATAATTCAATAAACGTTATTTCATCGCAAGGCTATCCACGCTTTCTCCAGAGTTTCTTACAAATTCAGGTATTATATTTTTATTTTTTTGGTTTTTACTGCAGTTCTTCAGTTTCACTTTCATTCAGGAACATTTCAGTCATGCCCCTGTGATCAACTGAGCTATTGGATGTGAGTATGAAGCAAGGACTGAAGGAAGAGGAATTGTTAAAGGAATTTGTTACCTCACACCGAATGGGAGAAAAAGAACAAAAACCTCCACCTTTTGTGCTGTGTGTGTCTGTGGTCCTTCACTGACTCGATAGGTGCAGAGAAAACAGCCCTGTTGGGTGTATGAAATATCCTGTCACAAAACGCGGTTTGATTGCAGTGTTTACATGTCTGTTCTGCACTTCAATAATGTGACTAAAATCAGCTTACTCCATGTCTTAAACCGATTTCTGTTTAGTTTGATTATGACCTTAATCAGATTAAATTAAAAGTAATCAAAAATCTCTGTTTACACGGTCGACTCTTAATCAGAGGATTGTCTTAATCGCATTAAAATTGGATTATTGGTGTCCATGTCAAAATACTCAATGTGAGCTAGCAAAAAACAAAAAAAAAACAAAAAAAAAAAAACATTGTAAACTTTTGAGTTTAATCATTACAAAAAACATGGTTCACGCTGAAAAAAATAAATTATATATATAAATATAATTATATAATCATATATATCTATATCAGTTGTAATGATTACTGTTAATAATATAAAGTATTTGCATAAAATATTTATGCACTGTAGGGGTAATTACAGTTTTAACCAAAGAAGAAGAGCTGGAGTCAGAGATTCAATTAAATAAAGTTTACTGAAGATAGTTTGCAGTTTCATCAGCAGAAGCCAGCTTCAACACTCGCAATGAGTTCCTAGGCCGCTCTGCTTACAATCATAATCAACAACAACTATACTCTACACGAGACCAGAAAGGGTGTGATTCTGGTAAACTGTTACGATTGGTTAAAACAAAGACAGACAATTGTAAATATGTACATAAATGTGGAGTCGTATCCGAGTCCAGATAGGGATGGCGACAGGAGGCTTGGATCTGGTCACCCGTAGACAATTAAGAGCTGGTTTTAGACCTGTGGAACTGACCATTCAGATGCATATACACACAGGCAAGAGACAATCTGTTACAAAAACCCAAGGTTGTTTCTTCGTTCTCTCAGCTGTCTTATCAAACTAGCTCAAATAAACAGCATTCAGGCTACCATATTCTTATTTCACAACGTCTACCTTGGAAAAAAGTAGAATCACTTGAAAAGAATTAACTGTAAAAACAGCAAAGATATTTTAGATAGTATTAACTCGTCAAAATAACATTAGAAACAGTTGTCAGTTATCAAGCCCTTCAGTTCCACTCGAGGTCTCCAGTACCTCTGACCTAGTTTGGTGGCTCCTGAAAATAGTTACAAAGAGACAGGCAAATGCACTGAACATTCTTATATTAAGCAATGTGTTCACTTCATTCATTATTCAATAATAATCTTTAATAAAAATAATGAGAAACAGGACTATGAGAAAAGGATAAAGGTCGATCCATGCTGAGACGAACTGGAAGGTAGAAATCAGAATCCTTCAGTACATTTTAACTTGGTATGCCTCATTTTTTTTTGATATGGTGGCATGATAAAACCAATAATTCCTAATGAAATTTGTCCCAAACACACAAGAAACCATTAAAACTTAAACTCCAAACTCCGTAGCACCCTATTATGTACAGCTGATCCAACTAATCGAGGTGTTCAAGACTCCTTTGAACATCTCGTTTATTTGGATCAGCTGAGTTTGATATGGTTGAAGGAAAACTGCAGTGCTGCGGCCCTTCAGGAATTGAGTTTGAGACTTCTGCATTAAAATGTACTGCTTTAAATGCAGGGTGACAAACTCTGTTCATGGAAGGCCACAGCCCTGCTTCAACGCAGTTCAAACAAGCCTGATGGACTCAATTAGTTTGATCAGGTGTGTTTAATTAGGGTTAAAGCTAAACTGTGCAGAGCTGCGGTTTCACACCTGTGTTTTAACGGTTAAAGTTGTATGAAGTGTAACGATTTTAAAAGCTGGCGCATTTGCATGCCAATGGAAAATCATCTGTGATGGCGTCTGTTGTTTTGGACTTTGTTTTACTGCCATTTTATGACTAGCTCAAAATGCAAATTGCTCAGATTATCCTAGTGCAGTGGTTCTCAAACTGTGGTACATGTACCACTAGTGGTACGCAGGCTTTCTTCTATGCTGATGACACTCAGATCTACATAGCCTTACTGCCTAATGCCTACAGCCCCATTGACACCCTCTGCCAATGCATTGATGAAATTAACAATTGGATGTGCCAAAACTTCCTTCAGTTAAATAAAGAGAAAACTGAAGTCATTACATTTGGGAACAGAGATGAGGTTCTCAAGGTGAATGCGTACCTCGGCTCTAAGGGTCATACAACAAAAAATAAGGTCAAGAACCTTGGTGTGACTCTGGAATCAGATCTCAGTTTCAACAGTCATGTCAAAGCAGTAACTAAATCAGCATACTATCATCTCAAAAACATTGCAAGAATTAGATGTTTTGTTTCCAGTGAAGACTTAGAGAAACTTGTTCATGCTTTTATCAGCAGCAGGGTGGATTACTGTAATGGGCTCCTCACTGGCCTTCCCAAAAAGACAGTCAGACAGTTGCAGCTCATCCAGAACGCTGCAGCCAGGATTCTGACCAGAACCAGGAAATCAGAGCACATCACACCTGTCCTCAGGTCTTTACACTGGCTCCCAGTTACATTCAGAATAGATTTTAAAGTATTATTACTTGTCTATAAATCACTAAATGGCCTAGGA
>CAIGQQ010012353.1:936973-958355 GCA_903798035.1 Danio albolineatus | reverse complement strand
CTAGCAATTTTGGGCCCCCTACTACCAAGCTAGCTATCCAAACTCTTTGCCTGCAATGTAGTTATACTGACGTATGCATTTTATTATTGATTTTGTCCACTACTTATCAGTATTTAGCAAGAGAACGGCCATGACTGTAGCTAGCAGATGATTTATTGTTCAAATGTAAATGTAGAACAAAAAAAGGAACAGTAATCAAATATTCACTGAAAATTTCACATTTCTAAACACACAATACACCAGTGTGTCACTATTTAAATAACTGCACTGCAATAGTGTCTCATACAATGTGCAATACACTGGAACAGTGACAAAAATCAATAAGACACAAAATGATATTACAATGACACCCATAAATAAGCCGAGACCCATAAATGATGATGAGTGCATCATCCGGGTAATTAAAGTGCACTTATTATTATTATTAGAGTTTTCAGTGTGAGCGCACTACAGACACTATTTATACTACAAAGTGGCGTAGAATAGTGTATAAGTATGCGATTTGGGACGCAGCTGATATTAACCTCGAGGACATCGCTGCTTTGACAGTTTACCTGACGATCGCACTCAAAGCATCAACTCTCTTCCCACTACTGACAGACTGAACCATACAGTTAAAGGACAGGGGGGATGCAATTTGACACTGAAAGACACGAGGGGCAGATATAAGCCGTATTTTTATTTTTTATTTCTATAAATTGTTTTACTTGTAGTTTAGAGATACATTCATAATTATATTACATTATAGTACTGTTATTAATTATAAAGCAGATCTATGTGGGCCCCTAGAGTGCATGGGCCCTTAGAATCGTCCTAACTCCCCCCCCCCCCCCCCCCCACCCCCACCCCTTAGCAGCACCCCTGCATACATACATACATGTATGTATACACACACGTACATGCATGCATGTACGTGTTGAAGTCAGAATTATTAGCCCTGCTTTGAATTTTTTTAATATTTCCCAAATGATGTTTAACAGAGCAAGGAAATTTTCACAGTATGTCTGATAATATTTTTTCTTCTGGATAAAGTTTGATTTTGGCTAGAATAAAAGCAGTTTTTAATTTTTTAAAGACCATTTTAAGGTCAAAATTATAAGCCCCTTTAAACTATATTTTTGTCCGATAGTCTACAAATACTATGGAGGTCAATGGTTACCGGTTTCCAACTTTCTTCAAAATACATTGTTGTGTTCAATAGAAGAAAGTCGAGTTTAAGGAAGTGAAGGGTTTTTCAGATATTTCCCAAATGATGTTCACAGTATGTCCTATAATATATTTTTTTTCTTCTGGAAAATGTCTTTTTATTTTGACTAGAATGAAAGAAGTTTTGTTTTAAACCATTTTAAGATCAGTATTATTAGCCCCCTTAAGCAATTTTTTTCTGATTGTCTACAAAACTGTTCAACAATAACGTGCCTAATTATTAAGCCTTCACTTCAAACTGAATACTGAGAAATATCTAGTAAAATAGTATGTACGGTCATCATGGTAAAGATTAAAGAAATCAGTTATAAAAAAATTAGTTATTCAAATTGTGTTTAGAAACATGTTGGAAATTTTTTTTTTTTTTCCTGTTAAACAGAAATTGGGGGGAAGAATGTACACACTCGTTTTAGTCGGTTTGGTGTGTTCATGGGCAACATTTTGGTCCAGACATGAGGCGACAAGACAGTTGGGTTTCATCACTGCTAGTTGTTTGCCATCGACTTGGTGTGTCCTGCCCCTAACATCTATATAAACAATAGGGCTGTGCAATATGGACTAAATAATCATATTGCCGTTTTTTGTTGTTGTTGTTGTTTTTTGTTTTTTGTGATTCTTGGCAACTGTTTTTGCTACGTGCATGCATTGTAAATGTATTCAGTGCACAAGAAGTGCATAACAAAACATTTCACAATGAAATAACAGTATAAAGTATAATAAATAAAACTGTAGTAAAACTGTCTTTAAAACAGACAACATAAAATAAATGAAGATGAACTAACCTCAACTCTAGTTAAACACATACTGTACACAGTAGTACTAACTGCTTGATGAACAAAACTGTAAAAAATTGTCTTAAAAACAGACATGGAAAAATAAAGAAGAACTAACCAATTCCAGTCATGACAATAAATAAAAACTAACGTAAATCAAAACCACCTATTCGGTTCTCCCGCTCAACTTCGTCGTGCGCGGAGTGAGCTCTGATTGGTTAACATCTTTCTCCCGCTCAGCTTAGCTGTAATTGCCTGGTGTGCTGCGTCAGCTCTGATTGGTTAACGTATTAAAATCATGCGCACAAGAATGTAAACAAAGATCTAAATGAATTAATAGATAAAATTGCAGCCTTATGTGATTTTAGAAATTGCATGTGCTTAAATCATGATTTTTATTTTTTTTTTGGCGATTTGCGATTATTTGCACAGCCCTAATACACACTATTAAACAAATATCAAATCAGGTGTCAAAAGCCAAGGAGGAAAAAAAAAAAGATTTGTACAAAGACTGAAGGGCACTGCCTAATTAGAGGCGAGGCATTACATAATTAGGGATTATGAATTTATGCTTCGCATTTATCGCTCTAAGAAGCAGCTGATCTAAGAACGCAAGAATATCTAGAGGTGCGTACTGTATATATGCTTGACTCACGAGTGGACGTAACCACTGGAATCTTTTTTTGGCTTCAGTCTCATTCACCTCCATTTATTTTTAGACATTAAAACAGCTCTTCATGCTGCTTGATGTTAGAAACTGACATTTTCTTCTCATATTATTCTCCTTTTTATGGATGGTCATGAACACACTTGTTTGTAGAGCAAGTTATTTGACCATTTACTATTCCTAGTCATTTCTCCCATAGGCTACAGAATCGGAAGTTCTAAAACAATCACAAAAACCAGCACACTTGTAGAGTAAGGTCAATAATCTGGGGCAGAAGCAACCAACATTCACTTCAAATGCTTTCTGTATCTCTTTATAGAGCGAATCAACGTGGCAACCGAAGTAGTGGTGGAGAAGCTGGGTAAGAAGTGGCTCGCCGTTGGAAGGAAGCTGGGGCTTCAGCAAACGCAGCTGGAGGGAATCCAGGAGAAGCACAGTCGTGACCTGGAGGAGCAGATCAGAGAGCTCATCAGACAGTGGATGAAGATCAAGAAGGAGAACACCAGAGTGGAAGATCTCGTTCGAGCTCTGCGAGACTGTAAACAGAACCTCACTGCTGATCTCGTGGAGAGAGAACTCAGTGCACTTTAAAACAAACAAAAAATCTGTCTCACTACTTTGTGGGGTTTTTTGGAAGCCGTTGGAAAAAAGGAGAGCGCTTTGTGTAATTAATAATGTGAATTTCCTTTATTTTAAGTGCAAAAGAACTCGTTTACAGATCTTCCTGAAGAAGACGTGCACAGGTTTAGTTTAGGGAAATGAATTGGATAATATATTTTTACAGCACAATTCTATTGCAGGGCATGTGATTATTGAATAATAAGTGTCTTAAAGGGAAAGTTCTGCCAAAAATTAATTTACTCACTGTTTACTCCCTCAAGTGTTTACAAACCTGTTTCTTTCTTTTGTTGAACACAAAAGAAGATGTTCAACAGAACGCTGAAACCTGTAACCATCGACATGCATTGTAGGAAAAACAGTTACTATGAAAGTCAATGGTTTCGATCATTTTTTGAAGTATCTTCTTTAGTGTTCAACAGAGGAAAGAAACTTGAAGGTTGAGTAAATGATGACAGTTTTGATTTTGGGGTGAACTAACCTTTTAATAACAACCCTCTTCTCATTTGTCCTTTGAAAAGCTTTAGAATGATTGTGTTTTTACAGAACAAACTCATCAAATGACACTGTTCCTGAATTGACTGATTCTGGCAAAGGATGTCTGACACTTAATGAATGAATAAAGGGACCAGCGACGCTTCAACAGGCCCTTCAGTCCTATTTATTCAATACTTCAGTTACATAACCAGAACCTGTATTCACAAAACCATCTTAAGACCTAAAAACGAAAAAAAGGTCTTAACATGGGTGTTAACTTTAAGACTCGCAGAGTATTTCGCAAAGACGTTTAGCACTTAAACTAGCTTGTATATCTGTGAAATCTGAAGAGGACAGACACATCTATAGTTGCGTCCTAAATGACCCACTATACACTTACTGTACACACTCAAGCAAGAAGTATGAGTTTAGTGTCATCCCAAATGTAACACTAATGTTTTTTAATATCATTTTTATTTTTTACTAAACAAATTTCTAGCTGTTCAACATGTAATGATTGTACGGCTGGGTGATATGGCAAAAATGCAATCTCCATTATTATTTTCCATATTGAACAATAACAATATATATTTTGATATCAGTTATGTTTCCGTCTTTAAAAGAGTACCCCAACAAAGACTGAAGCCACAGAAATTGGAAGGTCCATTAAACAGCATGACCTACTATTGGTGGGCGATAATATTTGGTGGCCAAAAATTAGGTGCCTCTCTAATATCAACAGACTTCTAGATTCCCTGCAGTGTGATTGGTTCTTAGAGCATTTATTTTCCTTCGGCTTAGTCCCTTTATTCATCAGGGGTCACCACAGCAGAATGAACCGTCAACCATTCGAGCATATGTTTCACATTTACAGATGCCATTCAGGCTGCAACCCAGTTCTGGTAAACACTCAATCCCACACAAATACACTAAGGCCAATTTAGTTTATTCCATTCACCTATAGTGCACGTCTTTGGACTTGTGGGGGGAAACTGGAGCACCCTGAGGAAACCCACGAGAACATGCAAACTCCACACAGAAATGTCAACTGACCCAGCCTGGACTCGAACCAGCGACCTTCTTGCTGGGAGGCAACAGTGCTGACCACTGAGCCACCATGTCACCCACTCTCTTAGATCAATATATAGAAAGGGAAAAAAAACTCCATAGCTTATTGTTATATACAGACATTTTATTGTGATTCGATATAATATTGTTTATCAGCCCAGCCCTAAATGGTTGCCAAATTAGTGAAGTAAATTACCAAATAGTACCTGTGATTAGCACAACCACATTCACCATTAGGAGGAGCTGGAATAATATGTTAAGGTTGTCCCAATTTGCATTCTTATGCACTATTTGACACCATGTTCATTCATTCATTTTCTTTGCAGCTTAGTCGCTTTATTAATCTGGGGTCGCCACAATGGAATGAACCGCCAATTTATCCAGCATTTGTTTAACACAGCGGATGCCCTTCCAGTTGCAAACCATCTCTGGGAAACATCCATACACACTCGTTCACACACATACACTAAGGACAATTTTGCCTACCCAATTCACCTGTACCACGTCTTTGGACTTGTGGAAAAAAAACGGAGCACCCGGAGGAAACCCACGCAACCACGGGGAGAACATGCAAACTCCGCACAGAAATTCCAACTGACCCAGCCGAGGCTCGAACAAGTGACCTTCTTGCTGTGAGGCGAACGTGCTACTCACTACGCCACCGTGGCGCCCTTGACACCATGTTGTCGTATAAAAAGCTAAAGTAGTGCACTCACAGCCTGATGGCACGTAGAAATGTAACTATTTTACTTCTTGCCAGTCTAGTGGCTAATTCATACAAGTTCAGTTGTATGAAGATGTATTAATAAAAAATAAAAAATAAAAAAGGCGTGGCACCCAATCCCATCCCTAAACCCAACCCTGATTGGGGGAGGAGCAAATCATACTAGTGAGATCGTATGAATCAGCCACTAAATCAAAGTTACGAATTGCCATGAGATCTTTAAATACCAAGATGATGTGCTTGATGTCAACCGAAAAAGTACGTTGCACGGTGGCGTAGTGGGTAGCACGTTTGCCTCACATCAAGAAAGTCACTGGTTCGAGCCTCAGCTGGTCAGTTGGCATTTCTGTGTGGAGTTTGCATGTTCTCCCCGTGCTCGCGTGGGTTTCCTCCAGGTCCTCCGGTTTCCCCCACAGTCCAAAGACATGTGGTATAGGTTAATTGGGTAGGCAAAATTTGTTCGTAGTGAATGTGTATGGATGTTTCCCAGAGATGGGTTGCAGCTGGAAGGGCATCCGCTGCGTAAAACATATGCTGGATAAGTTGGCGGTTCATTCCGCTGTGGCAACCCCAGATTAATAAAGGGACTAAGCTGAAAAAAAAAATGAATGAATGAATAGTGTGCACAGCATTTTTTATGAATAAATCACTGACTGAAGCCCCTCCCCACCACTATCAGCCAATCACTGTGTGAATAGTTAAAAAGCATGCTGACATCATCCATAGCAATGAGGAAAACCCTGCCCTTAAGGCTGATTTGTACTTTTGCCTGGCGCCGCATAGGGACCTCCGCTGACTGTGTGCAGCATGTGAAATGGACGAGGCAGTGGGCGGTCAAAATCAGACAGATAAACATACAAGTAGAAAGTTTCCGGAACTTCGTCATATCATAATATCGAACAAGACTTTTAAACTAATTATTTTTTAAAATTATTTTAATGATTATACATTTTTTTATAACCATTCAAGATTATTATTTTTTTTTTTAAATCAAACTCTGATGCATCACATGCTTTTGTTCATATCTCGGACAGTTCTACCTGTTTTAATTGAATAAACTAGTAATGACAACAGTACATGGTGGCGGTTCATTCCGCCGTGGCGACCCCAGATTAATAAAGGGATGAAGCCTAAAAGAAAATGAATGAATGAATGAGTACATGGCTGCTCCACAAATATATATTTTTTATTATGGAAAGAATAAAAGCAAAAAAAGTACACTTACTAAACATTTTTTCTATTCAGCCCGCTCCACAATTCACACATTTCTGGCTAGTTTATGTCCTCTGCTTATATAAGCATTAAAAAGGCAATAATGGTCAAACATTCCTGACCATTATCACCAATGAAGCCTAAAACAGGGCATGAGTATATTGTAAACCGGTTCAAATATTTAGTTCCGTTTATCAAAGAAATACTTTGTTTCTTCATTATAGTTTTGTAACTATTACATTGATGTATGTTACAAGAATTTAAAACAGTGTAATGTTGGAAAAACATATTCTGTAATATTAAAACCACCTGCATGGGTCTCCACTTTAGCCACAGCCTCTCTTTTTAGCTTTAACAAACTTATCCCTCAAGTTTCTATAAACGTTTCCCACAGCTGTTGCAATTTCTGGCCAGTAATTATTGTCCATCTGGTTCTCCATGATCACCCATGGATGGATCATGAAGTTGTCTGTGCAGTCGTTCCTGTTTGACAATTTCTCAAAGTCTTTTAATTCAACTCAAATGAAATGTGGTGCCGTGCGAACTGTTCGCTCGAGTCTCAAAAAAAGTTTGTGCGCTCCGCCAGCCGAATTCATGCCGCGCGCACCCAAAGCAAACCTAGTAAACAAGTTGAGTATACACCAGACTTTACTTATTCATTCATTTTCTTGTCGGCTTAGTCCCTTTAATAATCTGGGGTCGCCACAGTGGAATGAACCTCGCGCGTCTTTAAACATTGCAGCATTTATAGAATGATTTATTGTTTTCCCCCGTTTCACAATATATGTTATGGATAAAGACTTCACAAATATTTGCTGCAAATCACAAATAAAACATATTTTAAAAACGAATTTCAACAAATAAACACCCTTAATGTGTTTATGCCTTTATTAAGATTTTCATGGTAATGTTTATTGAGTAATGGAACTGAACTTCGGCAGATGAAGATGACATTACACGAGGACACAAGACCGCTGAAGAACGCATATTGAGAAACAGCCAGTGTGAACACAAACCAAATGAGAAGGTGGCAAGGGGGGACAATCGAACTTGGGTACGGTCCAGGAAACTGAACCAAGTGTGAAAGCACCCTTAAAGGGACAGTTCACCCAAAACTGAAAATTCTGCCATCATTTACTCGTGCTCTCTTTTCACAAACCTCTTCAAGACTCTCTATTCCTTAGTAAAACTGTCTCAGCAGCTTCCTGAACTGGTTTAAGAGAGAACTCAGTGTGAAGATAAGATGTTTGGTGAACACAGGCCTCAGTTTGTTCCATCTACAGTACATAAATCTTCACACTGAAACAACTACATGATCGTGCAAAAACCTGCCGAAGCAAACCCTGACAGAAGTATGTTCAACATGCTCCAGCAAGTCATCCTGAAAAGATTTCTGAAGAGATTACTGTATTGGTGAAGAGTTGAGTCATCGTTTTGATTCATCCCACACCGATTGACTTGCCTGCATTTCCCAAAAGCACTCCAAGCATAAGCAACACAAGTACAACACAATTTGAAACATGATTTGGGGGGGGGGGAAAGGTGAGTAAAGATTGAGAATCACACACTACTATACCCCCCCCCCCCCCCACCCCAGAAACTCAGCTCTGGTTGCTAAGAGACCCCTGACAAACAAAAACAAAAGGTGTTCCTCTGACATATTCATTCAGCATCTGAAACTTTTACGACAAGGGGAAAATATCTACTGAGTCAAGAATGAAGAGTCCAGTCATTAGAGTTACACAAAGAGAGTTGGAAATGCTGCTCAGATCAATTAAAAACACTTCAGCTCACATACAGTTACTGTATAGCAGATACCTTGTCACAATTTTGCCTTGAATATAACTTGGACATGGGTGGAACGGTGGCTAAGTGGTTAACATTGTTGCGTCAAAGCAAGAAGGTCACAGGTTTGAGTCCCGGCTGGGCCAGGAGACACTTCTATGAGATTTGCGTGTTCTACCTGTGTTGACGTGGGTTTCCTCCGGGTGCTCCGGCTTCCCCCACAGTCCAAACACATGTGCTATAGGTGAATTGGATTAATTAAATTGGTCATAGTGTATGTGTGTGAATGGGTGTTTCCGAGTACTGGGTTGCGGCTGGAAGGGCATCTGCTGCGAAAACATAAGTTGGATAAATTGTGACGACCCCTGATAAACAAGGGACTAAGCCAAAGAAAAAAAAATGAAAGAATCGCTAAAATGAATTAGCATGTTAAAAAGACAAATAAAATAGCAATATTTAGCATGATGCTAACATGTTTCTAGTATCACATTTCCTTTTTCTTTTTCTTTTTCTTTTTTACACACAATAACATGTTTGCGTTTCCTAGTGCTGGGTTGCGGCTGGAAGGGCATCTGCTGTGTAAAACATATACGGGATAAGTTGTCGGTTCATTCCACTGTGGCAACCCCTAATTTAAAAAGGGACTAAGCTGAAAAGAAAATGAATGAATGAATAAAACGTTATGGCTGATTTACAAAAAGAGTAACATGTTAAAAAAAAATGGTAATAGTAGCTCAGAAAAGTTAGCATTAAGCCAATGTCATCAGAAAAAAATGGGCAGAATTAAATGAACGCAGAAAACGCTTCATTTAAAAGACACCTAGTTTACCCCTTTTTCAAGATTTTAGATGAGTCTTTTGTGTCTCCAAAATGTGTCTGTAAAGTTTCAGCTCAAAGCACCCATCAAATTATTTATTATACCTTTCAGAATATTGGATTGTCTGCTCTGAACACAATGTAGCTGTTTTTGTTGCCTGTGCCTTTAATGCTAGTTCTCCTCACCCACCGTTCCCACGTGCCTGTCAGAGTGTGCCTCAATCTGTTTCAGACAAAAAGCACAGTGACAGACATGAAGGAAACAAATCTCACATAACGTTTGTGATAAATACTACAGGAAGAACTTTCCCAATGATTATTTGATGTGTTGTATTTGATGTGTGAACATTAATTCAAGCCTTTCTGCAATGATGAATCACACACAATGTCGTTACAAAGTTCATGCATACACAGTTAGGCATGGGACGATAACCGTTTTCAAGGTATACCACGGTTTGGAAAAGTCAAGGTTTTCATACCGCCAAAATTTTCTGCTATATCGTTCCTAAGGTATGGGTGATATTTTTATTTAAAATTTTTTTTTAGGTGTAAATTGTAACTGTGTTTTTGAAACAAATGAAGACGAGGATTGACTTGAATTATTTAGCCTGACATGTTTACTGCCCCAAAATATTTAAAATGTTTCTCAAAATTAAATGTATTGTGTTCAAAGGGGAAAAGGGTTTTGTTTTTCACCCAGATGTTTAAAAACAGCATATTTTAGAGCCCTAAACACAATACCGTCATACCGTGAAACGGTGATATTTTTATCCAAGGTTATCATAACGTCAGAATCTTATACCGGCCCATGCCTATACACAGTGTGCACGTTTAACTTTGCACTGTTTTTGCACGGCAAATGTGACAGGACACATGTTAATATCCACTGCTGTATGGATATCCGTTATGTTAATGTACAAAATAATCCTGATTTACGTCCACAAACCGGAATTGAAGCGTCTTCTTTTAAAATTGTACTGACATGCAATAAAGTGAAGACGGTAAAATCGCTATAATTCATTACAAACATGCACTGTTTTAAAAACATTTAAACTTGTAAAACTCATTCTTGATCACATTTGATGATGATTGATGATCACAGAGAGCTGAACAGATCTTTTAATCCCAGCTGCTTTACGCACATCCTGTCTTGTTGATATGATTATACGCGTAACTACGGAGACATGTTTATATGCGGCTGCCAATCAATTCGGTGGGTGGGAAAAATCGCACTCCTACGTCACAATGCGGGCCTCAAAATGGGATGGATTTGGAAAAAAAAAATAAATAAAAAAAAAGAGAGAGAGACTTATTGTCTCTATATCACCCCAATAGATCTACCTACACACAATTCTGTCCAAACAGCTTACGGAAGATTATTTTCATCATAGGTGCCCTTCAACATACATCATTTTCTGTCCTCTCCATCCATACAACTCACTTACAAAAAAACACAGCTAGCAAGGCTAATCGAAAAACTCTACACAAACATAAGAATCTCATTCATGTTTATTTGGTGTTTATTTTACATTGATTAGTATTGGCTGATACAGTAGATTGATGTAAAACCATGTTCACAGTGGGGCACATTGGAGGCAGAGCATATGGAAATATTTCCCATGGGCACTCTCTCTCTCTCTCTCTCTTTCTCTCTCGCACACATACACACACAGAGGTTTCCTCCCCTCTCTCTCATACTTTGACAACAGAAACTTTCCTGCGCTCCAAATAAAACAAAAGCGATAAATTAAAAAGTAAAACGATCCCACCGATAAATCCAGAATCTCCTCCCAGATTCTTTCACAAAATATCCAACCATGAAAATTCCAAAGGGCGTGTAAGAGCCCGGTGAAACTTTGTTTATCATAAATCCATATATATATATCTTTGTGAAAACGTAAATATGCAAATGAAGAATCCTTCGGTTCAGAACTACAGGGAAAGGAAATGTTCGGTTTAACTTTAACGATCTAACATATAACTCGAAAATACATCAACACACTAACACGCTTCTCGTGAAGAACCTGAATATAAAGTCAGCGTAGATTTGATCAAATACTTGAAATGATTGCGATACATATCTGAAATGTGAAATACTAAAAGAACAGAAGAAAAATCCAACTGCGTCGATTCACGCGCTTTTCCTTGGAACTAAATTTTCTTGCAGACATAAAACGTGTCCATTAATAGCGTTTCGAATGGCGATAAAGGCACTGATCTTCCGTTAAGCGCGAGGACGGAGGGGAACAAACTACTCTGAAAGTCCTCTAGCGTGTCTGCGAAATAACTGTGCTGCTCTTTCTGACCTTCTATGAACATTGGATCCATCATGCAGTTGCACGTGTGTTTTCATCACGACTGGCGTAGTTGAGTGTGATGCACACCGACTTTAGTGGGGGCTCGTCCGGGATGAGCGGCTCATCAGGATGTGATGACCTGGACGTAGTTAGCAGGGTAAAGGCCCGTTTCTCCGCTGGTCAGCTGACCTTTACACCAGCCCTGCTCGTCCTCCTCACCCAGCTTCAGCAACTCTTCTCCTGCACGACACAAATAATTAAAAAAAAATTTTTAAATAAAAACATTTAATAATTCTGATATCCTCACAGTTTATTTACTATAGTTTTGAATAATACTGTAATAAAAAATATATAACGAATCTCAGTTAAATTTTTTTTTTGAAAATTTTAATAGAAATGTACTGTGTAATATATTACAAAAAAACCAAAACTTAATTTACATCATTACTGATATTGCAATATTATCAGTACGCTCCAAAAGATGATTTTTCTACTTGTTAAAACTCTGTATTTAATATGAACATAATCAACACAATTCCTGAGGAGTTTTTGAAACATTTATTCATTCATTCATTTTCCTTCAGCTTAAGGCCGGCTCACACTGCGATTTTTCACACTGTTGACTGCACGAACATGGCTCACGTCACACTGAAGGATCTCAGCTATCATAAAGTCAGACTGAACGACAATGAAGACGCCCAACGTGAAAGAAAACGCCCTCGGAGCTTGACGTCATCCAACTGAGACACTTTCACTATCCTGCATTCTAAAATGATTCCTCACAGCAAATGTAAACACACTGTAGCGGCAGTTTTGCACACAGCACGCCTCAATAATAAAACCAGGAAGAAACCGGGGACATTTCCCCGCGGCCATTTGAATTTTCGAATAGATTGCGTCATTGAATCCGGTGCTCTTATTGGTTCTTGGATTGTTGCTCATCGCAGCGGTTGTCACACCGCAGGAAAGTGTCTGAAATCTTTTGACACTGACCAACTTAAACGGAGGACAAATCTGATCGCAACAGGCATTAATCGGCTGTCTGTGAACACGTCAAACCAACGATCAAAGACCACAGATTTTAGCTTTTAGGATTTCAGGAATCTTTTAGGATTTCCCAAATTTGTCTCAGATGACAAAATTGTGGCTGAAATCTCAGTGTGAGCAGGGCTTAAGTCCCTTTATTTATTAGGGGTTGCCACAGCGGAATGAACCGCTGACTTATCCAGCATATGTTTTACATAGCGGATGCCCTTCCAGCTGCAACCCTGTACTGGGAAACATCCATACACTCTCATAGTCTATGGCCCATTCAGTTTATTCAATTCACCTATAGTGCATGTCTTTGCACTGTGGGGAAACCCACGCCAACACAGGGGGAACATGCAAACTCCACACAGTAATGCCAACTGATCCAGCCGGGACTCAAACCAGCGACCTTCTTGCTGTGAGAGCACAGTGCTAACCACTGAGCCACCGCCCATTCATATACATGAAATAAATTTTGACTGACATCATCAGCTATTTATGGGTTTACAACCTTTGAAAACAAATACTGAAATACTAGTATTATACTAGGAGATTTGATATCAGCAATGACCAGCAAATACAGTATGGCTCCAGGGATGTGCCAAGTAAAGCCCTGCAAAGTCAACACAAAGTTTCGCAAACACTGCAATCATGTTATTTGCAGTTCTCACACCCTTGTGCCTGTACAGACGCGTCTGCCATAAAGCAGTTTGAGAACCGATCATACCTATACTGTTAAAAGGAGACATGCCTGTCTGAAATACTCAAGTGTGAACTCAGATTCACAGATTAAAAGTTAGACTAGTTAAACTAGGGCTGGGCGATTTGGCCTAAAATCAAAATCTCGATTAATTGAATGTTTTAACTTGATTACAATTAATGAACGATAAGTTTTATATGCCGTCTAAAGGCATCTCTGGCAAAGCTTCCAATCATCGTCAAAGTAGTGCAAAGTAAGGCTGAAGAATGAGTCCATCGTCCTACTTGACCAGAGATCAGATGTGGCTGCAAAGTAACCGCAGAAGTAGAAATCAGCCACAGCCTTTAACAGAGCAGGGTCACGCGATGCGGAGGGAAAGTAATTGATAAAACTGACAAGGAAAATTTGATTGATTACAGGTTCCGAATGTTGATTTCGATTACTTTTCGATGAATCGCCCAGCACTGCATAAACTATTTGTATTACTATAATTTTGTTTCCATTTACAAAAAGTAAAAGAAGTATCAAGGTGTTACTTATAGTTTCTTCGTTATTTTTAAAGAAATGTACTATCAATTTGAGTGAAAATTTATTTAGGAGTATATTTTTTTCCTCATAGAAAGCTACAGTCACAACTAAATTGCTAGTGCATTTGACTAATATTTACAGTTTACAAAAAGTGAACATAATATTTTCAAGTATGAGGGCTATATGTGAAATAAACTGTACTTTAAAAGTCATTTGTAGCACAGAACCACACACTGTATACACAAAGGTACAATTATAATTTTGCTCCTCATGAAAAGGTTTTAGACATAAGGAATGAATATCACTTTAAAATTATGCTAATAATTATATATGCTTGATTGTTTTTAAATAGATTTTAAGATGGCATGGATAACATGCAATATGTTATCCAATATGTTGTAAAAACAAAACCAACAAAAATACTTAGTAAACTTCTACATTTGAAAAATTGAAAAAAATATCAGCACATGACCACCAGGTGTCAGTCCTGGCATATCTGTCATTGGATGATGCGTTTAAACTGCTAATGAATTTTTTCATCCTTTTTTAATCCTTTAATACATATATATATATATTTAAAAATATCAAGTAAGATTGTTCATTTCTCTTGACCTGTCCATTTAGGGCTGACACTAAACCTTTAATTTTTTTTCCTCATTCTACATCACTATGCCTGATTCACAGCTAGTTGACCAAAGATCTTTAGCATTACAGTCAGTCCTGTCTCCTAAACCTGCACTAAGCTGAATCCAAACGGCTTCCAGCCAATCAGAATCAGGGATGGGCTTCCAACACTGGTCAAACTGAACATTATGTGGCACTTTATAATACAACAATTCTGAATGAAAAACAGTATTATATCAAGCAGGTTTTCAGTTGTGTAGCAAGCAAAACTTGTCATAATGTGGAATATTTTGTGCATGCAAGGATCGCTGGTGTTACTCTTTCATGCGCTGTCCTAAAGTGACTATTGTATGCTTAGTGGTTGGCCGACAGGGTGCAGGAATTACACTTATTACCCAGACTTACATGCTATTACAGACCGAATATTCAAAGTAGCATGGTAAACAATATAGGGAGCGCATAACAGGTTGTCGTTGTTCAAAAATGAACCAATGTGAATATAAAACCAACCTCAGTAAATGAGGCTAGGCGGAATATCGCTATTTATATAGCGCTATTTATGTTTTGATGTTAAACTAAATAAAGATCTATATTATTAAGGATGTAAAAGCTACCTTTTAAAATTGAAAATAGTCACATCAATCATTCGCCAGATGTCAGTGGCTGAACAACACTTCAGTGCATACAGCCCATTCATAATACAACATAATCTACATCAGCTTTTAAAAATGTGCAAAGTGCTTTGAGTACCCATAAAAGTGGTATATACAGTATATCATGTAAGGAATTCATTCTCTTCCATGTCAGGTCAGAGTGTGTGTTTAAAAGCAATGCTTTGTACTGCCTGCAGCACATTCAGCAGCACAACACACATACCTTGTATAGTCCGCAGTAAACACACACCCTTGTCTTACATTGAAGACATAAACAAAGGGTTTTATGATGCACAAAACTGTTCGTGGAGCTTCATATGATACAGTTGAACCATTGTAGTCACATGAAAAGTTTTGACTAAGTTCTTAGTTCCTTTTCTGAACGCAAAATGTCTCAGGATCATTAGCTGCATTTCCATCCAATGTTTATGCTCATTTTGGAATATTGCATAAAAAATCCTGGATGGAAACACCAAGATGCTCATACATTTTGAAAATGTGCATTAAAAAAAAATGATGCGCACAGCTGAGCAGGAGAAATGTTTTAGCCAATAAGAAAAAAAATAAACTAAGATGGAAACACATTTACCGAAAAAAAATAAAAAATCATTTTGCTTCAACAGATCGTGTGATGGTGTGTCAGGTATGTTTGGATGAATGATGAGGTCAGAACATTTTTAAATGTTATATATGTGAAAGAAGTGAAGACCATCTTTGATGGAAAACATCATTTCGTGAAATTCCATGAATTTCCCAGTGATGGGTTGCAGCTAGAACGGCATCTGCTGCATAAAACATATGCTGGATAAGTCGGCGGTTCATTCTGCTGTGGCGACCACAGATTAAGGGACTAAGATGACAAGAAAATTAGTTAACTGTCAAGAAGTGCAAGCAGAGATGATCTCCCGCCTCCAAAAGCAAGATGACATGACTGCGCACAATGTGTTTTGTCTACGTGTTCTAAGAGGTTATTATATACGAAAAAGGCCTTCTCCTAATGCAGCAACTTCAATATTTCTTGTAATATTTGGAACCAGTTTATGAGGAAGTGACGATTTTGTTCTTTTGGGTGCTTTATTCGCAAAAGTTAATTCATTAAAAGTTAATTAATAAATTAATCCGGGGTCACCACAGTGGAATGAACCGCCAACTTATCCAGCATATGGTTTACGGAGCAGATGCCCTTCTAGCTGCAACCCATCACTGGGAAATTCTTGGAAGTTCCGCTGATGTTTCATGCTATATTTTTGCGCATCAATTTTATTTGCATCTTTGGACATGGCTACTGTTGCCTTTGAAGGGTCAGAGAGCTGTTGGACTTCATCTGAAATACCTATATGTCCTGAAGATAAACGCAGGTCTTAGGAGACTGAAATGACATGATGGGGAGTAATTAATAACATAATTTGAATTTGTGGGGTGTACTAACCTATTACAAACATTAATACAGATTAAAACTTTTTTTTCAAATGGACACATTTACCTTGTCTTGTTACTCTTGTAAAGTATAACAACTTAAAAACAATTCTATGCTTTGCTAGTTTTATTTATTTTTTAAAAACCTAGCACAGCCGTACTGTGAGTTTGTGTTTTTATTGTCAGTTCACACTAGTTCCAAAGCAGTTTCATGGGTTTTGTGTAAATGTGAGGAAGCGGTCTCAACTAAACCCATGTAACAAGTGGTTTATGGTTTAAAAAAGAAAATTCACACACATGCGCACATGCTTCAACTGGCAAACCCCATTTCATTTCGTCTTTTCAGCAATGTCTTTTGAAAGAACTGCACTACCATGCACAAAAAAAAGACATCGAAAGAGCAGAGAAAAATGGGGTTTGATGAATCCACAAGCCACAGCCGGCCGTTGTGTGTGTTGTTTGTTCATGTGTGTGGCATTAATAAGCATTAGTAGGGATTAATACCTGCTTTAAAGCTCAGCTCATCAGCCTCCTGCCCAGTGTAATCATACAGCGCTCTAACGCGAACCCCGACTACCTTCTCCTCCTCGTCCACCCCATTGGTCGCGATGTACTTCTTGGGGCTCTCTTCATCAGACCAGTCCGAGGAGTAGTCTTTACCAGCCCTGCTCGAACAGAAGGAGAAATTAGAGAAAGCCAACAAAATCTTGGAGGAATCATTTCAATGAAAGATCAGTTTGGTAAAGACGTGATCTGTGACAGCTTAACTAAAACATTTGAAATGTTAATACTGAAATGAAGTGTGACATGTCAAAGATTATCAGAAAAAAATTAAAAAAAACACATTTACAGTAACGTACAAGTATTTTAAAGCTATACAACTGTCATTATCAGAATAATAAACTTGCAGTACACAACCTGACAAAAGTCTTGTCATCTATCCAAGTTTTAGGAACAACAAATAATAACTTGACTTCTAGTTGATCATTTGGTATCAGAAGTGGCTTATATGAAAGGTAGAGACCTCTAGATTACACTTATTTTACCAAAATAAATTATGATCATGTCTTGATTTTTAATTATTTGATTAGGACAGTAAGGTCTGACTTTGCTTAGACAAAAGTCTGGTCACTAAACAGAAATAATGTACAGTATAGAATATAAAGTCATGCTGCAGTGGATAAAGAATTAATATTGTGTATGTATCCCATGAGCTTGGATGACTGCATCCATAAATCTCTGCAATCACTCAAATAACTTATTAATAAAGTCATCTGGAATGTCAAAGAAAGCGTTCTTGCAGGACTCTCAGAGTACATCAAGATTATTTGAATTCATCTTCAATGCCTCCTCCATCTTACCCCAGACATGCTCAATAATGTTCATGTGTGGTGACTGGGCTGACCAATCCTGGAGCACTTGACCTTCTTTGCTTTCAGGAACTTTGATGTGGAGGCTGAGAAGGAAGTACGAGAAGGAGTGCTATCCTGCTGAAGAACTTGCCCTCTACAGTGTTTTGTAATGTAATGGGCAGCACAAATGTCTTGATACCTCAGGCTGTCGATGTTGATAGCACCAACCATAATTTTTCCTTCACCAAACTTAAATGATTTCTCTGAGAAACAACTAGAAGTCAATTTATTATTTGTTGCTCTTACAACTGGGATCGACGACAAGACTTTTGTCAGGTAATGTATATGCACAAAGTTAGATTTTTGCTCTGATTACTTTTCTTTGGACTGATTAATTTGTCTACAGCAGATTGATTTGGGAGAAATTAACTGCTCAGATATTTGTATCACAGGCAAACAATAGAAAAAAGTTATCTAGATGCAACATAAACATGATTATTTATGTAAAGAATTCCACACAAAACCATTTCAACCAATGTTCATAGGAAGTACATGACACTGACAGACCGCGCAATACCATGAACCACTGATTAAAATTCAGAATTATCTTCATTTAAACATTGTTGGAGACATTTAGGATTTAGTATGCAAGTACACAAGTTAACAAAACGTATAACACTCTTTTAGTGATTTAGGATATGTGTGAAAAATGTCATTGTTGTCATATTTTATTTACATTTGCGCTGGTTCTCTTCAACAAAACTAGCATAAGCCAAATATTTATAGCAGTTTGGTGCTACTTTGCCTTATGGTCAGCACAGTAAGTTACTGTATGCTCAACAAGTAAGGTTATTCATGATTATACAATTTCATAACATACAAAAATCATGAAAACAAAATCTTACCTATGAAATGTTATACCAATATGCTTTGTTTTCTTTGTTCGCTCATTACCACATCCGTACGCAACGCAAAAGTCCAGAATATTTAGACTGACTTTGGTCTAGACTTTGTGCGGTTGAATGAGCACTGTACCAATATGGTGGCGGTATTGATGCATTCTCTTAGGCCCATTTGCTATATCCAGTGTATATATCTATGCAATTGGTTTCGATTTAGTTTAGGTGAAGTATTGTATAATCATTTCAAAACTGTGTACAATGTTTATCTTGGCGTAACGTCTTGCCCCATCGATGCTGTTGGTAAAGCTTAACTTGTATTGAACCCGGAACATTCTTTCAATATTTACTCAAAAAAGAAAACGTATCAAGCAGAACGAGCAAGAAGGAAACATACTGATTTTCACAGAGGAATAGGCAGAGAGCAATTAAAAGTATCATTGTTAATATTTTCATTTGAACATACTACACCATAGAGTTTTCATAGGGAAACAATGTTCCAGAATGATTGGCTTTTTTCAAGAGATCACTGAGGTCATTTGAGTTCATCTGATTGGTCTTAATCGCAGCAAATCTGTACAAATGGTGAAATGCTAACAGATCTCAATAGGTTCTAGTGTTGAAGATCAGTTTAGCTTCTGTTCCATGACCTAGTGAGCAACCTTTGTATATACTGCCTGCTGAGACAATATCCAGATTTAATTCTACATACAGTGTGCTCAAACACAGGACATTCCACTCATAATTATTTATATGTAATTACATAATTACTTTACAGTTCAAATCAGAAATGGTAAGGAGTTGTGTAAAAAAGGTTGGCAGTATATAAACGTATACTACCCTCCGTTTATACAGTCTACAGTGTCTTTACTAAAGTAAAACTATTACATGTAGTAACACGTTCAATAAAGTGTGAAAGCACCCTGAGACTTATGCATTTAGCATCATCAGCAACAGTAGCAGTAACTGAATTTTTCACAGTACTGGGTATTTCAATAAATTTTTATTCAGCTGATTATTTCTTCATTTTATTTTTAATAAAATTACAGGTTCTAAGTTCTGTTTGTTAAAACGAAAAGTGTCTTGCTGTACTGTTTTTTGTAATAAATGGAAAGCAAATTACATTTGTTTCCTCCACTTTCTGGCTGATCTGAAAAATGATCCAAAACGTGACTAAAAAAAAACAAAGTGATCAATGAGATCTGTGATCCGTTACACCACTAGTACTTTAATTAATTATAGTAATACATTTGGATTACTTTAAAAGGTAATTTTCTTAGTATTTCTCTTTTTAACCCTCTGATACCAGATATTCAAATAGTTGCATCTCAACCAAACATAGCACTACCCTTAAAAAACATATATAAATGGCAGGACTGTTTATTCAGATTCATGATAAATGCATAAACACTTATGGCTGGTTTTGTGGTTAAGGGTCACAAATAGAACTTTTTTAGGGCTACATGAAATCAGATACATTTTTACATGTAATTATTTTTAATTTCTGTACTATTAAATAACTTATTATTATTTAGCAGGGCTCAACAATAAGGACTGCCCGATGGCCCGGGGCCAGCGTGAGAGACGCTCAGGACAGTAGACAGGATTGCTACTGGCCAGATCAGGCCAGTGCTGCCTTGACACTAAAGTTTGATTTTAAATTAATGTGATAAATTTGTCAATTGCGTGCAAATACAGTCTTTTAATTTAGAAACAGTTTGTGCTTTTAAGCCTTTAAATGCTACCCTCTCTGTGATGTCGTGAATGCCATATTGCTTTTTGGTTCCTCTTATCTGATTGGATGTTGTGAGCATGCTGTTTTTTTCTGTAACCTGGTAACAACCAGTACAGCAAACAGACGGCAACATAGCGGCATCATCAGACTATGAGGATTAAAGAAAACATCTGTTTCTAACGTCAAAAGCAGACATTGCCTCACAGCGAGAAGGTCGCTGGTTCGAGCCTCGGCTGGGTCAGTAGGCATTTCTGTGTGGAGTTTGCATGTTCCTCCCATGTTGGCGTGGGTTTCCTCACGGTGCTCCGGTTTCCTCCACAGGTCCAAAGACATGTGGTAAAGGTGAATTGGGTAGGCTTAATTGGCCCTAGTGTATGAGTGTGAATGAGTGTGTATGGATGTTTCCCAGTGATGGGCTGCAGTTGGAAGGGCATTCGCTGCGTATAACACTAGATAAGTTGGTGGTTCGTTCCGCTGTGGCGACCAATGATTAATAAAGGGACTAAGCCAACAAGAAAATGAATGAACAAATGAATGCACAGTTCATTGAACTGCAATAAAAATACCTGCACATTTTTTCATACTGCTCTTTTTGTTTGTATAAAACTTAGAATTTTGCTCATTATACATGTATTAATATTTATAAATTCTAGATTCACAGACATTATTTTTGACATATTGTTTAAAATATGTGGCTAAAAATGAGCTATTAGGGCGCCATGGTGGCGTAGTGAGTAGCATGTTCGCCTCACAGCAAGAAGGTCGCTTTTGCTCATTATACATGTATTAATATGTATTATACA
>CAIGQQ010012353.1:905828-936963 GCA_903798035.1 Danio albolineatus | reverse complement strand
CATGTATTAATATGTATTATACATGTATTAATATGTAATAGAAGGTCACTTTTGCTCATTATACATGTATTAGTATGTATTATACATGTATTAATATGTAATAGAAGGTCGCTTTTGCTCATTATACATGTATTAATATTTTTTAATTCTAGATTCACAGATGTTATTTTTGACATATTGTTTAAAATATGAGGCTATCAGCTATTGAGGCTATCAGCTATTAGGGCGCCATTAGCTATAAAGGGGCTCGCTGGTTTGAGCCACGGCTGGGTCAGTTAGAATTTCTGTGTGGAGTTTGCATGTTCTCCCCGTGGTTGCGTGGGTTTCCTCCAGGTGCTCCGGTTTCCCCCACAAGTCCAAAGACATGTGGTATAGGTGAATTGGGTAGGCTAAATTGTCCGTAGTGTATGAGTGTGAATGAGTGTGTATGGATGTTTCCCAGAGATGGGTTGCGGCTGGAAGGGCATCCGCTGTGTAAAACGAATGCTGGATAAGTTGGCGGTTCATTCCGCTGTGGCGACCCCAGATTAATAAAGGGACTAAGCCGAAAAGAAAATGAATGAATGAATGAATGAATTAGCTATTAACTTTTTTTTGGGTAGGACCAGAGAAAATTTTGGCTGGGCAAGTAAAAACCTCAACCACTGGCTGGATCGGGCCAGTAGAAAAAATCCTTAGCGTTGAACCCTGTTTAGTTTTATCGATGTTGTATGCTTCACAATTCAATCATCAAAAATGAAATCCTGAAGTAAACATTCAGAGCTGCCTTAACCAAAATGGCATATATCTGAATGTTGCATAATGCCAACTTTTGCAACACAACCATAACACCATCCAGGATGTCTTAAAATACTGTGTAGGTAGGCTGTTTACTAGGTGTTAGAACAGAGCTGTTGTTTATACTCAATAAAGGAATTGCACTGACACTCTCGGTTCATAGCCACTCAGGTTTTCGTAATAGCCATCCACCTCATGCCACCTGTGGATTTAAGAGTCAACAGAGACCAGCCTAATAAGCAGGAAGCTGAAGAAGGCCACATTTAATACTGCAATTTACCAGGTATTCTCCCACGAGCCTGTGTTCCCTGCACGAGAGCTTCAAACACGCCACACAAACATCATCTGTAGTGAGAGAGTGTACCAGACCTGTCTCTGATCTTTACATACACTTCATTTAGCTAATACATCTGACCTCCCCTGATCCTGTGTTAACAACATGCAGCCGTAACATACATACACATACACACACACAAACACCATCTGAATGCGCTGACTCAGTGCTAATTGGTTTAGTTGGTACTAAAAGCAATGAGTGAAGCCCTCAGGGATGAACTGTAGCCAGGATAATGAAAACAAAACAATAACAACCCCACATTTCTAAATACAACAGTAATTTAAACTTGGACTGTTAGAAGAAGTAAAAAAGGGAATTTCTGTTGATCTATATTTGGGTGGCTGACAATTATATATTTATTTTGAACAAATATTATTTTAAATAAAAAAAGACAAGCATTACACATAAATATTTTGTGCCAATGGGCTATATGCACAGTGACTTTTAATTTTGAATAGGCCAGCTCAGCCAATTCCATAATAAACTCAATGTGTTTTGGATCTGGTTTGTTTGAAATAAATCATCTTCACTGCCTGATTGACATACATTATAAAGTGGGTTTTACAAAGTGTTCTAACTCATGACTGTAAAAAAATATCAGCACCTTTTCCCATTGAACGCTTTGAAGGGAAAAACTGCTGAAAATGGAGCCTGGGCATGCGCAGAAGGGACTACCGGTTGGAGCCAGAGGGGGAGCCACAGAATCAAACTTCCAACCAAATGCTTGTACGTCAAATCAACCATGCCCCCTGAACTTCTACTCAGGGGTGTCCAAACTCTGTCCTGGAGGGCAGATCTGCAGATTTTAGCTCCAACTTGCCTCAACACACCTGCAAAGATGTTTCTTGAAAGCCGAGCAGGTGCTTGATTAGCTAGCCCAGGTGTGTCTGATTTAGGTATGGGACGATAACCGTTTTCAAGGTATACTGCGGTTTGAAAAAGTCAAGGTTTTAAAACCGTCAAAATTTTCTACTATACCGTTCCTAAGGTATGTGTAAGATTTTTATTTAAGGTTTTTTAAATGTTTTTTTTAGTTTTTAGGACATCTCCACCAGAAAATATACCCAAAGATAGGCTTTTTAAATTGTAAAGAAATCAGTGTTATTGAAAGTAATGAAGACCGTACAAGTCAATGATTTATTTGAATTATTTAGCGTGTTTACTGCTCCTAAATACTTTAAATGTTTCTCAAAATAAAGTATATTGTGTTCAAAGGTGAAAAGGTTTTGTTTTTAGCCAGATATTTAAAAAGAATATAATATAGAGCAGTAAACACAATACCGCCATACCGTGAAACCGTGATATTTTTATCCAAGGTTTTCATACTGTCAGAATCTTATACCGGCCCATGCCTAGTCTGATTGGGGTTGGAACTAAACTTTGCAGGACACCGGCCCTCCAGAACCGAGCTTGGACATCCCTGTTCTAACGCATTAGAAATAACATGAGTTATGTAATAATATTACTTCTCTACGTAGAGTGATCCCTCACTATAATGCCGTTCACCTTTCATGGCTTCGCAGTTTTGCAGATTTTTTTTCTGTGTAACTTGACATGTTTTTCTACAGCCTATCATTTTCTGCGTCCTGACTGGCTGTAGCCCATTGTCAATCAAACTCCTCTGTGCAGTGTCTCCTGTAGAGTACAGAATGTGTTCAGCTTGCCAAATTTACATAAATCTTTGATTGCTAGCAGTGTGACTCTGAAGTGCTGTACTGTATGCTTGCAAGTTTTCTCCCCACAATGTTGACGAAACGTTCTGCACTGTCAAAGGCACCTGCGGTAGCACCCAAAAGGCAGAAGAAGATGCTAACCACCACTCAAAAAGTTTAACTTCTGGACATGCTAAAGGAAGGTAGAAGTTGGGCGCCATTACGGAATAATTAAATGAAGATCAAATGGTTTTGATCTTTGGTTACATTTTATAATACAGGACTTATGTTTCTACGAAGGTTTTTACTACATTAATTTAACATTTTTAAACACCTGATTTACCACAGTATTTTCAATGGAGTTTCAGCGCACGTCTGCTGCTTATCACGGCACTTGCGTTTAAATCTCATTTTATGCTTACACAGCTTAATGAATGCATAAGTATATTTAATAAACTCTATTTCAATTAAATTACATTAGTAATTCTGTAAAAGACACCTTATGAAATTGACCTTTCACCACAAGTTTATTGGTCACTTGCCATTCATATAGCCCATCTGCACCATTTTTTCTTGCATATATTAAATAGATTTTTAATTTATACCGCTAACAAGTCATTTTTCTTCCCTGACATGCTTTGTGGAAGAATTTTCTAGATATTTTTGGGAAAAGATTTTCTTTGTGCATGAGCAGTTGAGTGTGTAATAGTCAGATGTACCTTGTAGTTTCCTGTAGGGTCGGTGGGGGTTCGTCTCCAGCTGAGACAATATTAGTCAGAGTAACCACGTCATCAGAGCGGCTGTTTCTGTCCTTTCGACTGATAGATCGGTTTGCTTCTGGTGACCACTCCTGTGAAAACACAAAATGCAGTGAAAATACACATTAAGATAGGACTTTAAGATAGGTGCTACACTACATCTTATCTTCTAATTTGTTTTATTTAATTGAATAATTTGTCAAAACACCGGCAAAATGCAGACTATATAAAGTATAATCTACAGACTAAACAAGTGAAATATGCTGGTTTTGGTCAAATTTGAGTTTTTTTCCCACAAAAATCTGTCCATAAAGCCATCATCAAGTGTTCCAAAATGCTTGAAGTAGCAATTAAACATCTAAAAGTATCATTATTTGCACATTTCTGTGCTCCAAAATACACTGAGAATCTTTTTTTGGTGGTTTAAAGGAAACGATAAGAATATTCTGTGGATTTACTTTTTATTTTTTTAATAAATTTCTAAGATTTAACAATAAAAAGATGAAATTGAAATGAAAATTGGCTCATTTATTCTCTCTCAGTTGGTTTAAACCCTTATGAGTTTCTTTGTACTCTCCAAGAGAGACTAATCTGAAAGATGCTGGTAGCTTGCACATTGACTTCAATTGCGTTTATTTATGGACTATGAAAGTCAAAAAGAAATTTCAAAACATCCTCTTTTGTGTTAAAGATTCAAAAGTGTTTTAACCAAGCAAGAGGGCGAGTAGGTAATGACATAATTTTAATTTTTGGGGGGGGAACTGTCCCTTTAAATGTCATACACTGAACATTTACAAAAGGAGCTTACTTAAAAATGTAACAGTGATTTAACAAAACAGATCAAGTTATTATCAATTTAAACACAATACAGTGTATTCAGCAGTTCCTCAGAAACCCTCTGCCCTTCCTCATTGTAAACTAATATCAGCTGCTTCAGTCCAACATCTACATTATCAGGATGATGAAGATGAAACCAGGGTGGACATTTGAGCAAGACAATGATCCAAAACACAGCCAAGGAAACTCAAATGATTTCAGAGAAAGAAAATCAAGCTGTAGAATGGCCCAGCCAATCACCTGAACTGAATCCAATAGGAAATACAAAATAAAGATCAGATTTGTTAGACGAGATCTACAGAACCATTAAGATTTTTACCCTCTGTTGAAGTCTGTGGAAAAACTCACACCTGAGCAATGCATGTGACTTCATTCTCCATATGAGAGGCGTCTTTAAGCTGCAATAACCAAATGATCTTTTTATATAAAGTATTAAATAGGTTTCAGTAGTTCAGTACTTTCTCCTTGTGTCAATTTTATTGTTCCAGTGTGACACCATTCCCATAAATAACATTGTCTTAAAGCAGAACAA
This sequence comes from Danio albolineatus, assembly GCA_903798035.1. Lineage (NCBI taxonomy): Eukaryota > Metazoa > Chordata > Actinopteri > Cypriniformes > Danionidae > Danio > Danio albolineatus. Next base: position 932,070 of record CAIGQQ010012353.1, on the reverse strand, counting down.
GAATACAGAACAGACACAATGTGACTGTGACATAACAGCACTTGTATTCACAGTCACATGCTGGACCATCATCTAGTCGGCCTTCTATCACAGGCAAAAGTTCGCTCTAGCTCTCTCTCTGAGCACAATTTACAGCAATACAAAGGACTCCAGTGTGTTGGCAGAACAGAGAGGTTGCCAGAAGATTCCTCTGGAGGTGTCACTTACCTGGGCAAACGAGACTAAAAGCTTCGTTTTAGGTCTGTGACCGTTACACACTCTCCTATACTGCTCGATTAAACATTCACACTCAGATTCCACAACACATCCGTACACACACTGTTGTGTATGGATAAACCTAATTTGCACAAACGGAGATGCTGACACTGCTACTGTGTGTGTGTGTGTTTGTGTTGTGAAGAAAGCTGGAAAGGAAGGGGGGGAAGGATCTGCCATTAGGGAGAGCGATCCGACATTCCAGAACCCACTCATGGGCCTTGCAAAGACAACAGCTCATTCACACACAGCCCATTAGAAATTCACCACCCCTGGAGCCCGGGGCCCAAAACAACTCTACGGTTGATGACCCCGCAGCAGTGTTTGGGCCCGTAAATATCATACGATTTCTAAACAAATGTTAGCGTGTAAGTATGAAGCCTGGTGTGTGTCTGGTAAATGTCGCTGTTGGTATTTCGGGATGCAGCAAACGTTAGAAACAAAACAGCATTTTGGAAAGTGGAGAATTTCGGTTCTACCTCAAACTGCGGCCAGTTCATGCTCATGCCGGGGCCGTTCGTGTTCCTCCACCACCTGAGGTCCTCCGTGTCGTTGGCTGCGCTGATGGTTTGGCCGAGGTCTCGGTACAGGGCTCGGAATCTGCATGGGGATTTTCCACATATTCAGTCAGGACAGGTTTCATTTGTGCATAATGGAGTGTATGTTACAACACAGCCAACACCAACTTCAACTGATGGTGAATGCTAATATACATATCACACTTATTATTAGGGCCAGACAGAATCTGCTGACATTTTTTGGTATTTCTGCGGAAAATCTGCAGATTTAAGCGGAATGATTTTAGGAGTATTATAACTAAAACCTTAATATATTAAAAAAAATATTATACATTTTTAAATTTTATTTAAAGTTTACAATGCAAATCCATTTACAGTAGATCCACGTATTTGGTAAACAAAGCAAATCTCTCATATAATAAATTTACTAAAAGACTTTACAAACTGTATTGTAAATAAATCGTATGAACATTTTAATATCACTATTATTATTATTATTATTATTATTATTATTATAATATCACAATATTAGTAAAATTAATTAAAAAAACTAAATAAATATAAATGTATACACATATTTACTGTGAAATCTGCGGATTTCAACATGTGCAGTTACCATGTGGGCCTGCTTATTATAGATCATACTATGTAAACAAAACAAAGAGGAATGATTTGGCATGTAATTTGGGGGGGACAAATGTACCTTGAGGGGTACAACAGCTTTAAGTATCTTTAAAAGGGACACCTATGAATCTTATATACCCCTAAAACATGCATGTAGAAACACATATACATAAAGAGGATGTTCACTGCTTGCAAAAGAAAATGGGTTATTAAATGGGTTAACGTTTAAGCAAAAAAATTTATTGATTGATTAGTTATTTGGTATGTATAAGAAACCTACATGTTAAAAAAAGTTTAAAAAAAAATTAAATTGTTCAGTATTTTTTCAGAATTATTGAAAATATATTTTGCTGAGGGTTTTTTTTCTGCCCGGCCATCATAATTACACTAAAAGCTTCAGTAGATAAAGATAATGTTCAGCTACTACTATGCCCCCCGCTGCTGGAATCAGCTTCCTGAAATGATCAGATGTGCTCCAACATTAGGCACATTCAAATCAAGACAAAACACATCTGTTTAACTGTGCCTTTACAGAATGAGCGCTGTGCTACGTCAGACAGAACACACTATGTCTTAATTTTCTTATTTATTCCTTTAAAACATGTTTGAACACATTTTAATCTGTTTTTAATCATCTTTATTCTCTGTTGTATTTTCTTAAAGCACTTTAAATTACCGTTGTGTATGAAATGTGCTATATAAATAAATTTGCCTTGCCTAATCACGGACTCACATGATCAGTTCAAAAACAGCTTCATTCAGGAACGAAACAGCAGTGTATTTCAGAATGTTCTGCTAAGAATTAGAAAATCTATAAACTTATCATTTGGGATAGAACTATGAACCTGTTTGGTGTAAATTAAGTACAAGGATTTCCCTTTATGGTTATTGCCCCAATTAGAGTTTAGATTTTCTTCCTGAGCCCAGACTTGACCCGACCCAACCTGCAAGCTGGGTCGGGCTGATATTTCCTGCCACTATCTTCGAGCTGGGCAGGGCCATGATCTAGCATTTGTGTGTGTTTTTCATTACTTAATTAGCCTAATTGGTTGGAGAGCTATGCCATAATTAGAAATATTATACAAATATTTTAGCAAAGTCGACCTAAGCAACACCTTTATTTTTTACAGTTATTATAGATGTTTAAAGGCTGTAAAACCCCTCACTACACACTTTATACCAGGGGTCTCAACTCAATTTATCTGGGGGCCGCTCAAGGCAGAGTCTGGGACAGGCAGGGCCGCATCAGGTTTTCCACAAGAAATTTATAATATTATTAATTTTTAATTTGTTTATTTTTATCTTATTTTGTGTTTAAAATATATATAAATAAATTTGTGAATATTAGAATAGAAAAAGCAAAACACAAATATTTCCCGGAACAGGATCCAGCAAGTTCCGGCTCAATTTTAGCACTGATTTATATACATTTATCTGCGTATAATGTCCTGCTGGGCAGCAGCTTAAAAAAACTTTTTTGAAGTGTTGTGATTGAAGCCCAATAGAAACGAAGCATGGAAGACAACAGTCGCTGCTGTAACATTCTGTAAAAATGTTTCTCTGCCTCCGTCAAGCCGATGTCCCGCCTCCGAGAGCCATATACCCCACCGTGATTGATAGGTTCACTCAGCTCCGCACACAACCCTGTAAAGTGCCATACATATCAAACTTGAGGGCCGCACTAACATTAAACTTTCAAATTGAGGAGTGGGCCACAAACTATCATCCCGCGGGCCGTATTTGGCCCCTGGGCCGCGAGTTTGAGACCCCTGCTTTATACACTTTTCTCAGACAGGCATTTACATTTCACACTTTTCTCTCTTGTTCGTTCATTCATTCATTTTGTTTTCGGCTTAGTCCCTTTATTAATTGGGGGTCGCCACAGCGGAATGAACCGCCAACTTATCCAGCATTTTGTTTTACACAGCTGATGCCCTTCCAGCCGCAACCCATCTCTGGGAAACATCCATACATTCTCATTCACACAAATACACTACGGACAATTTAGCTTACCCAATTCACCTGTACCGCATGTCTTTGGACTGTGGGGGAAACCGGAGCACCCGGAGGAAACCCACGCAACCACGGGGAGAACATGCAAACTCCACACAGAAATGCCAACTGACCCAGCCGAGGCTCGAACCAGCGACCTTCTTGCTGTGAGGCGACAGCACTACATACTGCGCCACCGTGTCACCCTCTCTCTTGTTTAAACACTCTCAAAGTTCAAACATTTCTAGAAAAATAAGTAATATAGAATTAAAGCACAGATCAAGACTTGTTTTTTAGGTTGTTTTTGAGAACATCCTTTATAATGGCCCACTTGTTAAAAATAGTCAGGTTTAAATTGGAATCATAATAACAGACTCATAATAACAGTTAATGCGTCAGACCTGGTCAGGTTCGGACGCAAAGTGCATGGGCTCAAGCTGTTAAACCCTAAAGGTACATTTTTGCTGTTTTTGTCCCTGAAAATGCACCAAAAGAGAAACTTTTGGGTAGCTTTCGGTCAACACCCTAGTTACCCCATAGTAACATACTAAATCTACCCAACACCACCTCAGATGTTGCTTGCACAAGCACCACTCTTTTTTGCAAATATATTTATTTACTTTTTTAAAATCGAGTTTCATAGACACTGCCACCAAAACAATAGAAGCAAGGAACATCACGTACCATGGAAATTCAAAGAATGAGGGAGGGCTACAGTAAACACAAAGATTCCTGTACATGATACCAAACTATATGATTAGCACACAGCTCAGCAGCAGCCCTAGCCCTGTAATTACAGCTCAACAAAAGTAAACAATTGAGCAAAACTGCAGAGACAGGTTTGGAGGGTGTTGTTTTTGTTGCTGCAACACGTAACCCTACGCTGTTTGAGCTTCCACCGAAACGCAAAAACGAAAGAAGGTATTTGTTCATTGATTAAAACACAAAAGAACAGAGAGGTACTAGCTTTCAGCTTTTTCTGAAGTGACCCTAGTTAATAGTCAACGACATGCTCAGCATTCCTCATTAAGCAAACATGATGATAACAGAGAGCATGGAAAAACAAATAAGAACTTAGGAATGGTTAACATTCTTCATTTTTCAGCTTAGAGACACATAAATGACCAGAAATAAGAGCCCGAGGATATTGAAATAGCCCTTATAAATCAGGACTGACACTGTGTAAAGTTTGAGACAGATCTCTCCATTTCTCTCACGTCAGTTCTTATTGCACAACTCACATCTGTGCCTGTCAGTCTATCATTGGCACGGTTTCAAAATCTAGTGAGGCTCCTAATAAGACAGCACATCTGAGCATCATGACAGTTTAAAACAACTAGAAGCTGAATTTGCAGGCTTCTGAGATGATAAAAATCTGGTGGAAAAATTCTGTTAAAAAAAACCTATAAGTAGTATGTTTATACCACTCGATGGCTAAATTTGCCAATGAAGATATTTATTATTTTTTAATAAGAAGTTAAAGCATTTACATAAATGCACTGCAAAGATGGCAAAATGAGAAAAGAAATGTTGAGTAAAAACATTATTTAATTCTAGAAAGTACTTAAATTAATAAAAAATAATTATTCTAAGTTTCAAAAAGCCAATTTTACACCATTGTTTATGATTATTATTCATTTTAGCTCAAGCTAGCATTGCTAACAAACTAGACCTTACTCTTAATACACAGCATTAGTGATCTGTAATATTAATAGTCTAAAATATCATAATTGTTGCTCTACCGATGTGCAAGCTGACATTGTCTTGCACATTCTCACTCCCCACTCGTCACATATTACAGTTCAGATCGGTCAGGGCCACTTGGCATGATTTAACGTACAGGGTAACAACTTTAGAGTCATTTTAGGGCGGGCATAGTATTTATTGCTTTCAATGAAAAACCTCTGATGTCACTACACAGTTGCTTTAGGCACAGGATTTTCACTTCTTCAGCTTTGATTGTGAAATGGTATTGCCACTTGTGTCTCATCACCAACTGTTTCATGGTGAGATTGTGGGTTTTAGGATGGCTGCGTTCCTGGAGCAGGATCATTTTCAGTGATTAATACCAAAGTAACACTCTATTCTTCACAGATATCTGATGACTTCAGAAGACTTGGACATAACCAGTTGCTTATACTAGTAAAATGTCATAATTTGATCATATTTCACAATAAATAAGAAGAGCAGTCCCCACAATACAATTATCTTAATACTTGTGTCACGATACGATATTGCTGCGGATCAGACAAAATTGTTAAATCAAACGCAACATAATGAATTACAATAATCCATTTTTTTTTTTTTTTTTGCAATTTGTTTTGGGATGGGTGAGCTTAGGAGCTAAAAAAACCCATACTGTCTCGTCTCGTTTTAATCCGCATTTTCCAGAGCCAGGTTCTGGGGGCAGCAGTCTTAGGAGAGAACCTCAGACTTCCCTCCCTCCAGACACTTCATTTGGCTCCTCCGCGGGGATCCCGAGGCATTCCCAGGCCAGCCAAAAGACATAGTCCCTCCAGTCTACCTCGAGGCCTCCTCCTGGTGGAAAATGCCTGGAACACCTCCATAAGTAGGCGTCCAGGAGGCATCCGAAATAGATGCTCGAGCCACCACAGCTGACTTCTCTCAATGTGGAGGAGCAGCGACTTTACTCCGAGCTCCTCCTGGGTGACAGAGCTCCTCACCCTATCTATAAGGGTGCACCCTGCCACCCTGCAAAGGGAATTTCAGCTGCTTGTATCAAAGACGTTGTCCTTTCAGTCATGACCCAAAGCTCATGACCATAGGTGAGAGTAGGAACGTAGATTGAACTCCTCCACCTGGGGTGGGGACTTTCCTTCAACTTGGAGATGGCAAACCACCTTTTCCGGTGGAGCACCATGGCAGCAAACCACCCCAGAGCATGCTGCAGGTCCATGTTCGATGAAGCCAACAGAACAACATTGTCTGCTAATAACAGAGAGAATCCTGTGGTCCCCGAACCAGACCACCTCCAGCCCAAGATTGCGCTTTGAAATTTTGTCCATAAAAATTATGAACTGAATTGGTGACAAAGGGCAGCCCTGCCGGAGTCCAACCTGCACTGGAAACAAGTCTGACTTATTGCTGGCAATGTGAACCAAACTCCAACTCTTTTCGTACTGGGACGAGATGGCCCTTAACAGAGCGCCTCTGACCCCATACTCCCAGAGGACCCTCCACAGAATGCCACAAGGGACACGATTGAATGCCTTCTCCAAGTCCTCAGATGTGGACTGGTTGGGCATACTCCCATGAACCCTCAAGCACCCTGGTGAGGGTATAGAGCTGGTCCATGTCCACAAAGCACATGTGGACTGGTTAGGCATACTCCCATGAACCCTCAAGCACCCTGGTGAGGCTATAGAGCTGGTCCAGTGTACCACGGCCTGGACGTGCTAATAAATTTCACTTTCAATCTTTTTTTTTTTTTTTTTTTTTTTGATGGGATTTGTTGATTGGACAAAGGAAAATAAAGTACTTAAGACTTAAAACACCATGTTTCAGTGAATTTAAGACTTTAAGGCCTACAATTTGGTTTTGAAATACAAGATATTTTAAGACCTTTTAAGACCCTGCGGACACCCTGTATTGCCAACATAAAGTTTAAAATCAAGAATGTTGTCATAGAAATAAAGTGTCAATTTAGACGGTAAAGAATTTGCATAGCAGAAAGGATTTACCTGTCATTGCTGGAGAGGTCCATGTGCTGGTGTATGTCCAGCAGAACTTCTTTAAAAAAGCATAGCCTGTTCTTTTCTGCCTCCTGGGTGATTTCAAACACTTGCTCCATGTCCTCCATGTAGCGTGGGTTACAGCGATTCAGCTCGTCCAGGGCTCTCTCATAACGCTCCTTAGCCTGAGGAAAAAACATTCAAGCACAAGTTCATGGGACAGAGTCATGGGACACAGTTTAGAAGGTCAAAACACAAGATCAGAATTTCCTGTTCAGCGTACCCGGAATATATCTTATGGAGTAATGCATATTCACAATGTCTGGATGGCGAGCGTTTGAAATTTAAATAGCATGTTTTACTACTTTCTTGACTTGAAAATCACTTTAGATCAAAGCATATGCTAATTGTGACCAATCTGAAATTCATGACCATCTCAAAGGCAGATAACAAGTCTGAATTTTTATAAGCAGTTGAAAACCACATAGTTAGGGCTGTGCAATACAACAATATATAGCTTATGGACAAAATAAAACGTCTTTAGTTTCATATTATGCTCTGTATTGTTTGACAGCACAAAATAAATGATAATGTTTACAGTAATACCTTTTCATAATTTATAGGTGCGCAATATTATACACCATTACAGGGATGCAGACATCTTAAAAAGCACAATGTTTAAATTTTGCATTTTATTTAGCTATGTTTTTTATGCTGGACATGTAACCGTTACTTTTTGAAAGTTATATTTAATTAAAGGGGCAGTATGCTAGTTTGACACCCAGTGGTTGAACTAGGTATTGCATTCCTGTTTCAAAACACATTTTTACTCCGCCCCTGCTCTGGCGGCTTCATACAAGTGCAGGTAGCCAGATTGATGACACCAACAAAGGAAGTAAACCTGACTACCGAACCTAAAGGCTCATTTAAATCGTGTTCTAAATAAAACAACGGCATTTTACCAATCAACCAATTTCACTATTTTTGTCCTAACCAACATTTCAATTGTATATTTAATTAACCGCTTTTATTTCTTGCAGCTGAACAACAGAATTCTATGAAACTATGGCAATGACCACCTCAGGTAAACCGCATGTGCTTTATTCAGTGTTAAATGCTAATAATGTAATGTAATGTCATTATACAGGACGTTTATTGCCATAATGTTAATACAGAAAGCAGCAGCAGATATTTACCTCAGATCTTGAAAATAAAATAAACCGTTTGAAATTAAACTTTAGAACTGTGACTCAGTGTAAGCCAACAAATATCAGCGATTCACCATGTACATTTATTAATGTTAAAGAGGTTTAATATGTTTTAATTAGACTGTAAACCTTACCATTCCGTTGGAGTGCAGTGAGTGCCCTATTCTGTACTTCTGAATGGCTGTATTTAAATTACTGTCATGTTGCGTCTGGTGCAAACAGCCAAATTGCTTATCGCTGCAAATCTTGTCACGTAGAATCTTGTTTAGGACAATAGGTTACAATGTAATCTGCTCATCTAATGTTTACGTTTATATTGTTTATATTATTTGCTAAGTAATAACCACCTCATGTGGATCTCTGAATCCTCATTTCGGTCACTTCAGTCTCATTTCGGAGGCTGCTACCATCCACCGGAGGTCGCATTTCGGTCACAGAAACATATTTTGAGAGCCCTCATGACTGAATGAATGAAATACAGTTTTCCACCAAGACAACCTGGTGTGCTAAAATATAATTGGCTAAACTGGCATTGGGTGGGTTAAAGGGACCAAAACAAAGACAGACGTTACGGCGCGTAACACATTTTTTAAAGCAGAATAACTGACTTTAGCAATGTTTTTTCAGAACGTTGAAGAACTTTCACTTGGCATGTTTCTTAAATATTTGCAAACATGTGATGGTATTTTTATACTTCAGAAGAGTCATAAACTTAAATACAGTTAAATAAAAATAATATTTACTTATTCTACTAAATTTTTTAACTCAAACATTTGCACTGAAGTTTTAAATAAAGAGAGAAATGTGATCACATATGCATAAGTAAATTTAAAATGTAAAAAAGAAATAGCCCTGTTAATTATAAACAAACTATTAATTGTTTGAATTTACAGACATGGTACTATATCGTGATACATCTCGTTAGCAGGATATGAGATTATTTAAATCATGAGATGAGGTTTTTGTCATATTGCCCAGTGATTTAGTAACAACTTTAAACTGCAGGCATAAAGTATTATTTTATGAATGAAACTACACGTTCAACAATAGGGTATTCACACCCATAACACTTAGCATTGTCAAAGCAAGCCCAAAAACATCATCACTGCAGTCTTACCACTAGCATAAGCACCAAGCAAGCCTTGTCTTGTCTAATTTATGGAAATTCTGTCAGTTCATTCTGCACCCATCTCATTCCACCAACAAATGAACACTTGTTGATAAGCTCTCTATGCAGCAATTAGTGACTAAATGGAAAATCCTCAAAACTCAAAACTAAAATGACTAATTCTAGATAATCCAAGATAACTGTTGTGTGTGCACATTTTCTCATGGTACCTTCTCTGCCTCTTGGGTACATTTCTCCAGGCGATCTGTGAACTTGCGGACCTCATCTTGAGATTTGGTGGGGTCAGCCTTGGCATGAGTTTCACGGGTCAACGCAGTGCGCTCTTCCTTCCGGGCACTATGATAACCTTTTTTGGTAGACTCCACCTACAGCAGGAAAAATATTTACACAACTGCACCATTTGCTTATCATTGCTAAATACACTATGGTACTTTCTGAAAAGCACTATAGAGTCACTAAATATGTTAAAATAAATGCTAAAAAAATAGATAACAAAAAACAATAAATATAATAATAATAAACAATAAGTGAATAAAGTAAGTTAATCAATAAAAATATACAATTTGCCATCATATATTCATCCTAATATGAACCAAAACCTGCATGATGGCCAGGATTTGAATCTCTTTCATGTTTATAAAAGACTGGGAATGAGATATGGGGTGGGGGGTTGGGGGGTTGGGGTCATATGAGAGATAAGAAAAAAAAAACTGAACATTGATAATCCTCAGTCACCATCTGTTTATCATATGAAAATATTTCAAATAAAAAAAGTAAAATAAATAAATAAGTAAAATAAATGAATAAAAAGGTAAAATTAATTAATTGAAAAGTGAAATAAATAAAACAAGTAAAATTAATTAACTAATTAAAAACGTAAAATAGTAAAATAAATAAAAAGCAAAATAAATAAATAAAAAAGTAATATATACCTCCATATAAGAAAAAAAGGATCATTGATAATCTTCAGTTACCATCTGTTTGTTATATGGAAATATTTCAAATTAAAAAGTAAAACAAACAAACAAACAAACAAATAAATAAATAAATAAATAAATACAGTAATTAAAAAGTAAAATAAAAAAAATATATATAATCATTAACTAATTAAAAAGTATTAAAAAAAATAAAAAAGTAAAAATGATAAATTAATTAAAAAGTAAAATAAATAGATTAAAAAGTTAAATAAATTAGAAGGTAAAATTAATAAATTAAATAAAAAATTAAATAAATAAATTAAAAAGTAAAATAAATAATTACAAAGTAAAATAAACAAATAAAAAGAAAACTAAAGTAAAAAGTTAAATAAAGTGAAATGAATTAATAAAAAAGTAAAATAAATTACTACAAAATAAAATAATCTAATAAAAAAGTAAAATAAATTAATATGTTAAAAAGAAAAAACATGTATATATTTTTTAAAGTAAAATAAATAACAAATATATGTATAACCTGGATATAAAAAGCAGTATATATATATACTGATATATATATATTAAATGTATATAATTTTTTTTACCATTCCATTAAAAGTCATTTAATAGCAGAAGACGTACTTCTTTTAGTTTTCGGACCCAGGGTTTCTGGGCTTTGCGGAAACCTTCATCAGCATCTTTGGTCTCCCGGAATCCACCAATCATCTGCTTGTGGAAAGCATCTTTCTGCCAGTTTCTAATCTTCTCGCTGTCCTCAACAACCAGATTCTCTTTGAGCTCCATGTGGATCTCACTCAGCCTGTCTGCCGCATTCATGAAAGCATGCCAGGCCTTTTCCAAAGTCCCGTACTGTGAGCCTGAAAGACAAATATCAGAATTTTACTTTATCCATGAGCTCATAACACCGCATAGCTGCTTATTGCTTCAAATCCATTAAAAAAAAAAAAGCACCCACATTTGTTTAATATTCCACCAGATCCAATTTTTTAATAACTGTAGGTCAATGCATTTGTCCCTTTTGGTCACATGGTCTGGTTAGTGAATATGTGGCCAGCCTGAGGCTCAAACTGGGAGGTAATCCACTCATATCCATGACTTTCATAAGGTCAATGCAATATTACAGTATGTGGATCTGTTTATGCAGCATACAACCGCAGTGTTTTGTGAAAATTCATTATTAAGAATTCACTGAGTTTACTGTTATTTTAAAAGAGCCGAAACACATATAAGCATGCAGGCGGTGTAGTCAAAATCAAAAGTACATCTACAACGGTTGATGCCGGTGTCAACATAAGTTATAGACCACAGACAACATAATTAACATTAGCAGAATTATTACTGTATATCAGCTCAAACCTTTACATCGCTGGCTAATAAACAGTCAGATTGGACTCTCCATTGACTGAACTGAATGCTTAGAAGTTTGATGTATTCACTTGTCTACTCTTGAACATGCTGAATAATCACCTGAGTTTTTGTTCTCATTGTTTTGTTAGTGCAGTGAGCGCACTATTGTTGTTCGTAGCAATGGATATGCCACGAATTTATCTAAACTTGTGCTGCGCTTCTAGATTATATGTATTATGATTTCAGCTAATCAGTTTTTTATTTATTTATTTAATTATTTTTTTTATCATTTTGCAATATAACAATCAGCACAATTAACAAAAAGAATATTCCGCATTAGGTAGCATCAGAGTATACAAATATAAAAACAGCATATGAATGGTCAGTGTGATAACAATGGGTATCATGTAGGCAGAGGTCAAAGGGTTCATAAAGGGTGCAAAAAAATATTCCAGGTTTCCAAAAATATGTGTGTTTTGTTCTTTAGGCTGTATGTTAAATATTCCAAATGCAGTGTGTCATCTATGATATTTTTAAATAATCCAAATGTTGGAAAGAGTACCTGTTTTCAGTTTAACAGAATACATTTCTTAGATACATAAGAAGTCAGACCTACCCTTTTGGTAAATAAAGAGTCTGATACCTCATTCCAGTTAACCCCAAAAAGATACATTAAAGGAGTCTTGTGATATTTCTTTCCCAGGGTCATCATAGAAAACTTGGTCCCACTTTATATTGTGTCGCTTATACCTGTGAACTTACATGGTAGTTAGATGTGTAAGTAGTATGTAACTACAGTGTATGTACACGCTGGTACATAGTATTTACTTGTGCAATACTGGTGTAACTACACTCATGTAACAACCCATTGAATAGTATTTTTAAGTACAAACGTGTAACAGGACATTGGTAACAACACTAGGAAAGTACACATCTGTAACAAGAATTATGTAAGTGCATTGTGTAACAACAATATGTACTTGCAGATGTTTTCCCACTTCCACACCTGTTTGCAGATCATGTACTTGTGAACACTGTATGGCAGAACTAATGCTGCATTAGAAGGTTTCACCTTGTGATTCCAGTGTACTTACATGGTAAATCCACAGGAACTGTCCACTCAATATAAAGAGTAAAATGGTCACAAATTACTGTAGAAATATCTTCTATGCAACACTTTAATAACAGTGTAGTTACATGGTAACTCCACAGGAACGGTCCACAATATAAAGTGTAAAATAAAATTTATTTTCGTTTCAGCCTAGTCCCTTTATTAATCTGGGGTCGCCACAGCGGAATGAACCGCCAACTTATCCAGCATATGTTTTACACAGCGAATGCCCTTTCAGCTGCAACCCATCTAAGCCGAAAAGAAAATGAATGAATGTATGAACAGTAATTTGTGAAAATTTTATACTTTATATTGAGTGAACAGTTCCTGTGGATTAAAAAAAAAAAGTCCGTATAGAGTTGCATCTCTTCTCTAAACTTAGAAGTTACACCATAACTATTAATGGTGGGAACTAATATGGTAAATAAAATTTGAGCCATTCATAATCTTTTGACAGGGGCACTTATCAGTTCATCATAACGGAATGTGTAAATATAGAGGATGAGACGGGTCTGCTTTAAGAGGATGACCTATGAGGCTCACCTTTCTCCACAATGCCTCTCCACTTCCTGGCCCAGTCACTCAGCTGCTGGGAATAGCCCTTCTCAATCTTGGCCCGCTCCTGAAAGCAGCTGACCAGCTCGTTGCATAGCTTGTAGCCGTCGTCAATACGCTTAACAGTCCTCTTGTAGTTTCCAGGCTGTCAAACGAAAGTCATGTCACAGAGTTGATGTTACACACAGAATTTGAATATTTGGTATCTATGGTTCTGGTTCTCAATGAGCAGGTGATCTATGATGGTTTGCATAAAAAGCTTGGACTAGTCTTACAAGTTAGTCTTACAATTTCTTTCTTGAAGACTTGTCATAACTTTTAGACATTTAACACGTCTCATTTGAATATGGAAAAAGAAAACCCTTAGCAATTAGCAAACTGCTAGTCGTTCAGACTAGTTAAGAACACATTCTTAAATAGATAGCGAACCCTAAAGTAAAAATTAGCACACCATTTATGTCCCCTCATGCACTGTAAAAAGTGATTAGTTGTAAAAGTGAGTAAACCCATTGCCTTGAAAGCAACAAGTTGACTTGCGTTCACTTAAAAATAAAGTAGGTAAGTCCATTTTAACTTGGAACTGTTAAGTTGCCTTTATTTTAATAAATTCTGCTAGTTTTAGTCAACTAATCACATTTTACAGTGTGTGGTTTTAAACCTTTATGAGTTTTTCCTTTTGTGCTCAGCAGAAGAAAGAATACAAGTTGTTGGTACCAATAGACTTTTAAAGTAGGATAAGAAAAATACTATGAAAGTCAATGGAATATATGCAAAGCTAGTGTTTTTCAGCCAATGATGAACCTCCAGTGACAGCTTTACAGTATGTGTCAATTTCATAAGGTTCCTTTTACAGCATTGATGTTGACTCCAGCATTAATTTGGTTGTTACAGCGTTAAAAGAGATGAAAAACTGTTTAAAACACAGAAGCCATCATTAGCAGCAGGCCAGCGCCGAAATTCCTTCGAAAATACTGGGGTAATACTAATTTCCATGTTTTAAAAACATGGAATGGAAAAATATAATTTAATGCAGTGCTTCTTGTTTGGTCTGATACCCACATTATATGGTATCTCAGTCAGGCAGTGAAGATTGCTGTTTTTAAAGCAATCAGAATTGTGGCGATTTTGTATGGGATGACAATTCACTGGAAGCCCTAGGGCTGGCTGACTGAAATAAGTCTGTGGGCAAATTGACCTTATTCTCCGCGTATGAGCTGATGCAGTTATTTGAATCTTTTTGTCTCTAGACTTCCGGTCTTATTCACTTTCATTCATTTTTAGACATTAAGAACTGCTCGTTTTGCTGCTTGATGTTGCAAACTGATGTTTTCTTAATATATTATTCTATTTTGTCTGTGTAGTCAAGCAAACACTTGATTGTAGAGTGATTAGTTTAAACATTTTCTGCCGTTTATTATTACTAGTCATTTCTACCTAGACGACTGAATCAGAAGATCAAAATCAAAATTCGCAAAAAGGAGCGCACTTCAGCATTAAAGACTAAGGTCAATACCTCACAATTTAAGAGATTTGACCAGATACTTAGTCTGCTGAGGGTAACAGAGTTGTAAGTTCTCTAGCTCAATCTTTGCAAAGAGGTTTCACCATACTCCCAGCTCAAAACATTTACTGAACTAGCATTATATGCCATTTTTCTAAAATTACAGCTAACTCTACACTCTGTAATGTCTTTCTGAAACAGTCATCTGATGTACTGTGTCAGCGTACCGTAAGTTGGATGACAAAATGCAGAAGAACGAAGTTTTAAATGTGGGCGAGGCGGAATAAGTTCAATACCCCATTGGTGCCAGCAACCAGCATTATTCAAAACATCTTCTTTAATGTCCAATAGAAGAAACGCAAATAGGTTTTAAACAAGGAAATAGTAACATATTTTTCATTTTTGGGTGAACTATCCCTTTAACATAGAAGCTAAGTTTAGAAAGCTGGCCACTGGATGTTTAATAGAGAATAATTACATTTCAATAAAGCTTAATCGTTAAATTAAAGATTCATTATGAGTCTTGTCCCAGAAAAACAAAAAAAAACAACAAAAAAAACAACAACAACAACTCGCATAGACCAGTTTAGTGTAAAATTAGGTAAAAAAATTTCTTCTAGCCAAGAAAGAGAGTTTACATATTTATATTTCTAATAGACCTGGAACCTCGGAGGTGACTTGAATACATTTAAGCTTCATTTACAATTGTACAGTTAATAGAGAGAATTAAACAGAGATTGTAAAACTGCTTTGTTTCTGCATTAGGACACAAATGTAAACAAAGTAAATAAAAATAATAAAATCACATTGACTTTAGGGCGAAATTAAAACTTTACCAGCTGCTAAACTACATAATATAACAAGCCCTGTACATATACCTGTATATTTTGGCAGCATTCGAACTTCACTCTACCAGGAAATATCACAAAGTGAAAGTTTGCACTCCCATGGTGTGTTTTTGTTCGGTATTGGTATTTGTTTGGCAAGAGACATACTCATCTGTTTGCGTCAGCTTGCATATCGTTAAACCAATTGTCATAATTATCAACATCTACTGCACACTCCTAACATCCAGTATCACTTTTCTTATGTATCTCAGTTGCATAACGTTGACATTTTAACGTATTTAGTAGATTTGGTGGATTTAAACTGCATTGAATGCGACAAAATGTTTAGCTCTTGCTTTCGCTGGGAATGAAACCCACAACCTTGATGTTGCTAGTGCCATGCTGTACTATTTGGGTTATGGAACAGCTCATACAACATAAATACATTGTGATTCAACAAAAACAATACCCACAGCCCAGGTTAAGTAAGCAAAATACCTTACATCCTGGCACATCCAACACTATTATCCTCTAAATTAGCATCTATACCACACCAACAACAACAATACAAAATTAAGCCTTCCCTTTCAGTTTACACTCTAAGAGCTCTTAATATTTTTAGTTTTCTCCAAGGCAAGCATGGACCTGACCAGACATGCTTGAAAAAAACGAGCGGAGAACGGGTAATGCTACTACAAACCCACAACCTCACAGACAGCTCATGGCAATGTCAGATCTGCAGGGATCCTTTCTCACAAAGTCTCAAGCTCACTGGCCAGACGCCATAGTATACGGTCCACTCTGCCAGGAAGATCTGTGTGTGCATGTGTGGATTTGCGGTTGTGGATACTTACCTCCCAGAAGCTGTCCCAACTTCCAACGTCCTGCAGATCACCGTTGGAAGACATTTTGGGGTCGCCCTTGCAGCACGGAATGATGGCGGCTGTCGTCAAACTGTCAAGAACAAGATGTGAGATCAAATATTAGGCAACTGTAATTAGTAACAGCAACATTTTCATGAGACAGCTGTCTTGCCACAAAAGAAACTAGTTCATCCAGTCTTTGCTCTACATGGCACATGCCCTCAAGTTCTAACTTAAAAAAACTAAGCATAGGCAAATCATCCAGAATATATTCCATGTAGACTTTTCACTGCGGTCTTGCCAGCAACCCCTCGTGACCCAGCACTTCTTGGCCTGTACAGTTAAGACATCGGCCCAGGAACAATAATCCTGTATTCCCGTATGGAAAAGAAGTCAGCGTAGGCCAGTCTCACCTCTGAGCGGCTTTGCGTCTGCCTAAGGCAACCAAGGTGAGGCAGAAGCTTCTCTGCAGTAAGGGTGGAGTCACAATAACAGAGAATGATGATGCCACCGTAAACCAGAACCTCCCATTAATGTGTTCCTGGTTGACTTTTGCGTAGAAGGAGAACTATAAAAGGTGCACCAGTGGTTCTATGAAGAACCTTCATCATGGAACATTTTCATTGTACCATTGCTACATAATGTATAGCATGGTAAGATTTCACAATTTCTAGTCATGTGGATTGGAGGTTTCATAGCGGAATTCCTACTTTTATTCCTTTGACTTTCCTATTGGCAAATGGACAATTTTCCAGAGCAACAATAAACTTACTTCCCTAAGCAAGGGCAAATAATTGCTGAGCAATAGAAAACGTGACCTGGAAATATTCTATTAATATACTTATAATCGTTCTATTAAAACAGCGAAAACTTGCAGAGCAGAAATAGATGCGACTGCACCTCACGAAAAACAATAAAAGCTAAACTGATGCTCCTCTGATGTTCCTGTATGATTATGGTGAACATTTAGAGCAACAGCAAATTTGACCACGGCTTAAGAAAAATGTGAAAATGTAAACTGACATTCTTATGATGTTCTAGGGCTGTGCAATACGGACAAAATATTCATATTGCGTTTTTTTTTTATCGAATATTGCGATTGCGCTTTTATTTGCAACTGATTTTGCTTTTTCAAACAAGCTGCATACACATTTTAAATGTATTCAGTGCACAAGAAGTGCATAACAAAACATTTCACAATGAAATAACATAGTATTAAGTTTAATAAATAAAACTGTAGTAAAATTGTCTTTAAAAACAGACAACATAAAATAAATGAAGATGAACTAACCTCAACTCTAGTTAAACACATACTGTACACGGTAGTACTAACTGCTTGATAAACAAAACTGTAATATTGTCTTAACAACAGACAACATGAAAAAATGAAGATGAACTAACCTCAATTCCAGTCATAACAATAAATAAAAACTAACGTAAATCAAAACCACCTATTCTGTTCTCCCGCTCAACTTTGTGAAGCGCGGAGTGAACTCTGGTTCACATCTTTCTCCCGCTCAGCTTAGCTGTAATTGCCTGGTGTGCCGCGTCAGCTCTGATTGGTTATTATATTAAAATCATGCACACAAGAACGTAAACAAAAATCTAAATAAATTGATAGATAAAATTGCAGCCTTACACGATTTATAAATTGCATGTGCTTAAATCGCGTTTTTTTTTTCGATTGTGATTAATTGCACAGCACTATGATGTTCCTATTTGAACATTTGAAGAGTAACTGTAAAATTCGACTTATCTTTAAACAAATAATGTTAAATTGACATTCATACTCAAACAGCAAAAATTATCTTAGCAGCAGTAAATGTGGTGACTACAACTTGATGGGGAAAAAAATGTAACAGTTTCCTGAAAATTCTCCTAGGAGATTCCAAAACTTCTATGCCTTTACTGTAAAAATTCCAATTTATGGAACTTTTTTGTTTTTGAAAAAAGCGTAGCTGGGGATGTTCACTGAAATACAGTGGGGGAAATAAGTATTGAACACGTAAGTTGGCGGTTCATTGCGCTGTGGCAACCCCAGATTAATAAAGGGACTAAGCCGAAAGGAAAATGAATAAATTTAAGTGAAATAAAATGAAATGACACAGGGAAAAAAAATTATTGAACACATGAAGAAAGAAAGGTGTAGAAAGGCAGTGAAAGCCCACACTGCAGCTGAAATCTCTCAGTAGTTATTCAGCAACCCTCTGCCTTTCTCAATGGTAAATGAATATTAGCTGCTTAAGTCTAACATCTACATTAGGATGATGAAGATAAAACCAGAGGGGACATTTCAGCAAGACAATGATCCAAAATACAGCCAAGGAAACTCTCAAAAGCTTTAAGAGTAGGGAAAAAAGAAAATCAAGCTGTTGAATGGCCCAGCCAGTCACCTGACTTCAATCCAATAGAAAATACAAAATAAAGATCAGATTTGAAAGACGAGACCCACAGAACCATCAAGATTTTTTATACTCTGCTCTGGTGTGAATTAAAAAAAAAAATCCACTTCAGCAATGCATCTTTTCCACTTCAGCAATGACTTCATTCTCCATATGAGAGGTGTCTTTAAGCTGCCATCCCCAAAAAATCCTTTTATATAAAGTATTAAATATGTTTCAGTAGTTTCTCCTTGCGTCATTCCATTGGTATTACACATAACTCATTTATCAGATTTTTTTTGTTTTATTTTAAATGTTTGTATTGTTTGGGTTTTTACCAAAATCTGGTTCAATTCCATGTCAACAGCTTCTTTAGAAATATTCCCAGGAAAAAAAAACATGACATGTTTAATACTTATTTCTCCCACTGTGTATCTGACAACAAATTATCCATTTGCTATTGCTCTTAGCGACATAAGAAACACTCTCAGACACTCATCATATTCCTAATATAACCTGTTTATTAATGCATAAACTGCTTTGGTTATTTCTTAAACTATATTTAGTCCAAACAAGTAGGCGTACACCTGATGAACCTTGTACAAGCTCTTCCTGTTCTTGTATACATTTAACACCACTTCTGGCCTTGAGGTCTAGCTGTATTGTTTGAGCCAAGGCCATATAGCTTCCTCAAACAGACACAACAAACGGGAGGAAACAGTGGGATTGGCCTCGCAGAAGCATCTGCTTCCAATTCAGGCCAAACTGGCTATGCTAATGGAAAATTAGCATCCTCAAGGGAGGACTTGGGAACCAGCATAGTAGTGGAGAACATTTTATGTGGACCCAATAGTTTTGGCAATTCATTGAATGCCTTTTTGAGCAAATTCTGTTTTAGAATTTATTTTTAATATGACACAATTGTAGAACTGGACAGTTTATCGTCTATATAAGGTATACTAAATACAAGTTTAAAACATTATATTAGTATATAAGATTATGAAATCTGTGTGTACAGTATATATGACTTCTAGGTTGGATTACTGTAATGCTGTTCGCTGGTTGCCCAGCCTCCTCTATTAACAAACTTCAGCTAGTACAAAATGCAGCTGCCAGAGTTCTTACCAGGTCTAGGAAATATGATCATATGATCATATCACCCCAATTTTATCCTTGGCTGAATGTTAATTTTCATATTGATTTTAAAATATTGCTTCTTGCCTATAAAGCTTTAAATAATCTAGCTCCTGTTTATCTAACCAACCTTCTGTCTCGCTACAATCCAACCCGCTCTTTAAGATCTCAAAACTCAGGGCTTCTGGTAGTACCCAGAATAGCAAAGTCAAGTAAAGGGGGTCGAGCCTTCTCATTTATGGCTCCTAAACTCTGTAATAGCCTTCCTGATAATGTCCGAGGCTCAGACACACTCTCGCAGTTTTTAGTAAAGCATATACTCAATACATCACATAGCGGTATGATGCATGAATGTGCTCCACGCATCTCCTTTATATACACTATGAACAGCAGCTATGCTAATTATTCTCTTTATTCTCTATTTCCACCTGGGGATACTCATCCCGAGGCCCCCAGAGACTACACAGCACCACGGATATGATCCAAGACCCACGACGAGACGATCCCAAGGTTCCATAATCCTGGACCAGGCTATATCCTGAGCAGCGATTTGGTGCATGGCGGAGTGGCAAGCATGAGACTGATTCCTGTGACAGACGAGCCTCGAGTTCTCCAGCCTCCAGCGCCTAGACTGCAGCTCTACACAAGACGTCTGGCCACAGGAGAAATGCTCATGCCCAACTGAGGCTGGTTTCTCTTGAGGTTTAATTCTTCACTTTCGCCAATTGGTGAAGTTTTTCCTCGCCACTGTCGCCACTGACTTGCATGGTTCGGGACTTGTAGAGCTGCGCATCGATGGATTTGCTCTTGAGTGTTTGGACTCTCAGTAGTGAATATTAAACCACACTGAACTGAACTCCAACACTAAAAACTGGACTGACACGGTTTCAGTTCACTATAACCTTCTATGTGAAGCTGCTTTGGCACAATCTACATTGTAAAAGCACTATACAAATAAAGGTGAATTTAATTGAATATGTGGGTATATGTGTGTAACATTATTTAACCATAAACAATGCTGAGGGTAGATTCCCATTTCTTGTTGAAAATGTTGGAAGAATGGACAACCAAGTTGGAAGACACATCCTGTGGTCATGGAGCAGATCAGTTTGGATCAAATTATTAGCATGCATCAAGCAAAGGAAACATCCAAGGAGACATCTGCTGAAACAACTACATTTGGGTTAAGAACAGTCCAATAAAGAATTAATAAAGAGTATTAATAAAGAACCACTATCTTTGAGGAAGCAATGTGGATGGGGAAAAAAAGAATCTTGAATGACTGAGATGGGATCTTTTAAAAGTCTGCTGAAATCAAATAAAAAAAAATAAATGAATAAACAATAGAACTCACAGCTATATTTTATGGTGAAAAGTAAGAGCAATGCCACATGAACAATGCGAAGAGAACTGAAGGGATTAGTACTAAATAGCCAAGTATCCTTTAGAAAACTTCTTATCAGTAAGGCTAACTAGGACGATAAAGGCTTCAGTTTGCTAGGGAGCATAAAGATTGGACTCTGGAGTCCAATGAAAGAAGGTCGTGTGGTCTGATGAGTCCAGATTTACTGTTCTAGAATGATGGGCATATCAGAGTAATGGTTCGCTCACAGACGCGGATGAAGCATCAAGCGCGAGTGATTTACAGTCTGTTAAATTGTTGAATGTTAAGTCTATGCAAAGATGGGAATAGACATCCTGCAGTAAAATCCACGCGAGTTGAGCATTTTGCACATTTGACGCACAAATAGCGAGTGTTTTCTGACATAGCGCTTTATGACATGATTACGACGTAGCACCTGTTATTGGTGTCCGGAGGGGAAATCCTCTTACCGACACCATACAACAGCTAATCTAACTGGGCTCAGCTCAGTCTGGAGCACCACTGAAAGCTTCCATCAGCCATGTATAGTTCCTAAAGGAGTTGATGAACTTAAAGAACAGGGTGCACCTCTGAAAGGATCTAGGGGATTCAGACAGGACACTGAACGAATATAAGCTGTTTTTTAGCCTTCCTAAAGCACATAAAAGCACAGCTAATCTCTCAATATATCCATCTTAGCTATTTAGCAATGAAGCTAGAGTCACTGGCAGACAGAAGGCCCACCCATGAAGTGAATCTGCATCTGTGGTTAAGTGATTTTGACATGTGAATGAAGCAAATTTAATGCGCAAATGAAGTGAGAAACTTTTAACGTTCACGTGTCAGTTTACTAGCGAACAGTGTGGTTTATTAGTGCATGCAGTGTCTGGTGTAAACACAGCATAAATGAACTGATGTAGCCATTACGTACAGTGGGAGGCAGTGCTGTGATGTGGGGATGCTGCAGTTGGTCAGGTCTAGGTTTAGCAATGTTATGTGCCCAAAATAAGAGGTCAGCTGATTGAACATATACCGATTCACCAGGTTATTCCAACAATGGATTTTACTTTCTTCCCTGATGGCACAGGCATATTCCAAGATGACAACTGCAGGATTCATGTCATGGCGCACAAATAGTGAAAGTGTGGCTCAGAAAGCATGAAACATTTTTTTATACATGGACTGGTCACCACAAAGTCCAAACCTTAACTGTAATGAGAATCTTTAGGATGTGCTGGAGAAGTGATATTGCAGAAGCATTTTGAAATAATGCCATGATGAATGCATGGCATAATCAAAACTTAAGGTGATACAATGAAATATTAAAGTGTGTGACTTTTTTAGGACAGGGTGTATATAATGAAATATTAAAGTGTGTGACTTTTTTTTTTTAGGACAGGGTGTATATACAACTTATTTGCATGCCATGCTTGAGCATTTTAGAAACACAACTGCCTCCAGCAAGCCATACGAGAGTTACTTTAAAATGCAAATCCAACATTTAAACCAATTTAAAAAGGCCCTTTTACGCTGTGCAAAGACTTACACACACACATACACTGAAATTGTGTGACCTGGTATTAACAATAAGTTTAATAATTGCTTTTTTATTAGTCGTAAATGTGATAAATAGTGTTTCTGTTGTACAAGCAAATTTGGCAACACCTTAATGTAACAATTCTTAACTACTGGCTTATTACCTGCTATTATTAAGACATTGGCTGTTCATTAGTATTTATAAACCTTTAAAATTTAAAATAAGCAGGAGTTAACCGAACTAAAAGTCATAACTAATGGTTTATTAATAGCAAGAATTGTAGCTTAAAACAAAATGTGGCACCACATTTACCCAATTTATTGTTGTTTATTGTTCATTTTCTTTTCGGCTTAGTCCCTTTATTAATCTGGGGTCGCCACAGCGGAATGAACCGCCAACTTATCCAGCATTTGTTTTACGCAGCGGATGCCCTTTCAGCTGCAACCCATCTCTGGGAAACATCCACACACTCATTCACACACATACACTATACGGACAATTTAGCCTACCCAATTCACCTGTACCTCATGTCTTTGGACTTGTGGGGGAAACCGGAGCACCCGGAGGAAACCCACGCGAACACGGGGAGAACATGCAAACTCCACACAGAAATACCAACTGACCCAGCCGAGGCTCGAACCAGCGACCTTCTTGCTGTGAGGCGGCAGCACTATCTACTGCGCCACCGTGTCGCCCCAAGACCAATAATAATAACAAAAAATATGCAAGTAAAAAGAGAGTGACAAGTGTTGTAGTGAGCAGGTTTCCAAAAGATTCACTGCTGTGGTCAGCACCACCTCACATACAGGTATGAATTTGCCACAGATAATCAATAATTAAATTTTTGACATGAAAGCACAGGCAACCTTAAATTTATTACAATTTGCAAATTTGCAAAGGTGCAAATTAGTTTCAGCACCTTAATGCTCAAACACATCTTTACACTAAACAAAATGTGACACCAATTTTTTTCCCAATTTATTGTTTTCCCCAATTTATTATTTTTATTCTTTTGCGCATGATCTTAATGTGTTAACCAATCAGAGCTCACTCCACACATGACGAAGTTGAGTGGGAGAACTGAATAGGTGGTTTTGATTTACGTTAGTTTTTATTTATTGTTATGGCAGGAATTGAGGTTAGGTTTGGGGTTGGTGTAAATTATAAAGAAATCTGTTTTTTTTTTAAATAAATGAAGACCGCAGAAGTCAATGATTCACTTGAATTAATCAACCTGACATGTTTACTGCCCCAAAATACTTTAAATCTTTCTCAAAATAAAATATATCGTGTTCAAAGGGGAAAAAGGTTTTATTTTTTAGCCAGACATTTAAAAAGATTATATTTATTAGCAGTACACAATACCGTCATACCGTGAAACCGTGATATTTTTATCCAAAGGTTATCATACCCTCAGAATCTTATACCAGCCCATGCCTAGAGTTGAGGTTAGTTAATCTTCATTCATTTTATGTTGTCTGTTTTAATCACAATTTTACTACAGTTTTATTTATTAAAGTTAATACTATGTTATTTCAT
Organism: Danio albolineatus; assembly: GCA_903798035.1. NCBI lineage: Eukaryota > Metazoa > Chordata > Actinopteri > Cypriniformes > Danionidae > Danio > Danio albolineatus. The sequence continues at coordinate 907,559 of CAIGQQ010012353.1, read as the reverse complement.
TGTGAAATGTTTTGTTATGCACTTCTTGTGCACTGAATACATTTAGAATGTATATCGCGTGTTTGAAAAAGCAAAAACAGCTGCCAAAAATTGCTAATAAAAAAAAACAAAAAAAAACGCAACATTCATTCCAAAAATATATATATATAAAAAAATAATAATAATAATAAAAAATATATATATCACAATATGATTATTTTGTCTATATTGCACAGCCCTAATAGTTTCTATCTTGAAGTATCTCAGAATTTAAAACGCCATCATTTAGGTCCACTAATTGTTACAACTCAACAAAAAGCATCTAGATTTGACTTGTAGCGCAAATATGAAGAGGTCTTTGTTTTTTCCAGCAAATAAAGTGAGCTTGGATTACTTCCCCTGAACTTCCTCTCTGTGAGGTGAAGGAAGAGGCGGGAGTGGAAAGTCAGCTCCTTATGATGGCATTTCCCACAAACATGCCAGGAGTAGTACTGAAATGAGAGCTTCACTTCAACCTCAGTCGCTAATTTAAAAGACTTGGTACACCATTAGCACCATGCTAATATTCCAGACCAAGCATGAAATTCTGCTACTATTTAAATGTTAATTGGTACATAGAATGCAATAACACACATTACAAAGTTTTATTGCACTAATTTAAGTAACGAAACACACTCCCACGACTTTACTAAGACAATAAATATATCTTTTTTTTTTATAATTTGGTATATAAAAGGTATAATTTCAAAACTTTATAAAGGATTTAGCAAGAATAAACCCCACACAAATATGTTCAAGAAAAATGGAAAAAGGAAAAGTAATCTTATTATTTCGGATGAAGAATGGTTGGACATATGTAGATTTACATCAAAATGTACTAACTCACATATGTGGCAAGAAATTGGATGGAAATATCTAACAAGATTTATCTTCACGCCAAAACAGAGAGCAAACGCCACAGGAAAGGACATTAAGTGCTGGAGACAATGTGGGTCTCAGAAACCTAAACACTGGCACATTTTTGGCAATGTCCAGTAATAAAATAATTTTGGGTATAGAAGTCCATGGAGTAATAGAAAACATAATTAATATAACACTACCCTCTCAATTCATGGTTATTCATTTTGGAAGCTTTGATATCCAAGTAAGTTAATCTGAAAATACTTTCTTGATATTTTAGTAATCACAGCCAAAAAAGCAATTACACAATGTTACTTCCTATCCTGAATTTCCAACAAACCAAGAATGGCTAGAAATAGTATATGACATTTGTGTGATGGAAAAATTACATTCTCCCTTCGACTCCAAATTAATGCATTTAGAAATATCTGGTACAAGTGGACTGAATACATTAGATTTCTCCAATGTATTGGATTTCTCCAATATTACTATCTAATTCACATCCACAGAACAAAATTTTTTCATTTTACGACCTATTGCACTCCCCCTCTTAATCTGCTCTTTAGATTAGGAATTTACAGCTGATAACTAAACTGAAGTTGAGCAAATACATAAAGATTCGACCCTCTCTGACCTCTATATTTAGTTATTGACATTAATTACCCTTTTTATTGTTACTGTTATTTTCACACACTTTATTTTCTGAAACTTTGTGTGTCTGTGTGTTCTGTTACTTTATAGTTTGTAAAAAAAGAAAATGGTTTAACAATGGGAAAATGTTAGTGAATAATTGTGTTGTATACATTGCTACTATAAAAAAAAAAAATAATAATAATAATAAAATATATATAT
>CAIGQQ010012353.1:891904-905728 GCA_903798035.1 Danio albolineatus | reverse complement strand
ATATATATATATATATATATATATATATATATATATATATATAAAATCATAATTTGCATAATAATAATAATAAATAAATAAATAAGTAAATAAATAAAAGCATTCAAATGTTTTACATTGTAATAAATAAGTTAATAAATAAACACTCTAAAAAAAAATGGTGCTAAAAAGCACCAAAACTGGTTCTTTGGTCGTAACGAGGGGGGAACCTTTTTTGGTGCTATACAGCACCTTAAAAAAATAGGTGCTATATAGTACTTTTGTCAAATGGTGCTATATAGCACCTATATTTTAAGGTGCTCATAATGTTACGTTACCCTTTCCGCAAATAAAACCGGCATAATAGTTATGAGAATTAGCTATAAGAACAAGTGCTTACCAGTAGTATTGGTGCTCTATAGCACTTTAAATACCCCAAAGAACCACTGAAAAACCTTTATGGTGCTTTAAAGGTTCTTTATACAGTAAAAGTGCTATATAGCACCTTAACCACCTTAAAGAACCACTGGAGAACCACTGAAGAACCTTCATGGTGCTTTAAAGGTTCTTTACACAGTAAAAGTGCTAAATAGCACCTCAAATATCACAAAGAACTTCTGAAGAACCACTGAAGAACCTTTTTTTTTTTAGAGTGAAGAGAAAAACTAGTTTTGTGGAATTTGCCTAATAAATCAAATCACATTGTTAATTTTTTTACACCTCTACAATTTAGTTTTACTTCAACTGTAAAAGGAAATGTGCAGCATCGCCTCCAAGAAAAAAACATTTTGGCATTTAAAATTTATTTAACATTTTAATAGAATTTCTCTCAAAAAAGTAAAGAAAAAGCATAATGAAAAAAAAACTATATTATTTTAAAATAAATAAATCAACAAACAAAATAGTTTAGTGTAATCAGCCTAATGAATAAAATCAAATTGTAATTTTTTACATCTCTAAAATTTAGTGCTACTTAAACTGTAAATAGAAATGCAGCATTGTCTCTGAGAAAATAAAAACAGAAATAAAAAAACACTTTGCCATTTATTATAATTATAATTTTTGCCATACAATTTATCCTAAATCTGTTTTTTTTCCTTTAAAAAGTTTTAAAAATAAATAAATGAATACATAAATAAAATAAATATATAAAAATGTAAAAAATAACAAATAAAAACTAATAAATAAATGAATACATAAATAAAAAAATAAAAATTAATTTAATTTAAAAAATTAAAATTAAATAATTATTAATTATTTAGTTTTGTGGAATAAGCCTATAATGACTAGCTTCGTGGAATCAGTCTAATAAATCAAGTCACATTGTGAATCGTTACACCCCTATTGAAAAAAACAATAGTTTTGTTTGTAGTGTTTTAGTGTGCATTCCAGTTTAAACTGTATTATTGCATAATGAATACTTTCACCAATATAAAATGTACAAAGAATTATTTGAGAACTACAGGGAAATAAAAAAATGGTAAAAAAAAGAACTAAGCATTGCCAACAATATGTGCAGAAGCCATTGAAGATGCCAGACACGCCCATTCCCATTCCCATAGAGCATGTCACACTGCAAGTACAGCAAGCAGCTGCGTCATGTTGAACTCCAGAAATAATCAAAGCCCAAGAGATCCCGCCAAGCTGGAGAGAGAACACAGCACATCCTAATAACCATCTTCCATTAGCAGGCAGCAATTTCCAACAGCTGAGAGCCCCATGGAAGAGAAGACCCTGAAGCTCTGACTGCATGTGTAAAATGCCCACTGTCACAGCCGCAGGCCAGAGAGCCTGGCAACAGGTAAATCAACACAATGGACGTGTTCACAGAGACTGTAAAATTGAAATACAAGCAGGGAGGAGTGCGGGCCCTTTTGCATTGTACAGGGCTCTATTGTGTTCAGGTTTGGTCCATCACATCGATGTTAAAGAGCTCGGCACTCCCACGGAGATCCGAGCTAAAAACGAACATGTCAGGGGAGAGGCGTGACCACGACGGCTGTAATTATACGGCTGTGCCAGCAAATCACTGGGAGAAGAGCAGGCAGTGGTTCGCAAAGCATGTGTAAGACAGCCTAGATGACAAACAACAAACTACAGAGCGGGTCATAAACAAGAACTGAGAAAATGAGAATGATGCTTCTCAATGCAAAACTCAACATCATCTACAGCGGGGATAGGGAACATATGGCTCGGGAGCCACACGAGGCTCTTTGACCAAAAATATGTGGCTCTCCAGCGGTCTCTCTTCAGTAATATTTTAAAGTTTCAAAAAATTATAACTGTGAAATCAGTTTCCCATTGATAATGCAATTACAATTAGCTTTATATTGTCTTTTCTACAGCAAAATGAATAAGAACATTTTACAATAAAAAGGACATTTACAATAAATAAATAAATAAATAAATAAATAAATAAATAAATAAATAAAAACGTTTACAATAAAAGGACATTTTAGCCAATGCGCATGTGTGGCACTGTGGTCAGCGAGGCCCCGTTTACACTAATGCGTTTTCGTTTTAAAACGCATAAGTTTTGCTATGGTTACACCATCCGTCCACACTATGCCGGAGTTTTCGAGCCCCGAAAACGGAGCATTTTGGAAACGCTGGAGAGGCCGTTTTCATTCTAAAACGCTGCTGCTCCGTCTCAGTGTGGATGGGGGAAAACGAAGACGTCTGAAAACGGAGACGTGGCTGCTGAGATTCGCTGCTTGATTGGGGCTTTTGGGTCATTGCGTATCCTTCCCTTATTCGTCAAGCCCCTATCACATGACTATAACGCCACCGGAACACATCAGACCAGCCTTCACTGTTGTCCGTTTTAGGCGCCGTTGTGCAGTTAAACTCTGCCTTTTTTACGACAACAGCTGCATATATTCGCAAGCAGCAAGCTATTGTTCGAGCACTCGCTAATCGCTTGCAATTCAAACGGCGTAAGCCCAATTTAGAATGCCGAGCAAGACATGTGACCTGTTTATACTTGAACACGCATGCCCACAGAGCGCGAATGGTCACGTAATATACGTTTTCGGTGGAGTAGTGTGAACGGAGATATGTTCAGAAACGCTGGGTGAAACGCTAGTATGGACGCGGATCGTTTTCATGCTAAAACGCCATTTTAATACTAAAACGCACTAGTGTAAACGGGGTCTGAGAGTACTAGGAGTAACCAGCAAGAGTTACGGCGGGGCCTCCCTTAAAAGTGAAGAGTGATGGGTTGGGGGATGGGGGATTCAGGGAGGGGAGTGCACGCTTATGATAGCATGACGTGAAGACGTGTACGGGGCGCTATATTTGTCATTATCACGCCCCTGCGGAGAGTGCCCACTTACTGTGGTTTAACTTGAATCACGACACCAATAAAGCAACTTACATGTCTATGGTAACCTAACGCACAACATTCATGAATGACGATGGCAAAAACAAAACAAAAAATAAAATCTATAAATTGTCCTTTCTTCATATGTTGTGATGCCTAATATTTATGTATTTTTGAGTTGTGCATGGACATAAAGTTTTTTTTTGTTAATAAATAAATGTTCTGTTATATACACACCCCAAATGGCTCTTTAAAAAATGCATTTGATTAAAAAAAAAATCAGAAATGGCTCTTTGCTGAAAAAAGTTCCCGACCCCCGATCTACTGCTATAGTGATTACACCCTGGCAGCTGTAATTAACCATGCACTAAGGCTGTGCAATTTTGATCTAACTGCGATTTTTCTGACAGATTTTGCAATTGCAATTTGATTTGCGATTTAATTTTGTAGTCAAGCTTCAGCTCAATAATCTGTAAGCCGTGGCAACAATTCTGCGACAGCTTTTAAAAAGGACCTGTATTTGTTTGGTGTCTGTGATTTAGAATCCAAAATATTCCCATATTACCGATGTCCTGTTTTTCTTTGATATTAATTTGTCTATTAATGCTTCTGAAGCAGCAGACTAGAGATGAGAGGATCAGCTGAAACTTCACCCGAATTTATGCTAATCATCCACCCGCCAGCCGTCTGCACATAAAATTATGTAATATATATACATATATATATATATATATATATATCTGCACCTGATCGACACTCTAATAATTCTAATTCTTTGTTTTAAGCATGATGATAGGTCAGCGTGGATCATTCATTATTAATTTCTTGCCAGAGACGTCATGGAAGGGGCGTACTGTATATCAAGGCAGCACAGATCCACACATGCATCTACGAGACCAGACTCAACTTCCAGTGGTATTTTTTGCTGTCCTGACGAATGTAAGAACTTAAAGTGCTTGTCTGACTTTGACTTGACCGGCCTTTCGATTTAGCACACACAAGGTTTCATATTTGAGGTAGCGGTCTTGTGACTTTCATATAAAGTGCTTCACAGCCGTTGCATAGTCTATACCCAGCACTTGATGCATCCTCGTTAACCTTTGCTAAAATGCACTTTTCTTTCCTTCCTTTTTTAATTCTCCCTTTTTAAGTTTCTCTTGGATGGGTTTCGCCTCCATTTCTGCATTAACAAATGTGTTTAAAATACAAAGCAAAAATTCTTAATGATTAAACTCATCCACCCGCGACCCCATCCGCAATTAATTATAATGCATTTTTTTTTTTACTCGACCAACCGGTGAGTTATCCCAGCGCCCATGGATATAAATCACCATCCGTGCATCACTGCAGCAGACACCATTATCCAAATTGTCTGCGCTTTACTGTATATATATTTAAAACATTTTTATTGTGAGCGTTCCGCATAGTCCGCAGAGTTAACGGGTACAATACATCTGAAAAAAAATCTGGTATACCCTAATAGACAAAGTTTTGTTATTTGAAAAAAATTGGTCCCTTTAAATAACTTTCTATAAACTTGTGATTAATATGTTAACTCGTACCTACTTTTACCATTGGATAGCACTGGTGGGTGGGTGGTTGGGGAATGCATGTTTATTTTTTTGTTTGTTATTTTTATGACTGTTGGTGGTTGTTGTTGTTGTTGTTGTTGTTTTGTTTTTTTATTGTTTTGTTTTGTTGTATTTCTTTTCTTTTTTGTTAAAATGTAAGTTTTACTTTTAAATAAAAAAAAAAGTGTATTTACAAGTAAATGCTTAAATTTCTAATAATAAAAATATTTAAACCAAAATTGTATTCATATCGCAGACTAACAAAATATAGCAATGTTGGATTTTTCCAAGATCGTGCAGCCCTGGTAAAAAGTCTGTATTGCTGCATCCCTAATGCGTAGGACTCCAATCCAATTCGTCTTTTTTTTTTTCATTTAAATTGATTTGGCATAGTGACTAATTTGGTCAAGACCATTTTTTTTTTTTTTTACTGTAAACCTTAGTATGTTCATCAGCCAATCAGAATCATGTATTTAACAGTCATGCATATAAATCAAACAAAAAGCACATATAGTACGTTTCAGATGCTAGACTACCTTTCCAAGACAAAACAATCAAGGTTTTATGATATTCTAGCTCCTATTTGGCTTGGATTCTTCCTCCAGTGTTAGTCTGTGAGAATGTTTTGTTTGTATTCACCTTTCTGTCTTCATTAGAAACGTCTAGCATAAAATATTTGCACAAGTAATGCAATATAATATTTAGATTTAGGGATTTGAACATTCCTGTATACATGAGCATAAGTAACACTGATGCTTGCCTGCTGACCTTTGCAACACTGAACAGAACAACGTGGCACAAACGCATTACCAGATTCCTGTCGCTAACAAAGAAACCTTGAGAACTACAACACCAAACCAGCTTTCTGAGAATAAAAGGACAGAAACACTGTGAAATTCAAAACTGATTAAATTAACATTACCCGCCATGACTAAATCTACCCAGCTTTGTTGAGCTGTTGGGACTTACTTGATTTCCTCGTGCTATAGAACACATCCAAATCCTCAGGGTTATTAGATTGAAAAGGCTTCAGTCTACAATTTACAATCCATCGCATATCCGCAATGATTCAAATGCTTATGGTATTGAAAATATCAGCCCAGTCAAAAAATAGACAGCAGCAGATGGCTGATCATGCATGTTATTTGTAATCTACTGCAACGGCTTTAACCGGGCAACTCCCTTCCCCAAGAGGAGACAGATGTGCCGAACTTACATTTGTAGAAATGCCTCCAACAATCTGTTGCACAAGTTGCTCAGAGACTAACAGAGTGTCAGGGGGGGCTGCTTTTGGGGAAGTTTACATTTCATAGGTCGTTGACTCTGATTAGATGTTTTTGCCAGATCAGGGGTAAAGTCTGTCAGGTTAGATTATTACAAAACTGAGCATCTCTGTAGTCACACAACTAACTAAAATCAACCACAATTTGAAGACAGGAATATCTAAACCTAAATTAAATTATAGTTAGTCCTTTAATAAATAATAATCCAATAATTCATAATCCCAGAGGGTGGAACGTCTGTCATGATTTACTCACATTTAATTTCATTTCAAACCTCTAAGGCTTTCTGTACCTGACACTCTGCAGACAAATAAAAGCCATACAGGTTTTATTAAAATGAGCATGAGTAAATGATGACAACTTATTTTTGGGTGGATGATTATATATTTTTTTATTCTCGAATAATTATGCTTCTGCATTCCACACCCTTTATAACATGCTCATTTTCAAGAACAAGACAAAAAAAGAAGCAACATAAAAGATATCTTGCTTCATTGCGGACCATGTTTCATGTTTGATTGTGGATCAAAGAAATACCTGTTCTTGTTCTTGTAATAAATGAACTGTTGTACATTACAGTTTTTTATGTTTGGCAAGTTCTGTTGCACAACATTCACCATTAAAGCTTTTTCTAAGGTTAATATTAGGGCTGTGCAATTAATCGCAATCGCCCAAAAATCGTGATTTAAAACACATGCAATTTCTAAAATTGCGTAAGGCTGCAATTTTATCTATTAATTTATTTAGATTTTTGTTCACGTTCTAGTGCGCATGATTTTAATAACCAACAACCAGTCAGAGCTGAAATGTTTTGTTATGCACTGAATACATTTAGAATGTGTGTATGTAGCTTGTTTGAAAAAGCGAAAACAGTTCGCAAAAAAAAAAAAAAAAAAAAAAAAAAAAAAAAAAAAAAAAAAACGCAAAATCGCAATATTAGTTCAAAAAAATTATTAAAAAAACGCAATATGATTATTTTGTCCATACTGCACAGCCCTAGTTAATATTAAATAAATGAAGGGAAAAAAGAAATGGCAAATGTACAAAATGAAAATGAGGACTAAACTACAAGTGAGCTACAACTAAATTACAAAGATCACTCAATAACAAATGTAAACACAACTAGGCATGGGCCGGTATAAGATTCTGAAAGTATAATAACCTTGAATAAAAATATCACATGTTTCACAGTATCACGGTATTGTGATTACTGCTCTAAAATATATTCATTTTTAAATGTCTGGCTAAAAAACAAAATCTTTTTTTCGCCTTTGAACACAATATATTTTATTTTGAGAAACTATTTTAAATATTTTTGGGCAGTAAACATGTCAGGCTAAATAATTCAAGTGAATCATTTACTTCTGCGGTCTTCATTTGTTTCAAAAACACAGATGTCTTTACAATTTACACCTAAAAAACAAAACAAAAAAAATTTAAATAAAGAATCTTACTCATACCTTAGGAACGGTATAGCAGAAAATTTTGGCGGTATGAAAACCTTGACTTTTCCAAACCGCGGTATAACTTGATAACGGTTATCGTCCCATGCCTATATAATATCTGTTTATCTTATGACATAAAAGGTTAACAAAATAACTTGGATTAATATTTTAGTTTTACTTAAATTAGGGTGATGCAAAAAGAGTATACTACCAACAAAACTACTTTATCTAGTAGTTTGTGTGGCCTCCATAACTTTTAATAGCACCGCGACTTCTAGGCATGGAATAAACATGTTGACTCCGTTTTGCAGCATCTATATTTCCATTCTTTATAAACAACCCCTCTTTTAGAGTTGTTCAAAGAGATGCTCAATGTAATGTCTCTTCAAAACTCCCCATATGAGTTCAATTGGATTCAGATCAGGAGAAATATTATATATTAACATGTGAATGTGTGTTTGTGTGTGTGTATGATGAATTTATGTTTCAATATTCAATCATTTTGGAGAAAGTGGATTTTTACATAAACGCTTTATTAGTTGTTTTTTTTACAGACAACACTTGAAAAATACTATATACTATTATTACATATAGCTTATACTGCAACGATAGCCAACACTGCAGTGTCCTGTCAATCTATCAATATCCCATTTTGAAAGTCATGTTAATTTAATTTAACATGTCAGTATTATTATGCCAGTGCGTACACTATTAAATGAAAGTAATTTAAAGTAGTTTCGTCTAAAAGTGACAAGAAAATAAGTAGGGTTAAAATATAAACATTAAGTCTGTAAAATAAACTATTAAAAGTGCTGATGATCACCAGTCTTTTGATAGTTAGTGTTGTATTGTCGTCTTTCAGGTTGTATCTCAGCTTTAATGTGCTTTTAAATAAATAAATAAAAAACAAAGCAGCTTCTTGTCATCGTGACAGCAATAAGATCCAATAGACTGTTGCTGGATGCTGCTGTTGCATTGGAACGTTCTATTGACCGTTGCCTCTTGGTGATTCTAAGCTCTTTGGTAGTATTATAGTGTATAAAGATGTATGTGAAGATTGTTGATAAAGCACTGGGTGATTATCAACCTTGATGGACCCTTCTCACATTTCTAATGCTCTCAGCAGTGGAAGTCACAGTTGGGTAAACTTAGCTAGCAGTGAATGGGAAAGTACCACAAAAGCATTTTTTGCATTCCTGTTTGCTCTAATAATAAAAGAATAACTCCATGATAGTGTTTTCACAACTTTCAAGAGACTAAGAGTGATGAGACGGCAGCCAGAAGAGAGAACAATGTCAAATTTACAGTCCCATCCATAGACGCTGTATTAGAAATGCCTCTCAGTTAAGGATGGGATGATAACCATTTTCAAAATTCTAAATTTTCTGCTATACCGTTCCTAAGGTATGTGTAAGATTGTTTTATTTACATTTATTTATTTATTTTTTTAGGTGTAAATTGTAAAGAAATCTGTGGTTTTAAAACTAACGAAGACCGCAGAAGTCAATGATTCACTTGAATTATTCAGCCTGACATGTTTACTGCTCCAAAATATTTTAAATGTTTCTTAAAATAAAATATATAGTGTTTAAAGGGGGAAAAGGTTTTGTTTTTTACCCTGACATTTAAAAATAATATATTTTTGAGCAGTACTTACGATGCCGTCATACCGTGAAACCGTGATATTTTTATCCAAGGTTATCATACCGGCCCATGCCTAATATTATATTAAACTTAGTCTTGTCAACATTTTGGAATTTGTTTTTTTGGAAAATTTGCTTTTCATTGGGGGGTGTATGAATATATACTATTTTAACTCATTTTTAACCCCATATTTTAATTCATTCTGTCTAACGTTAGCAGTATCTAATGACCGTTTCCCAAATAGCAACAGAGTGTCGACTCTTGGTGATTCTGCTCTTTATTACTACCATTACTTCTGTCTTTTTGAGTCATGGTCCAAGCTGGATGTGATTGGCTGTGTGAATCCCTATGACAAATTGCGCCAGTGTGAATCTTCAGACATGCCATCCATTGAGTGCTAATGGCAACATCCCATGTGAATGGGGCACTTCACATTGTAGTAAATTTGCGTTTGCCCATGAAGTGTGAACGTACATATATCTGTATATCGGTCATATAGCCTCTATAGCGTGGATGGTTTACGTTTTTCTTAAATGCAGTAAAAACACTAGTCTGGGCTAAAAGCATTTCTATTCTAAAAAGCAAGTTTTTAAACAGTTTTAAAACAAAAACACACTTGTGTAAATGCCACCTTACTGTCATTTAATAGGAAAAGTAAAGCCCCTCCTTTTGTGTTCATTGGGGCAGTGAGATATTAAAAAAAAAAGTGTCTGAGGTGACATTTTAAACAAAACTGACAATACCAGTGCTCTGTAGCACAACCTCTAAGAGGTTTGGTAGAGCATGGCAGGACATTTGGAACCAATCAGAAGGGCATTCACTCCAGTTGCTAGATGTGGCTTTAAAATACAACTTGCGGCATGTGGCATTTGTTTGTATGACTCTCACACAGATCTACATGTCACACATACCCTCGCAAACAGCATAAATGCATGTCAGCCTTAGTGGCACAGAAGCAGAAAACCTTTGACATGTGGGCCATAAAATAAAAGAAATACTGAATAACCAGCTACCACAGACCCATGATTGAAAACAAAAGCTTCCGTCTGAGCAGAATGAGGCCATGGGAAGGAGGGGTTGAAGCTCTCATAAGCCCTGCTGGAAACTCGCAGTCATTAATCTGATTAATGTATACAAGACAACAGAGCGTCTACAATATTTCAACTCCAAAAAAACGCCCATTAATCCAAGCATACTCTTTCCAACAAGGGCATTCTTTCCTAGAGGATCTTTACTCCTTACCAGCGAACACCATGGGTAGGAAAACCAAATGCCAGACAGACAGACAATATAAACAGCAAGGCTAGCTTGTTCTCAAGAGGGAAACCATGCAATATGAATGGTCTGAAATTGTGGAGAGAATTAGTGACCTATATTTCAGTCATGCTGATTAATCACACAGTATTTGGCCAGATTCATGCATTGGAATACACAGTAGTAACTGTGAAAGAAGAGCATGGAAGTTCTTTCCTAACAAAATTAAATAGAAAACTCAAATGCCTAAAAAGTTCGAATAATGAATCAAACTCTCGAAACAATACCCAAACGATAAATTAAAAGCTTAAACTATCAAATAATATCAATAAGTAATCAAACAATAAATCAAATGTATTTGTTATTTAATTTTCATGATTAACTCAGTATAAACCTGAAATGATTCAATCAAACTGACATCACAAATGATAAATCAAATAGTGCCAATCAACCAGCCTAGGCGGAGCCTTAAGGCAGAAGCCAATAGTGCTAGGACTTTTCAAAGGCGTAATTCACATCAGACATGTTGGATTTGTAAAGGTGTTACATGTGCAATTTTCAAAAATGCATGGATTTTGATTTATTATTTGATAGTTTGAGCATTTGATTTATCATTTGGGTAGTTGTTTCGAGAGTTTGATTTATTATTAGATTTTTTTTAGGCTTTTGAATATTCATTTTGTAAGGAAAAAACTTCCACAGTTTTGTGCTAGCTATTCTAAATAAATAAATAAATAAATACAAATACTACAACAGCCTTCTAGAATAAATAAAACAATGTTATGTGAAAGATTATTTCATTAAAAAATGACCATAACAACGAAGATATTGTATATTAAAAAATCCATATCAGTTCATGTCACTTTAAAGCGACAAAAATGAACCATATCCTTGTTAGGCATGGGCCGGTATAAGTTTCTGCTGGTATGATAACCTTGGATAAAAATATCACGGTATGACGGTATTGTGATTACTGCTCTAAAATATATTATTTTTAAAAATCTGGGTGAAAAACACATTTTTTCCCCCTTTAAGCACAATAAATGTAATTTTTTGAAAGATTTATTATATTTTGGAGCAGTAAACATGTCAGGCTAAATAATTACAAAGAATCATTGACTTCTCCTGTCTTCATTAGTTTCAAAAACACAGATTTCTTTACAATTTAAAATGGCATCTTTGGATATTTTTTTCTGCTGGACATACTGTTGTCCTAAAAAAACTAAAATAAAATTATTTTTAAAAAAAGAATAAAATAATACCTTAGGTACGGTATTACAGAAAATTTTGGCGGTTTTAAAACCTTGACTTTTCCAAATCGTTGTATACCTTGAAAACGGTTATCGACCCATGCCAAATCCTTTTAAATCACATTATTTTCTCTATCTGAAAAGCAATTGGTCGCAGTCAGAAATCATTGCGTATTAAAGGAATAGTTCTTCTCAAGTGCTTCCAAACCTTTAGTATTTTTTTTCTGTCAAACACAAAAGCAAGATGGTTGTCAAAAGCCACTGACTTCCATAGTAGGAAAAACAAATAGTAGGGAAGTCATCAGCTTCAGGTTTCCAGCTTCCTTCAAAATATATTCTTTTGTGTTTCATTCAAACCGGTTTGGAACAAGAAGTGTAAATGATGACAGAATTTCCTGGTGAACTATCCCTTTAAAAGAACTTTCATCATAGGATATGCTTTATAATTAGACATGGGCCGGTAAAAGATGTTGACTGACAGTATGACAACATTAAAATATCACGATTTCACAGTTTTGTGAATACTGTCTGGGTAAAAAAAAGAAACAGTAAAATGTCAGGCTAAATAATTAAAATAAATCATTGGCTCCTGCTATCTTAAATTAGTTTAAAATAATGGAGCAGTATAACAGTACATGTCTGCTGTTTTAAAACCTTGAGTTTTTCACACCACAGTAAACCCTGAAACTAGTAAATCTTCCCATGCCCATTTATAATAAACAATTATACTGTGCATTAGCATTGTGGTGAAATGTTATGAATAGTTATTGATATAATTATGCTTTTTGGTGTGAATGAACCTTAAATCCAATTTAAAATCAATCTTGACTTGTTAAAACATGTTCCCATCTGATTCAATTTATGCTCAGAACTGGAATATGACATAAAAGACGTGCGAATAAAGCAGCGTTTCCATCCAAGTAGTCAAAGAAACTAAAATCACCACTTCCTGATGATCTGGAGCCAAATATCAAAAGTAAAAACAGAATTTGCAGCGGTATGAGATGCTGCGTGAATCTTTGCTTTATTTAATAAAGTACTTGCTCCTCAGAATACAAATGTCAACACACAATGAACACGTGGTGCTGTTTGAAGGCATCAGACATGGAGCTTTTAACAGTTCTGGAGGTAATTAATAATATAATAACACTAATACTGGCGTGTCAGAATGACCAAAACAATATTTCATAACAAAATCACATGACTTTTTTTAATGCGCATACTGGAATTTGTTTCCATCATAGTTTATGTGCATGTTTTCTTATTGAATAAAAAGTTTCTTACCCAGTTATGCGCATGTTTTTAATCTGCATTTTCAAAATTTATGCACATCTTAGCATTTAGTCAATCGTTTTTATGCGCATATCCAAAATTCATAAAAATAGGTGCATGGAAACGTAGCTTCTGATAAATGCTTAGACGTTAGCTTTTCAAAACCCGGAGGTCGAAGAGATGAGCAATAATTCAAGCACAGACATAGAACTGCAGAGAAACATTTGCAAAACCACACAGATAATAAGCTTAAAACAAGAAACTTACCAACTTAGCAAAGAAGAATGTTAGAAATTAGTGGTACTTTGCCCAACGATACGGCCTCTTCGGTGGCCCTGCGAGAGGAAGGAGATGTTAGGCTATATGTTTTCAGGTTTTAATAAGCCAGAAAAGAAGCAAGCAGCTGAAAGACTCTCTTGGTTCACTTAAGATGGCAGTAGGGTAAAGAAGGAAGAAGGTTAATATAATCCCAGGCACTCAAAGGTGGCACATTTCAAGGTGGAGAGCGAAATGCCACACATAGAAGACCTGAAGAGGCAATCATGAGGACACTGGAAAACACCTCGGTTATGTGCTTCTGGCCTCAAAGCTGACCCAACCACAGAACAACACCTTATTTAACCCTTGGGGAGGTTTTCAAACACTCTGGGGTGATTTTGAGTTATAATTTATACACAACATAATTTCAATGATTTTTGGTAAATCTTATTTTGAAACATATTTTAAGAAAATGCTTTGAAAATTAAAAAATAAAATAAAATAAAATAAAATAAAATAAAATAAAATAAAATAAAATAAAATAAA
>CAIGQQ010012353.1:870610-891894 GCA_903798035.1 Danio albolineatus | reverse complement strand
AAATAAAATAAAATAAAATAAAATAAAATAAAATAAAATAAAATAAATCAACAATACACTGTGGGGAAATTTACTACCCTTTCATTATGTTGGTGGCTGAATTTCCCCCCATTGACTTCCCTTATAAAATCACATTTGTTATTGACACTATATAAATCACGTATTCTTGATTGTCGCTGATTTTCCCTGTTGGGAAGAGGTAACATTTGTTAAATTTAACTGTTGATCATCTGTTGCGGTGCAAAAAAAGTTAGTTCCTGCCTTCTATATGGAGTATAGTGTTTGAGTGTGTGTGTACGTGTGTGAGAGAGAACTTTGTGCGCTTATCTTGATATGTCTGAGAAAAACAAAATAAGCCCCTCGGCTCTCAGAGCATAGTAAACATAGTAAGTGTATTTATGCACAAACATGATAATCTTTCATCCATAGAACTCCATATGAAAGCCAGAAACATTTTTGCAAGTGCATATCTAAAGGTGTAATGCTGCCAAATGATAATCAACTGTAAAGAAATATATACATTTTACCTCTTCCCAAAAGTGAAAACCACAAACAATCAAGAGTGCATGATTATACTGTATGCAGTCATGGCTTTGCAATAAAAAAAATCATTATAATAGAAGTTAACGGGCAAAAAACAACCAACCAAAAAGCCACAAAGGGTAGTCAATTTGAACAGTACGAGTTAAAGAATGTCCAGGGTTCAACCCAAATTCTATGAACAGCTGATGTGGCATGATTAAGGCATGTTAAAAATCAATAATCAACAAGAACCTAAACATTAGTATGAACACCTGTAATTGAAACATTATTTTTCACAGGATTTCAGTCTGTGTCCGTGACTAAATCAAAACACATTCTCCCTCCTGACTCGTCACACATTAACACTATTTTTTTAAAGATTTTTAATAAGAAAACCTTTGGCATTGATGAGCTGAAACGAAATGCATCAGCAATTTTATATTTATGATTTAATGACATATTGGATATTTTTTATATTTATTTATATAAATATTTTGAGTTTTTCTAAAGTGAACATTTAAAACTATTTAACTTTTGTTACACATTTACGAGCATGTAAACCAGCTTTTAGCATTATACCCAAAGTTTTGTCAATAAATAAACACCAGATATAGCAGACAGATACAACTGTAGTTGCAGTTTATTTAAAACATATGATTATTCCTAGTCTTCCTAGTCAGCGCAACTTATTTCTGGGAGGAATCTCCATTTGCACAGCTCGGATGTTTTCTGTGACAAATTCAAATGTTGCCGGCGGAAAAAAACTGACTGTCAAACATACAAGCAGATGTTTACATAAGAGGCCCCACAGCTGTCCGTTTCAAACTTTCTGCAAAACTTTTCAAAACTGCCTAGCATACTACAGTGCATGTTCACTTTTCAGTCTACAACATTATGTTCAGATGAGGGCAGTCAAAACTGAATATATCTTCTAAATTATAACATTTGATGATGTATAAATCTTGATGAAACTTATAAAATGCACCTAAATAAAGCATGACCATTTTATATTGCATAGTATGTAGAAGTCCATCATCCATTATTATTGATATTCTTTTAATGCCATTTTGATTTAATTGATACACTCCAAGAAAGCGAGAAGGACATTTTGATACCCTTTTTCCCTTCCCGATACCAACTCCGATACCTGCGTTCAGGATATCGGCCGATATAGAGTACTGAACCGATACCTGAGTGTATAGCTGTAGAAACAGTCATGTATACTGCTAGCCCTTTATGAATTGACAGAAATGATTCACGGTGTGCTTTAGACTTAGACAAATACATACAGTGAACTAGAGAATTTTTATTATCACTCAACAGTAATGTTATTTACTGTACTTTACTGAAACGAGTTCAGCCACAAATCAAAAACTGTAAACTGAAATAATTCTATTCATTTTACAGTATAACTGTGTAAAAATCAATGAAAAAAATAAAGAAATGTAAAATAAATTAATATGATTAATATAGGGTGGCACAGTGGCTCAGTGGTTAGTACTGTCACCTCACAGCAAGAAGGTTGCTGGATCGAGTCCCGGCTGGGACAGTTGGCATTTCTGTGTGGAGTATACATTTTCTCCCCGTGTTCACGTAGGTTTCCTCCCGGTGCTCCAGTTTCCCTCACAGTCCAAAGACATGCACTATTGGTGAACTAAGTTTGCATGTTCTCAGAGTGCCCATGTTGGCATGGATTTTCTCCACAGTCCAAAGACATGCGCTATAGGTGAACTGAATAAACTAAATTGGCCGTAGTGTGAGTGAATGAGAGTGTATAGGTGTTTCCCGTTCTGAGTTGTGGCTGAAGGGGCATCCATTGCATAAAACATATGCCAGAATAGTTGGCAGTTCATTCCGTGGTGGCAATCCCTTAGTTCCTTCGGACTAAGCTGAAGGAAAATGAATGAATGAATGAATGAATGAATACTATAGAAAAAATAACCTCTTTAAAACTTAACATTCAGAAACATTTTATTTTTATAAAATAGTGCGTTAGCCTCTTCTTTTCGCTGCTCTAGCAGTGGTTGTTGTGGTAACAAAGCACATTATCCTGTGTTTGCACTACGAGCATGGGCCGGTATAAGATTCTGACGGTATGATAACCTTGGATAAAAATATCACGGTTTCACGGTATGACGGTTGTGTTTACTGCTTTTAAAATATCTTCTTTTTAAATGTCTGAGTTAAAAAACAGAACTTTTTTTCCCCATTGAACACAATTAGTTTTATTTTGAGATACAAGAGAGAGAGGTAAAATTAAAAATAAAAATAATATTAATAAAAAACATGAAATAAACTTGAGGGTAAGACATTTAAGAATTAATTACAGTGTATAAATTAAAGCCATTACAAAATGAAATAGTCCTGTTTGCTTTCTTATTTTCAGATAATGAAATAAAATGCAAATTGTGACTAAATTCTTGCAAAAAACAAAACAAAAAAAAACGGAAAATATGGTTTGGTATTAGTAAAATTGCATTTGTGGATATGAACATTTAGAAACATTTAAAGTATTTTGAAGCAGTAAACATGTCAGGCTAAATACTTCAAATAAATCATTGCCTTCTTTTGTCTTCAATAGTTTCAATAACACCGACTTTTTTTACAATTTAAATGGCTACTTTGGATATCTTTGGAAATACTGTTGTCGTAAAAAATTAAAAAAAATTTAAAAAAGCATAACTAAAAACATCTTACACAAACCTTAGGAACGGTATAGCTGAAAATTTTGGCGGTATGAAAACCTTGACTTTTCCAAACCGCGGTATACCATGTAAACGGTAATCGTCCCATGCCTACTATAAATAGCAACGAAGAACTGACTCCAGGTTTGCAGTATTAAGCAAAGCTAGCGGGCATACGTTTCATTTCAATAGACAATATCGGATCAGTTTATGGTTTCAAATACTTGTCGATACCAATGCCAGAATTTTTTTACTAGTATCGGAACAACCCTAAAAGTGTAGTTACTTTAAATAAAAATGAGAGTAAACCCATATTCTTAAAACAAATAAAAAAAGTTAATTTACTCTTAAAAAAAGTGAATAAACCCATTTGAAATGAAAATTTAACTTTTAATTTTTTTATAATTATGCACGGTTTACATTTACTTAATAATTAGGACAACTTTTTGTTTTGTTTTGTTTTTTTAAGTAAAGCTATCTAATCGTTTTTTTACAGTCTACAATTTCCTGCATGTGTGGAAAACATCACAGTGCCACTAATTGCGATGAATAGATTACACAGGTTCCCTTTTCAAAAAGAAGCCCAGTCTGGAATGTGACATCACTCATGACATATTGCACATTCCTGCATGCTGTCAGGTTCAGACATGCTGCTCTAATTAGACCCCAAGCACATGACCGCTCACCTCGTCAGACCCTCCCCCCACCTACAAACACTCCTGCAGAACTAAACAAGGCTCCACTCGCCCTTGCCAGCCCGTTTAGTTCTAATATATTCAAATTCTCCAAGCATTGTTGCTCTGCTTTGATATGCTTAGAGTCGAAATGAACTGATTATGAAATGTAACGGATTTGAAAGCACTGGCAAACGTGAAAAGACCCAGTGTTACAGTATATGGCACGTGTCCAAAGCAGCAGGAATGAACTGACAGAAGTAGTGGATTATTTTTACTGGGAACCATGGCCTAATTTCATAAATGAATGACGGACAATAACAGACTGACGGAAGTCAATGTTCTGCTCAAAGCTCATTCCAGAAAGTCTGTGAGAAAACTCAGTGCATATTAAAAAGGTCAAGAGAACAACAATTAAACTGGCTAATTTAAACAGCAGGGTGGGTGAGACCATTTTTGACATATTTCACACAAATATTTAGCCAAAAACTTTTGAAAATAACAGTAAATGAACATATATTATTTATTATTGCTCAGCTAGTAAATAGGCCTGTCACAATAATCAATATATCGACTTATCGCACAATACAAGGACATGTCTTCAATAATTTTTGGTGATGCAATATATAACCGCCCATACGTAAAAACCAATTCTTGCAACATTTCAGCTAATTGCACAACCTCTCTTTCGCTATTGGAGGTGTCAGTGTCAGTATGGTTAAAAAACACTATAGCAGTGGTTCTCAAACTGTGGTACGTGTACCAGTAGTGGTACGCAGGCTTACTTCTAGTGGTACGAGGTGGAATTGCTGAATAAATTAAGTAAAAAAAAACACACTTTTACACACTTTTAACCCTTTGACGCGTTCAATAACACAGAAGTGATCAGTGATTTTAATAGGCTAAACCTTTTATTTTATTTTCAGTTTTCTGTTTGTTATGTATTCTTTCATTTGAAGCTATTTTCCTCCCTGTACTTCTAACGGTTGTTGGGGGCATATCCCCTATTTTTTATCCCAATGTTGTTGGTATAGTTTATTCGCTTGCTTTTCTGACACACAAAGCCTACTTTAATGTGCAGTGAGCAGATCTAATTTCTAATTTCTCTGTTCAAACTATTTAGAATGTTTAAAGTGGCTGATAAATAATAATAGCAATAAATATTCATAATAATAAGAATTAATCTGCAATATTTTTGAACTTTGCAGGGCTGTAGCTGCTTAATTACGCCTACTACGCTATACTTCAATACTGGTCATTATGGTGGTACTTGGAGAGACAATTTTTTTCTGAGGTGGTACTTGGTGAAAAAAGTTTGAGGACCACTGCACTATAGTATTTATTTACCATAAATAACTAAAGTATATTTTAATGTGGGTGTCTGACAACTGAAAATAGATCTGCTAGCAGATGTCACAGCCTCTGTTTACCTTTTTTTTTTTTTTAACATTTATTTTATTTTGGATATGCGTTTTCACATTCTGATTCCAATGCCTAATCATTAAATTATAAAATGACTAAATTAAATTAAATATTTTTAAGAACAAAATATTATGTGTTTTTTTAAAGAGTGTACATGCGTTATGATGCTATTATATTGCCATTCTGGCATTATATAATGGTCTTAAAATGACAATAATTTTGTTTATCGCGATATATTTTGGTGCAATATATCGTACAACAAAAAATAGATATCATGACAGGCCTACTAGTAAATGAGTTAATCTAATTTTAATGGGTAAATCTTGGAGGTGTGATATTATATGAAAACAGCTGCTGGAATGAAAAAATATATTAGAAACAGTATGGTGTTATTACTAAAAAATGACTTTTGCTGCTTTTTTCAAACTACTTAATTAAAATAAGTTGAAACGGCACAATTCTTATGATTTTGGGGAATATTTAACTGTTGCATGTTCAACTCACCTTAATTTGTAAAAACAATTAGGTAAACTTATTACAACATAAAGGATTTGTGTGGAACGCAGCCTTTTTTACAGTGTAATAAAGACAAATGCTATAATAGTTTGTGATTTATATGATTTAAACAGGTTTGTGAATATTTAAAAATCAGACATTCTAATGACATTCTAACATATATAGCAGGGATAAGTATGATCATGATTTTTGAAGCTGATACAGAGCACCGATTCCTTATCATTGTGATCAACCGAGACAGATTGCATAAGGCACATTATCCCTCGAAGTATGATACTCAAGTGGAGATCTTGTTTCTCCTAAGAGAATAAATAAAGAATGTTGCATATAATCCCTTAAACGTATCTCTTATAACAATCATGCGAGACGTGCCAATAAACTGAATAAACAGCGGTCGCAACACATCTGTATATATTTTAGCTGCTGTGTTGGGAGCTTTTGTAAAATTGTAAACAAACACTTGCGATCGGTTCGTGAGATCAACGAGACTGCCGAGTACCGATCGAGTCATAAAATGTGATTATCAGCCGATACTGATCCCTAGCCGATTGATTGGAGCGTCCCTAATATACATGTATATACAAATAATTTAACTCGGATGATATTTCATCAAGTATTCATTGGTATTGTAATTATTCGAGCCCCAGCTGGGTCAATTAGCATTTCTGTGTGGAGTTTGCATGTTCTCCCCGTGTTCACGTGAGTTTCCTCCGGATGCTTCGGTTTCCCCCACAACCCAAGGACATGCAGTGTAGGTGAATTGTATAAACTAAATTGCCCGTAGTGTGTGTGTGTGTGTGTGTGTGTGTCTGTGTGTTTCCCAGTGCTGGGTTGTAGCTGGAAGGGCATCCCCTGTGTAAAACATATGCTGGGTAAGTTGCCGGTTCATTGCGCTGTGGCAACCCCTGATGAATAAAGGGACTAAGCCGAAGGAAAATGAACGAATGAATGTTTGACCTATGGCTGCACAATACATCGTTTGAGCATCGATATCGCAATGTGTCTATCAAAAGTAGTCCCATAGCAGGATAAGATTATTTATTAAAGATGAAATTATTCATTCATTCATTCATTTTCTTTTCGGCTTAGTCCCTTTATTAATCCGGGGTCGCCACAGCGGAATGAACCGCTAACTTATCCGGCATTTGTTTTACGCAGCGGATGCCCTTCCAGCCACAACCCATCTCTGGGAAACACATCCATACCTTCTCATTCGCACACATACACTATGGACAATTTAGCTTACCCAATTCACCTGTACCGCATGTCTTTGGACTGTGGGGGAAACCGGAGCACCCGAAGGAAACCCACGCAACCACGGGGAGAACATGCAAACTCCACACAGAAATGCCAACTGGCCCAACCGGGACCTGCCCCAACCAGGGATCGAACCAGCGACCTTCTTGCTGTGAGGCGAACGTGCTACTCACGCGCCACCGTGGCGCCTAAGATGAAATTATATTAAATATTATTATTTTTAAATCATTTATACAATGGTGACCATGTTATTTTGTGTTTGATTGTTCAATTTTTGTACGTGAATACTGAGAAAGCCATAAAGCACTATTATTTATTTAACTTTTATCTTTGCTCTGTTGTATTTATGCTTGTAATTTATTATAATTTATGTAAACACACTGCATAAAAAGATCTGATCATCCCAATCATCTATCTAAATAGAGCTGTTCAATTAATCTAGTCAAATTATAATCATATCGCAACACATAAATCGCAAAATATCGCAATGTCAGATTTTTTATCGTGCACCCTAGTTTGACCTTGACAAAATAATGAGGGGTAATGGCTATGATATAATTTCCTGTTTTTTTTCTCCCCCCATGTTTTCAAGGCACATCAAAGAACTTGTACTGAACCCAAAACATCCCTTTAAAAGCAGAATTTGTCTTAATTTTCTTATAAGACTAAAACAGCACCATCAATCTAAAAGATCAAACCCTTGTTTTTAATTTTCATTTTAAAACGACGTGTTCTCCTTCCTCCCATAATTCTTCAATTTATACTGATCTGTCAAAGAATCCTGAATTTGGCTTCAGGACAGCTTAATATAGCCCTGCTCTCAAAGGCTCTGTGCACTCTGGCTCCTTGTGTAGGCATGGAGAAAACAAAGACAGTTTTGTTCTCCACCCAACGTCCTCCAGCACCACAACAGAGATAGTTTCCTACATTTGCCTCGGGGAGTTTAGTCTAGGATCAATGAGCATCCATGGAGGGTTTCCATGATTTAAAAAAAAGCAATAAAATGCAATTTACATATCTGAGATTAAGAAAGTGGAAACAGATCACCTGAGTACTCCGAATTGAACTCTATTCCCTTAATAGTGAGGAACTTTAATTAGTAAAGAGCAAGAAGCCCTTGGCCCTCATTCAAAACCGCACAGTAATTGAACTCACAGTCTAATCTCCGATTTGACTTTTACTGCACTTTGACATTCTGCAGATACGTTTACTTTAACTTGTACTACGAGCATTCGGCATGGAACCTGTAATCTTTGCTCTAACTGTATAACAATCATAAGCATGGTTTACACCAAATTTTCCTGCTAATTTAGCCTCCCTCAGATCAGAATCTAAGATTTAGGCGACTTTTTCTTTAGTAGAAACTCTGGTTCTTGATTGATCATAATATGCAACCCAAACACTATCAGCACTTTGAGTAAAAAAAAAGAATAAATAAACATACAGTCAAAAAATAAATTTAGTACCCATGGCTTTTAACAAAACAATAGCTAGGTACACTGATTAAAAAATGATTCATTAAATTTACTACTTTTTTTAAATAAGTGGTTGCAAATAATGTATATAGGCAATTTAACCAAACCTAATATAAACAACCACTTACCTTAAAAAACGTAGTAAATCCAATGAGCTTTATTTCAGTGTTTCCATCCACTTTTTTATGCAGATTTTGGAATATTGCATTAAAAACGCTTAACGTAAACGCCAAAATGCAAAATAAATATTGAAATACACTATTTTTTTTTACTTATCGGATGGAAATGGTGCTTTAATAAAGTCCTATTTTTTCGTATTGTGATGCAGCTCCTAAACAATAGGAATATTAGATGAGAAAACAGTGGATGTGGCTTGGTTTTTCTGCTACAAGCTGATTGGATGTAGGAAAAGTGTTTAAGGAGAGTTTTGACATCCTAACAGACACCTCCTCCTCACCATATCTGTTTGTTATCAAAACTGATAGTTGGAGGGGCGTGGTTAAGTATGTTAGCCACGCCCAATACCTCAAAATAGTGTAATCTGAAAATTTGAGTTAAAAAAAGGAGCGCATTTTCAGATTACTAGGACAAAGTTTATTTTTCTTCTTAATGACATGCACAGATGAATTGTTAATCACAAAACTATCAATATGTGGCTCTTTTTGGATTCTCGGAAGCTATAGAAACTAAAAATGTAAAACAGGAAATACATTGGGACTGTTGTTATTGTTTACATCCCTCAAAATGGACTATAGCTATGAAGGTCTTCTGTGAAATGAAATTGTCAGTCTGTGCAAGAAAACTAAACAACCTCAGCAAACGGCAATGTGTTGTGTATGACGATCTACAGCACGAATGTTCTTTTGCGAATTAATTAATTGTACTGATCAATCAATCAATCAATCAATCTTATTTCAAAACTGGCCAGATTCATCGCACAACAATGATCATACATGTTTCGGGTTTATTTCACAATTCTGTCCCACTAATTCTCATATACCGACTTTCAAAAAAAAAGCATCAACTTTTCATGCCTCCATCTCGTAAGTTTACTATTTTTACCTACTTTTTGTTGATTCATTTGTTTATTAGTTGTGTGGATAGTTTCATTTTAAAGCTTTTTTCATACAGAGCCCTCATTGTTTTAAGCAGAATAACCTATTTATATAATCATTTTCTTATTGAATAACTCAAATATCCATCTTACAGATTGTTTTAATGTTGTCATCATTGATAACACCATGTGGACTACTATGACTACAGAAAACTACAAGAGCTTAAAGGTTCTGACTTGCCGGCATCATTCTCAACTCTGTCCCAACAGCTCTTGGCTAATCTCGTTGACCACCTTGTAGTCATTGTTTAAGTTGAACGCACCTATTGCCAATATATGACAGGGAACTTGTGCTCCAAACTGTCGTAACACACTCAAGACTATTTGCATTGGCGTGGTGGATATTGTTGGGTAAGTGTCATTGTGAGATTTTTTTTTACAATATATACTGTATTGGCGACATGAGTATAATTTTACCAGCTGACTGATTTTTAGATTGATTGGGATGATTTCGATTTCGGTGCGTATCTGCATAAATAAGCACAAATGAGTAAAAAAAGTAGTAGTTTTCTAGGCAGTCTAAAAGTATCTAGGTACATAAATTTAATTCTAAAATGTAAAATAACATTGTATTGTCATTGTGGTCACTGTAAATATAATTAAATATATTCATTCATTCATTCATTCATTCATTCATTCATAGTCTTGTCGGCTAAGTCCCTTTCTTAACTTGGGGTCGCCACAGCTGAACAAACTTATCCAGCATACAGTATGTTTCACACAGCAGATGCCCTTCCAGCTGCAACCCATCACTGGGAAAATAATTAAATACAACTTATCTTTATTAAAGCGAAGAACGATATAATGCTTTAAATTTGTTTGATAAGCATCCACAGTCAGAAACAAAAGCAAACAAAATGATAAAATTTCACTCTATTACGGTTAAACTTTGCAATGACTTCATAAATTGTGTTGCATATTTGACAAATCATGTAATGCGATGTTGAGAAATGATACATTGTGCAGCCCTAATAGGGATTAAGCACAATTTATAGGTAACAACGCTGTAAATAATGTTCAGTTTCCTGCATAGACCTCAATGCATCGTCAGGAGCCACAAGTATGAATCTTTTTTCACTTTTAAATAGCTGGTAGCCATTGACTTGCAATTACTGAATTAGAAAGGAAAACGTCTTTTACATTCTGCTGAAGAAAACAAATAAATAGTAACACTTTAACAAACCTAAGGGTGAATAAATGAACCATCAAAACCAAAAGGTCCTTCATTCGAGATATGAAAAATTAAGGAATTTGTTTGAATTTTGTCAAAGTAGCTCCAGACAAATAGGCTAACATGCCATTAGCGTTGTTGTACAATCTAGATTAAGTAGACAAAACAAATGATTTCTTATGAACCTTGATCCTGTCTGACACAGTGACCGCAAACAGCAATACAAACTCAGGATACACAGAAATAAAAGTTTTAATATTTAGGATGCAACTGTATTTGGGGGTTTTAAAATATAGTTTTAATGGTTGATTGTTATTAAAAACAAATTTTTAACCTTTCATTATTGTTTTTATTAAGGTCACATGGACTTGTTTTACCACATATTTTGCGCATTTTATTGTTGTTGCCACCTGCATTGCATTATATATGAGCAATTCCAGCGTTATGGATGTGACATTTGCAGTAAAGCTCAAAACATAAATGCACAGAAAAGGTATATGTTAACACTATATTGAATCATCTGTTTACATTTTCCAAAACAAATATACACAGAATTATGGGATAAAAAAATATCAATGAGAAAACAATTTTTATACTTAAAATAAGGAAAATAAACATGCGTTATGGATGTGACAAAAAAGTCTGAGAGTTTGCAGCATACAACATACTTTGTAGAAATTCTGTGAATTAAACTGCACAACCCAAAAGACAAAATGCTAATCTAAAGTTGGCTTTCTATAGAACAAACATGATTGATTTTATTTTATTTTACTTTTTTGCCTTTATGGGGGGGGAAAAAAAAAAAGTCGTTATGGATGTGACACTTTTTCCGTTATGGATGTGACAGATGTGAAATTGCCACTTGTGTGACTTTGATAAATGAAACATAATTGTTTGAAAACACTGACCAAGAAATTTTTGAGTATTTCTACAGTACTGTAAAATACAAGAATACACAAAAATAATTAAATTCAGTTGTCACCAAATTAGCGAAACCCTTTTGTTTTATGGCAAGGTTGACATTTGCATGGAATAGCTCATATACACAATTCACGTTTATACATTTAAGTATAACAAATTAGCCTAATTTACCAAATAACCAACAATTATACCCAAATGCAATTTCAAAAAGTGTACTTTTTATGATAAGAACATGCTTAAAAATGACTTTTAATGTGCTAAAAGACAAGCAATCAGTTGTTTGAGACTTATTTGTTCATTATGCGTATATATGTATGATGAATGCATACAGATACAATAATATAAGTTCCAATATTTTTCAATTAGTATATAGAGGAAATCATATATATATATAGCGTTTTTTTTAATGTTTTTTTGCTATTTTCCTCATGTTCTGCATTATGCTTAAGCAGTATGATAAATACATAGCGATATTAATAAATCGTGACCTTAGAATTATAAGATTCTATCTGTCATTTTTGTCAAAATTGAGCTATTGACATATTCTTATTCATTGACAACTTATTTACATATGGGATGTTTTTTACATTTTAAGACTTTTTATTTAAAAAACAAATGTTTCACACGTGCTGTTTGCTATTGAAAGCAAAAACTTTGAAGCTTAATATCTCAAAATCATTCAGAACTTATAATTCTAAGGTGACGAAATTGTTCAAATATTTTTCAGCTAGTATATAGAAGATACAAAAATGATTTAAAACAAAGAAAAACAAATATAATATCATATAATACATTACTTGATATGTGTTGGAATTAGGTATAGTGTATGCTGCTCACGTTTTTTGTTGTTTTTTTATTATCATTTTCCCATGTTGTCCGTTATGCTTATAAGTTGATGAATATGTAGGTATTTTTTAAAAAAAGTTTAAATATTGTTTAACTAAAGGATACAAACATGTAATTAAAAATTAAAAGAAGAATAAATATAATATGATATAACACATCATTTGAAAAGCGTTAGAAATTAAAAGAAGGTATTCTCAAGTGTATGCTCGAGTATTTTTGTTTACTTTTTAATTATTTTACAGTGTTGTGCATTATGCTTATAAGTAGTATGATAAAAACGTAACCATATTAATAAATCAGTTTAAATGTTTTTCAACTAGTATATAGAGGATGTTTTGGCCCATCTTTAAAGAAGCAATAAGTTATGTTTCAGTTACAATATAGGTAATATCAGGGAGCCTGAAGACATGAGCTCCCTTTCTTCAAATAGCAAAGAGTGAAACCTCATCAAATTTCAAGGGATTTCTATGCCTGTAGTGTCAAAGGAAACGGATGTCGGACGAACTTGATGGCACACAACAGGCTTACACATATTTTGCTAGATAAACACGTTACAAAACATGCTGCTAAACTCGTTTGTCCCCTTCATTGTGCCCTCATATTATACAAATGAAACCCTTCACGCACAAACTTGAGGCAAACATGCGCCCGCTTAACCGCCATAGAGATAACCGAATGAAACATCGAAATCGACTTACTTTGTTGTTTTGCTCGTATCCAAGCGAAAAACAGTTATTTCGTCGATGTCCCGCGTCGTCAAACTCTCTCGGTGTGGTGTGAAAAGCGGTTTATCTCCGACACATTGACATGCAGACCGCGTTCAGAGGGAGAAAAGCGCCCATGTGAATAAAGTTGACACCGCTCAGACACCGTCCCGTCCTGCCATGGCAACCGAGCGGCGAAATAATATCTCCCGTAAACATTTACCAGGAGGCAGGATCACGGAGAAACACTTTTCAACAGGTTGTTTTTAGAAAGCAGGCCCATGGTCAACAGGAAACCATCGCGTTTATTCCAGAAGTTGCAGGCGTGCATGAGGAGTCCTTCGAGGATGAAATTAGATGCTGGGGCTTCGCATTATGTCCATTGATCCAATTACACGAGTTAACCCTTTCGAGATCAAGCGGCGGAATAGTTTATTGTTTGTACTTGTAGGGATTTGTACACTTCAATTGTTGGATCAAAGCGAACATTATGCCATCAGATTGTGATTATTAATGTATAACTATTAAGCAATTTATAATATTCTAGAGTTTTACCGTCACTTAATAATAATATATGCAACAGCGCCCTCTGTTGGATAAAGTGAGTGAACTAACGGGTGTCCCGTTAGTTCACCCAAAACTGACAATTCTGTCATCATTTACTCACCATTTACTTCTTCCAAACCTGTTTTACCTCCTTTGTTCTGTTAAACACTAAAGAAAATATTTGAGAGAAAGCTTGAAACTTGTATCCAATGACTTTGGTTGTTTGTCCTATGGAAGTCAATGGTTACAGGTTTTCAGCTCTCTTCAAAATATCTTCTTTTTTGGAACCACTTGAGGATGAGTACATTTTCATTTTGGGGAGAACTATCCCTTTAAGGCCTTTTAGCTTCGAAAGTTGTCTATTGTTTATTCATTCATTCATTTTCTTTTCGGCTTAGTCCCATTATTAATCTGGGGTCGCCACAGCGGAATGAACCACCAGCTTATCCAGCATATGTTGGATAACATATCCAAAAACATCCATATACACTTATTCACACATACACACACACGCCATGGACAATTTAGCTTATCCAATTTATTTAATACCACGTCTTTGGACTTGTGGGAGAGAAAACCGACACCAACACGGGGAGAGCATGCAAACTCCACACAGAAATGCCAACTTGACTCAGCCCGGGCTCGAACCAGCGACCTTCTTGCTGTGAGGCGACAACGCTACCCACTGCGCCACCGTGTCAGCCACTATTGTTTAGTCACTTTTTTTGATGAAGATTAATAGAAAGCATTAAACAATTCACTTAAAAGAAAATGTTTTTAAAGCAAAAAAATGTGATAATTAAAAATGACTCGTAATTAATACTTTAATAAATGTAAACATGAAAATTCTCCTTCCATGGCAAAACAAAATGTCTTTAAAAGATTCATACACTCTAAAAAAAACACAGTGTTAAAAACTACTCAAATTGGGGTTTTTTTAACCCTATTGCTGGGTAAATATAGGACAGAACACATCAGGGGTTAAATTAACCCAAGTAATTGGGTTATTATGTTTAACCCCAAAAATGGTTTGTTTTTTCTACCCAATAATTGGTTATTTTTACTTAAATAACAGGTTAGTTTGACTTAATTAATGGGTTATATTTTCAAATGTAATTTTTAGCTTTCTTTTAAAATCATTAACCACATAAAAAACAAACAGGGGAATATTGTATTAGCTTTATTTATTTTTGTTCCATTACATTTGTTCAGCACATAACACTTTGTAAATACACTTTACCTGAGAGATCATACAAAACTAAATACAAATTATGAACTACATTCGAAACAATTAGTTTCATATTTATGGGTTGCCCGTAAACATTTATAATAATAATATATATATGTGGCATCGCAGTCAGTCCCTGCTGGGAGTTGATTTGACCCAGGGAGCTGGGTTGATGTGCCTGTGTGGTGCTAGGGTTGCATTGATTCAAGTTTTAGAAATGATTACCCAGAAAATATCCCAAGTTTGGGTTACATTGCACAACCCAAAAACTACCCAAGATTCTGAAAATAACCCCCCAAAATGACCCAAATGCCTCAACCCAACATTTGGGTAGAAAAAATAACCCTAAATTCTTTAGTGTGTAACTACACATAACATTTGAAATGAAAACTTTACATTTCCATCAAAACCAAAACATAAAGCTCCTCTACCACACCAAGTCATTTCAAAAGTCATTACATATTTTGGTTTTATCAAATATACCACATTACTACACAACCAACAATTATACAGCAACAATGCTATTTCAAAGTGTGTACTTTTTACTATAGAAGAACGTCAGTGCAGAACATGACTAAAAATGTGACTTTTGGTGTGTTTAAACATAAAAAAAACAAGCAGTCAGTAGTTTGAGACCACTTTTTTTGCATTGTGCTTAAAAGTAGTATGTATGAATACATCCTAATTATTAATATTAATTAATACATTATTGGGAGCCACGATGGCTCAGTTGGTAGCACGATCGCCTCCCAGCAAGGTCGCTAGGTCGAGTCCCGGCTGGGTGAGTTGGCATTTCTGTGTGGAGTTTGCATGTTCAACCTCGTGTTCGCGTGGGTTTCCTCTGGGTGCTCTAGTTTCCCCCACAGTCCAAACACATGCGCTATAGGTGAATTGAATAAGCTAAATTGGCTGTAGTGTATTTTGACGGTTCATTCTGCTGTGGCGACCCCAGATTAATAAAGGGACTAAGCCAAAAAGAAAATGAATAAATGAATGAATGTAGTGTACTTGTGTGTATGAGTGTGTATAGATGTTTCCCAGGACTTGGTTGCAGCTGGAAGGGCATTCTCTGTGTAAAACAAATGCTGGATAAGTTGGTGGTTCATTTCGCTGTGGCGACCCCGGATTAATAAAGGGACTAAGCCGAAAATAAAATAAATGAATGAATGAATGAATACCTTAATTACAACTAACCTACGGCACTGCAAGTTCTAAATAAATTAATGTTCAGTCATTGTATCCAGTGATTTATTTAATAGACAGAACAAAACCAGCAGGGGGTGCCACACACAACAGTATAATCTAGAGAGCAGCCTGTGTTAATCATCAATGAAAGTCTGTTAAATCTTCATTTATTTATCATATCAGTTTGTTTAATCCTCAAATACAGCTGTAGTACTGTATTATTGTGAGATTAATTAGAGGTGACCGTTTTTATATTATCATCTCAAAGTAGTTTTGTCATGGTGACACTGCAAGAATGATGCTTTATATGCTGATTAAGTTGATTAAATGTTACATTCATTAATACATTGTAATAATAATTAATTGTTCCTGTGTAAAGACAAGATGTCCTAATGAAATGTCCTGCATTAAATAAAAATTACAAGTGCTTTGATAAAGCCATTTACAGTATGTGCAAACTGGTACAAGCACATCTGCTTTAATGATTCAACTAACCTTAGTTTAAATGCAGTGTCAAAATATAGATGAGATAATGTTATTTTGTCAGTTAGTGTAATTAGTGTAACAGAAATATCCTACTTACGTTTAAAGGATTATTCTGATCAATACTGATATATTTATATTTCATCCTAAATTCAAATACTACATTTCAGGATAGTAGAGTTTTACGATACAAGTCCACAGCCAGGGGGGTTCGGGTGATTTGAAAGACCAGCCATTGACATAGTCCAGAATTTGGCCACTATATGAGCTCATTTGTCCCATTTTTGACAATATGCCATAACAAATTCTGAAAATAACCGATAGAAGAAGACTTTAAGACAAATAAAATGTTTTAACTATTCAAATATACAAATTGGCCTCATGGTTGCTCAGTGGGTAACACAATCGCCTCACAGCAAGAAGGTCACTGGTAAGAGCCTCACTCACTTCCCCCACAAGTCCAAAAACAAGCGATATCAGGTGAATTGGGTAAGCTAAATTGTCCATAGTGTATGTGTGTGAATGATTGTGCATGGATGTTTCCCAGTGATGGGTTGGAGCTGGAAGGGCATCTGCTGCCTAAAACGTGCTGGATAAGTTGGCGGTTTGGTCCACTGTGGTGACCCCAGATTAATAAAGGGACTAACCCGATAACATAATGAATGAATTAATACAAATTCTGACTGAGGAAATGAGCTGGCCAGTTTGTTATTTGCTTTAAAACCAGTTTTTAACACATGGGTGATTTTTTTAATGATGGATGATAATAAAGTTGCATTTTAAAATAAGTATTTTTCAAATTTCTTTATTACCATGTTTTAGTTTACAATTCTCTCATAACATTTTTATAAAATTGTAAAAACTTACAATTGCTTCAACATTAA
Organism: Danio albolineatus; assembly: GCA_903798035.1. Taxonomy (NCBI): domain Eukaryota; kingdom Metazoa; phylum Chordata; class Actinopteri; order Cypriniformes; family Danionidae; genus Danio; species Danio albolineatus. Next base: position 874,262 of record CAIGQQ010012353.1, on the reverse strand, counting down.
ATAACTCTTGCACAGTATAAAACCTTAAATACCTCTCTTGCACAATATTCTAATACCTCTCTTGCACAATATCCTGCACAACATCATCCAGTATCATGTAAAAGTACATGTATAGTCTGTCTTATAGTTAAGTATCTTATGTGTATAGTTAAGTCTTATGTGTATACTATACTACACTGTATTGTTAAGTATCTTATAGTACATGTTAGTTATGCATAGTTGTTGTTTTTATTTTTTAATAGCTCTTATGTCCAGCATTGTGTTTATTTATGATTAAGTTATGTAGCACCGTTGTCTGTGCGACACGTAATTTCGTTCCGATATGTCCACACATGTAGTGGAATGACAAGAAAGCTTGACTTGATTCACAGTTTAAATGCACATTTGTAAAGAAACACTTTGTGGTAAAATAGCATAAGCACTTTGACAAAATTGTAGAAAAAGTTTTTGTTGCATCAAAAAGTGTGGTTATGATCACCATCCAGCAAGCTAGTACAGCAAAGACCAGTACTTAAAATGTCACTAAACTTCAGTATTTGAGCCTCACAATTTAACAGAAAATGAGGCGAATACTGCAAAAAGGTTCACTTTCTAAGAAAAAAAGGATCACTCCTTTCAATAGGTTGGCTACAGGCCTGCACATGATCTTTATTTGTCCAAATTTTGTTTTAAAATGATTTAATAAAAACTTGTTCACCTGGGAAAACTGTTTATTTACTATTTATATTACATACTTACATACAGGTCATAAATCAGAAACCTTACAGAAAAGCAACATAAATTGAGAGTCTCTTTAAACGTTATGAATTATACTTATTTGACTCAGGAGTTACATTCTGTCAGACAATATTACATAAATGATATTATCCAAATGTAAAATTTGAGGTCTAAAAGGGATAGTTCACACAAAAATTAAAATTCTGTCATCATTTACTCACTCTTCACTTGTTCCACACCTGTTTGTCTTTCTATCTTTCTTGTCTTTTGTCTTTCTGTTCAACACAAAAGAAAATATTTTGAGGAAAGAAACTTTGACTTCCATTTTCCCCTACTGTGGATGTCAATGGTTAAAGGTTTTCCACCTGGAGATACTCATCCCGAGGCCAGAGACTGTGCAGCGCCACTGAGGCTATCCAAGACCCGCAACGAGATGATCCCAAGATTCCATAATCCTGGACCAGGCCGTATCCTGAGCAGCTTCTGTGGTGCATGGAGGAGTGGAGAGCAAGAGACTGATTCCTGTGACGCTCCAAGGACAGACGAGTCTCGCTGACGCCCAGCTTCTCCAGCGCAGAGACTGCAACTCATCACAAGACATTTGGCCATAGGAGAAATGGTCCTGCCCAACTGAGCCTGGTTTCTCTCAAGGTTTTTTATTCCTCACTTTCGCCAATTGGTGAAGTTTTTTCCTTGCCGCTGTCGCCACTGGCTTGCATGGTTTAGGACCTGTAGAGCTGCACATCGATGAATTTGCTCTTCAGTGTTTGGATTCTCAGTAGTGAATATTAAACCAAACTGAACTGAACTAAACTGAACTTCAACTCTGAAAACTGGACTGACACTGTTTCAATTTACTATAACCTTCTATACGACGCTGCTTCGACACAATCTACATTGTAAAAGCACTATAGAACATTTCAATGTGGTTGTGTCATTGTCCCATAAATATTTCTTGGTTGTTATCAAACTATTCCATAACTGTAACCAGAGGCAATTTAATCATAACTTGGTGTCAAAAAAGCTATCATAACATTATTTATCAATATGTGGCTCTTTTGGGATTCTGGGAAGCTATGGAAATTAAGAATATAAAACAGAAAATACATTGGGACCGTTGTTATTGTTTACATCCCTCAAAATGGTCTATAGAAATAAAGGTGAATTGAATTAAATAGAATTTTCAGCTTTCCTCAAAATATATTCGTTTGTGTTCAACAGAGATATAAATACAAAGGGTTGGAACCACATGAGGGTAACTGAAAAGAGATCTCATATTCATTTTAGGATAAATAACATTATAATTAGTTAAATGGCTAACGTTTCCATCCTGTTAGCATTTCTTGACATTGTGTAAATAAATAAAAACTGCTTTATTTAATAAATCACAAATACTTAAGCGTATGTCCAACAATCATATGTAAATACTTTCATAAATGTCATACTAGATGTAAAGGTTACAGCGTTCAAAATGCGTAACCCCAGTACAGCACAAGGACTTTTGTTTTGAAATCTCCTTAGAGTCCGAGAGCGGAAGTCACTGGCGACAGCGAAAGGTTCACGTTACTTGCAGGAACACTAAAGAAAGGAGGAAAAGCGGGTAGCGGGATATCACCACTGAATTTATTGAGAAAAGGTGTCACACAATCTCCAGACGCTGGTACCTCAGTATTCATCCTCCCCCCTCGAAGCCCCTGGCGAAGTTCATCGTGGAAGTGAGTGAAAGAAATAAGGCTGCTATAGCTAACGAGCTAAAGGTGTTTGTCAGGGCTGTTAGCTCCAGTAGTTACAGACGGCTAATCCTGCTCGTAATTAATGCTAGTCTCGACTGATCGATAGAGGCTGTGATCTGGGTTCAGTGTTTGAACAATAACTGCGCATCACGACTCGCCCTGTGGCTCGTGTTAGCGACAGAAACGGAGAACTTCACGTCTCTGTCCGCTGTTTGGATGTGATATTCATAGATAACCGACTAGCTCGATCGATTATTAAGAAAGCAGTTTGATATATTGGTGCTATAGACAGCTGGCAGGTGGTTTGTGAAATATCGTCTTCCTCCTTCCTGTTCAGGGCTGAAAAAACATTGATCATTGAACATTCTGGCCCGCAGGAGGAAAGCTCATTCAATGTCGTGAGGAGGCATTATTTATTTATTTATTATGTGTGTTTTTTATTTACGTTTATGTCCTTGTTTTAAATATACAGGAGTAGGGGTTGTTTAATGTTTAAACGGGTTTTAATCCACAATTTCTTAGTTTGTATGTTTCTTAATGTTTCCTTTTATTTAAAAACAATGCTTTTGTCTTCATCTGGGGGTCAATCACAGACACATCCGAGGTCTGAAAGATTTCAAGGGCTTGTTCATCTATCAATTCAAATTTTATCAGTTTTGATTGTTTCTGTCGAACACAGAAATCTGAATGACAGCCTTGGCGTTCACTTTTCATTGCATATGTTTATTCATACGTTTGTGGTTGTAATCTGTTTGGGTTTTCGTTGAGGAAAGAGAAGCATGCACATTTGGATCAACATGAGGTTGAGATAAGTATGTAGGCCAATATTTATTTTCCGGGCTGTTCTTTTAAAGTGTTCGGTTAAATGTAAGTGGTCATGTAATCACTCGTTGCATTTGATTTGTGGGCCTTGAATTATGGATATATAAAGCAGTAATTAATACAATTTTATTAACCTTTTTTTATCAAACATGTATTGGATTTAATTCATTTTCTTATTAAATATGTACATTTGGCTTGTAACAGGTGGTTCCTGTAGCTGATATTTTTGAGTTTTATGAAAATTTTCGGTATTTGGGGAAAAAAATGTAAAGGAGCAGTATTATTGGAATCACTTTCATATTTTACCAGATAATAAACAGGTCTGTGTGATGTCTGTTATGTAAATTCATATATATATATATATATATATATATATATAT
>CAIGQQ010012353.1:848946-870210 GCA_903798035.1 Danio albolineatus | reverse complement strand
TATGCATGCTGCAGGCTGAGTGCCTTAGTGTCTCACCAGTGACGATATGCCTATATATACATACACTTACTAATTTAATAAGTAATAATTTAATTACTTAAATAATAATCATATAAATTATAATATATAACATAATACAAACTAAAACAGTGATTCATTTAGTTGTTTCTTTAATCGTTCTTTTAAGCAATTTGTTCAAAACAGCTGCTTTATCTAGCTGGAAAGAACTAGCTAGATTTATTCTGGAACTAAACAGCATCATCATGCAGCTATGTTCCTGATTTTCATATCTTGAATCATATGGTTATTCCTACAGCATTCATTTGTTTATTTGTGGATGATATGCTTGAAAAAAATCTCAACTCACACATTTGAAAACAAATGCATTATAATAGCCAATTGCTGCTGACCCCTAAAGTTATTTTTGGCATAAATATGAATATAGTAAATTGTCTTTAAGAGTGTTTAAAGCAACAGGTGGTATGAAGACATTGCTTAAGGCTGATTTATACTTCTGCGTCAAGTGCACACAAATGGTCCGGCGCAGCCTGCGCGTGGTGGCTGTCGCCGTCGCTGATGCGCACCTCTCAAAAAATGTACACGTCGAAACGACACGTAGTGCAAGCTCTGTGATTGGTCGGCTTGGTCGCAGAGGTGAGAGCCGCACGAGCCCGATTGAGCAAGTGTTTACAAGTGTTGAGTCCCATGAAGTAGCTCTAGATGGAAACTGCTGTTTTGTGTTTGCCTTATTATTATTATTATTAAGTTGTTGCATGTCCACTGGTTCCTGCTTCAAAATGAGTGAGTTTGAGCCACTTGTACATTAAGGTAGCATTCAGAAAAAACAAAAAAACAGCGATGAAACTTGACACAGAGGAACATAAACACCTCACTGTCTCAACTAGCGTTTCGGAAGTGCTATTGCAGAGCAGCACATACAGCGCGCAGAAGTATAAATGCACGACATTGCGCATTGCATGTAGTTTTTATAGACAATGTTTTTAAGTCATTTGTCTATTTAATGATAACAGATAAACAGATAAATATATTTTTCAGATCTAATAAAAAAATGTCAGTGTGCAAACATATAGTCTTTAAAACACTATGAATAACTGTAATCCTCAGCAGATTTTCTGACTGATTGGCTGTTGTCATTTCCTGCCATTAGTATTTATTTTCAGCTCTGGGTTCACCTTTGGGGTGGTCTAGCCATTAGCAGAACAACAACTACTAGGGAGGTGTGAATAATGATAATAAGGTCCCATCAGATTGGTCAAATGTAGATAAATAACCAATGCATACATATGTAATGTATCACACGTCTGTGATATGTATGTTGCATATATTATTAAAGCATTAATTATACGATTATATTGTACAGCCCTAGTTATAATTATCATTATTGTTGTGAACGGACCTTCAATCAGAAAGCATATTTCAAAAATTGTGGTTTTGTCCAGAGATTGAGGGATTCTGCCTCAGCCCTTGGTTTCAAATGGTATTATAGAAGGTTTTCTCGGCTGACTGATCAGCTCCTCCATAGAACAGAGCATGCTGTCTTACTCAGGGGTTCAGGGAAGCGTTTCCTCACTGCTTGTGTCACAATAGGAATCCCTCCCTGATGCCCGGCTTCCTCCTGAGCTAATCTCTTTTCAAAAGGTTAATGATTTGAGATGAGTCTTCTAATGGATACACCATATTGCATTAGTGCTGCATCACTGATAATCACAAATAAGGATGCCTTGAGCATTACAAATACGTCAAAATGTATGCACACACGTGGGTTTATCTTTTAGTTTCCAGTCGCTTTTGTTTATTAAGATGACACGAGAAAATATGGCTGCATGATATATCCTTTTGGTATCAATATCAAAATGTGTGAATTCATAATAGTCGATCGTGGGATCTGCAATGTCGAGTTGGGATTACAGTTGACCAGGAACCACATTTCAGAACATTGTGAAGTCACTGCTGAGTTAAACCACATTAACAGTAGCCATGTTTCTGTCCAAAGATGCAAATTAAACTGGAATAATGTATAAAACATTGGAGAATAAAGCACCATTTGCATCCAACCGTCCAAGAGAACAATTGTCAATTACTGACCAAATATTATTACGGCACCAAATATAAAAAAATGGAAGTTCTTGTGTTGGGAAAAAGCATTTTTTCTGTATATAATAACTTACTTGTGTCTTGGAAAATGTAGGCGAAACACAATCTGAACAGTTATGTCAGTCATCTCCGCTCGCACTTCTTTGAAAGAAGCAATGCTAATTTAAGGATAAGAGTTGTCTCACTATAGAACAAAAATGATTGATTTTATTTTATTGTACAATTTTGCATTTATGAGGAAAAGGCTTTGTTATAGATGTGACATCACTTTATGGATGTGACAGATGTGAAATTGGCATTTGTGTGACGTTGGTAAATCAAATATAATTGTTTAAAAACATTGGCTATACATTGAGTATTTTTACAGTACATTCTCAGAAATAAAGGTACAGGAGCTGTCACTGGGGCAGTACATTATCAAAAGATACAAATTTGTACCCAAAGAGTCCACAGTGGTACCTCAAATGTGCATATTAGTGCCCAAATGTACCTAAAAAGTACCTTTGAGGTACCATTATGGACCCTTCAGGTACAAATATGTTTGTTTTATAGGTACTGCCCCAGTGACAGTTTCTGTACCTTTATTTCTGAGAGTGTACTGTAAATACAAGCCTAGGCTAAAAACTTGGAAAGGGTTTCGCTATTTTGGTGAAAACCTTTTTTTCATGGCAAGGTTGATGTTTGCAGAAATGCTCACTTGTGAATGTAAGATTTTAAGTAGCCCTGTATCAATATATGTAATCAATATATTGACTTGTTGTCCATTACATGGACATGACCTGACATGTAAAAATTGTTGGTGAAGCAATATACATCGTGCGTCATGTTTACGTAAAAAATAATGTTTTCAACATTTAAGCTGATTTCACAGCTGATGTCATCTCTTCTACACTTACAATATTTACATACAAAACTATTTAAGCCTAACAAATAAGATTTATGTACACTCAAAATATTTTTGTCTTAAATGCCTTTGCCTTTAAAATTAGCTAAAACAACACAGTTCTTGAGTTCTTGTTCTTTAGGCACAACTTAATTGTTTTTTGTTCAATCAACTTAAAATTGTAAAACACATTGAGTCAAGATGATGATGGTGTTGATGTTGATATTGTGCGAGTTGCCTGTAAAATTTCCATCCATTTGGATTACATACATTTAACTTGATTTGAACTAATAAATAAAAAAAAGAAACATAAATGAAACAAATAAGAACAAGATTTATGTAATAATATCAAGAAATCCAACGTGTGTTATGTTTTTTTTCTTATTAATATAACACCTTGGATTTAATATATTGTGTGTAATGTGGAGCTGTGGCATCATTTTTGCTCCCGAATATCAAGTCAACCAATCTCATAGAATTTAACCAATTGGATCTGTTTTTTTTTTTCTACAGCTAGCTATATTTATGCCATATTCGTTTTTCTACTGATTAAATCTAATAGTATTTAACAGATTTAGATTAAGTCTAATGCTGTGTTCACACCAGATGCGGCAAGCGTGGATAAATCGTGCTATTCATGCGTTAATAGACGCGTCAAATTCACTTCACAACAGACGCGAATTCGCATGATGGGCAGGGCTTCTGTCTGCCTGGTGACTCTAGCTTCATTGCTAAATGGTTAACATGGTCTTTATTGAGAGAATAACTGTGTTTATGTGCTTTATGAAGGCTGGAAAACAGCGTCGATTCGTTTGGAGCCGTGCATGAGTCCACTAGATCCTCTCAGAGGTGCACCAAGCTCTGTGAGCTCATAAACTCCTCCAGAAACTTATTGTGGATGATGGATGATGGAAGTTTTCAGCGATGCTATTGACTGAGCCAAGCCCAGTTTGATGAACTGTTGTCTGTGTTGGCAGGAGGATTTTCCCTTGGGACCCCAACAACAGGCTCTAAGACATAATTATGCCTCCCACAAGAGCAAGCTCCTGATTTGTTAACGTGGCGCGAATGTCCGCTAAAGTTCAGATTTTCACAACCGAGTGATCAGATTTGCGTCAATCGCGAAAAACGCTCAACTCCCGTCGCTTCATTCGCACGAATCGTGGCTTTTGCGCAGCCTCATTCGCTCGTATCGTGCCGCAGGATGTCTATTCGTGTCTTTGCATTGACTCAACATGTAAATCACACGCACTTGACGCTTCTTCCACGTATTGTGTGAACGCAGCATTAGGAATCTGACAACATGAATTAAAAAAAACTTATAAATTAAAAGGTTACAAACAGTTAAACTTTTTTTAAACTTTAAACAGATCAACTTTATCATGATTCATTTTCTTGAGTGTAATCCATTGGAAGTGTCAGTGAGTTCAGGGAACTCTTGCAAACTATGCTTACTAAAGGCTGATTTATACTTTAAGTACACGCACATGGGCGCGTAGCCCTCGCCATGGGTAACACTGATGCGCACCTTTCAAAAAATGTAAGTACACATCGCAGCGACGTGTAGCGCAAGCTCTGTGATTGGTCAGCTTGATGGCTGGGAATGACCTGTTTATAGTACCTGGTATAAAGTTAATGTTGTTTTCGTGTGTTTACATATATGATAATGTGCACTGTGTAAATGTGCAGTATAGTAACAATCTTATTGCCACATTAGATATAATATATGCCTTCAGTGATTTTCTGAAGACAAATACCATAAAATAACAGAACAGGAATAACTACAGCAGTCGCGATCGTCTGATCTCATATGAGATCGCGATGACATATGATGATGTCTGCAGGTGCTGTAGTGCTGTCCCGTTCCTAAGGGGTAATTTTTGAAGCCCTTCCCCTTCACTCTCGGTTTTGAGGGCCAAGGTGAAGGGGTAGGGGTACAAAAAAAGAATTTAGATTGGCCCTTAGTTTGTCTGTGATATAAATATAAGTTCACAAGATCATGTTTAACTGTATTTAGATTGAATTCATAGTGTTACATTTTTTACAGTTTTGCATTTTATATAAAAATAGATAAAATAACACTATAGTGTAGAGTCTTTATAGTACAAGTAATTAAATCAATTCATTTTGGTTGTTCTACCTGTTATAACCTCTAGGGTTTTACACATTCTGAACTGTGATTCTGATTAACTATAATCCCAACTTGACATTGCATGTTCTGCAATGTGACTATTGCAGATTCACACATTGCTATATCGATGATAAAACAACATACAGGGTGATTCAAAAAGAATACCACAACTTTGAAAATCTGTATTTAATCAAAGAAACATGATAGAACCTTTGGTAATTAATCAATGTGAAGAAGAGTGCAAAGTTCTTTTTCAGTAGAAAACAAGTTCATAGATGTTCAATATAACCCCATCCACACACTCGAGTGACATCAATCTGAAAGTTGTGGTATTCTTTCTGAATCACCCTCTATTGTGCAGCCCTACTGCCAACTTCACGGTGGTATTCCATTGAAAATAAAGAAAAAAAAGTCATTATTAATCAGAAATTACCAACAGTAAACTAATGAAAATCAGACATGCTTTCGAACTGTGGTTCAACAAAAGCATTAAAAAGGCAAACTAATGGAAATGGCCAAAACATAATTAGAGGGTACCAACAATTTGTCTACGTCTGTATAGAAAAACAAAACAACGCAATGTCATTTTTTCCAATATCGTGCGGCTATATGAACAACAGTGGACGTGTATGAGAAAATATAGGTCACTTAGTTTGAATCTAGGCCTAAACATCAAAATAAACGTCTTTTATTCTTCTAATGGGACTTTTGAGATCTTGAGACTGTGACTTCTCTGTAGGTCTTGTGGTTTTGTTTTCATTTGTTGGCTTTTGTGCTGCCCTTGGTGGTTCCTGGTTGCGTATGCGAGCAGCAATTCTGTGTCACGCTCCCGTTTGGGGATTTTTCTTGTTTCTCTCAAGCCTTTGTTGATTTTTAAGTTTGTAAGTGACCCATATCTGTCATCCGTGAGCAGGCCTGCATGCGCACGTTTCGAAAAACAACAACATCATGTGGTCTGCCTGCATACACATATTATGATAAAAAGCAGTCGCTTGCTGGATAGTCCCTACTGGATTGCAAATGATAAAGTTTATAGAGATGCACCAGTGTTTTTAGACCATGCACGAAACAGGAATTGGTGTTATTTTATATTTTGGTAAACTGATTTTGTTCTCTTTGACTTGTTGGGCGCTGCTTTATTTGCAAATGTTTTATGCGATTATTCCAGTTTTGGGCATACATTTCAGTGCTTCCCACACACAGACTTTATTTGGGTGGGTATATTCAATTCAATTAATCTTTATTTCTATAGCACTTTTACAATGTAGATTGTGTCAAAGCAGCTTAAAGGGCCATGAAACCCCTCTGTCTCAGCGGGGTGTTTTCACACCTCTAGTATGGAAAAGCTCAGGAGAGTGGGTGTGTCCAGCTCGGTTTGTGGGAGTGTCGAGAGGGAAAGAGGGAAGGTTTTGCATAAAAATGGGAGTTTCCATTTGTGCACACGCTCATTTTCAAACAGGCAACACACAAACACAGACGCAGGGGGAGAAAGACAGTGACTGTTTACATTGACATCAGTAATCCAATTATTTGCAGTGCAGTTTGGCACTTTCACTTTTATTCAGGAACATTTCCTTCGTGTCCCCCATGACAAACGAAATGTGAGAAACTGCTAAGAGGGTGTTTTTAATGGAGTGTTTGAGACTGCACGGCGTAGGAGAGAAATAAAAAAACCCTGCATTTTTCGGTAACTTACAGTCGATGCTCTCGATAGGTAGCATCAGAAAGCCGTATGTGTATACACTATACTGTCACACAATGCGGCGGTGTTTATATGTTTACACTCGGAGAGCAGCATTCACAGCGGATCTTTCAGTCTATAATATTGTAGTGATGTTAGCGTGCTGTAAACTCAGTAACAGGTCAAATCATTTTCACTAAGGTCTGTCTTTAAACACTGAAATAGTACTGCTGACGATACGAACTAACTTTCACATCTGAATAAACAAACGAAGAGCACAGATCGCTTACCAAAGACAGGACAATCAACGTGAACTGGAGCTGTGTTTTTTTTTAAAAGGAGACAAGCGGCAATACAAACGCATTTCTGCTGCGCGGACGTGGGAGACCAGCTGCGGTCTAATAGCGGGGAAATGAAAACAAAACCTGTGTTGCAGCACATAAACACAACACTGGCGACCTGTGTCTCCAAACAGTTCTTTTTCTTCCACTTATTTTGGCAACACAACGTGGCGTCTCTCTGCCGTCTGAACACTGTAACAGGTACAGACAGTCTTCGAAGCTATCATGCATATTAATGAAGTTGCACCGCATACACAATAGAGCACACTGTGATTGGTTTGAACCAAGTCTATCTCATGACTTAATGCCGCGCACTCGGAGACGTCATGATGCATTCGCCGGTACAGACGTCCACTCTTCACGCTACAATGCACGCAATGATCTCATCGGCGTGACGCAGCTTCAAAATTTAGTTTTAAACCGGTAGAATGAATTTGTTCGAAATAACACAAAAACAACCAATTTTCACTCTTTAGCGAAATATATGTGTTCTATATGTGTTTATAGCAGCGTGGGACACATATATGATTGTCAACAGCTCAAAAAATGTGTTATGGTGTTTCGTGACCCTTTAACATAAGTTCTAGTACATTTAAAACTATGTCAGTTCAGTTTTCAGAATTGAAGTTCAGTTTGGTTTAGTTCAGTTCAGTGTGGATTAATTTTCACTGCTGAAAGTCCAAACACTGAAGAGCAAATTCATTGATGTGCAGCTCCACAAGTCCCAAAACCAAACAAGCCAGTGGCAACAGTGACAAGGATCAAAACATCATCAAACGACAAAAGTGAAGGGGGGGAAAAAAAAAACAGGCTCAATTAGGCACGACCATTTCTTCTCTGGCCAAACTTCCTGTGCAGAGCTGCAGTCAAGGCGCTGGAGCTGTAGAACGCTGGACGTCCATCGTGGAGAAGCTGCAGGTGTGAGAAGGACACAGGATCAACATGGAGACTCGTCGGTCACTGGGGTCTTTCAGGAATCAGTCTCATACTGTCCACTCCTACATGATTGCCACAGCATCTACTCAAGATATGGCCTGGTCTAGGATTATAGAGACCTCAGGATAATGTAAAACAGACTAACATAAGCGTTGATGCCTTTCAAATCATAATGTCTTTTGGGAAGTTTTCCCGGCTCTGGTTGCCCTAATTAATGCAGCCTAAAAATCCTTTGGAGGATTTGGATTTCGAAAGCATTTATGTGTTATGTGTATGCAGTGGCGTAGCGGACGGGCCTGCAGGAATGGGGGGCTTCACTTTCGCGATCTGAAGCCTTGCATCTTCACCGCAAGATTTCGCACAACCATAATCCTCACCCTTAAATTCAAATGAGATTGTGCTCCCAGCATTCTTACAAAAGGCGACAGAGCTACAAATGCTTATGCATCAGTCTTTGTGCATCCTAAAATTCAAAATTTATAATGCCCCTTAGTCGCTGACATTATCTCCAGCGTTGGTGAAAAGTCTTATAGCGGATGACTGCTTCTCACTCAGGGCTGTTTTTGCTAATAAGATAGAGTTTGTCACTAATGACCAGGGCTTTCCCTTTCTGATGACATTTACAAAGAGAGAATGTCAATCAAAGTCTTTCTGCAGACTGTTTTTCTGAAGTCTGATTATAAAGAAATAGAAATAATGTTTTTCCATTAAAGACTGGCTCGATTCACATACTGTTGCCACACATTTGTGTTTAAACTTCTTTTAAAAAGGGATCATAATAGGCCCCCTTTTTTTTTACGTTTATTTATGTGCTTTTTGCATTTTATAAAGCTACAACAAAATATAGAAGGGCAAGAAAAAAACAAAACAAATAATAAATAAAAAAAAAAAAACACAAAAAACACTAACCTATGACAGAACAACCGAACAACAGAACACAGAGGGACAAATGCACATGAAAGCAAAATATAATTTAGCTGATCAGGTAATGCATAAATAAAAGCAATTATAAAGTAACGTTGTTCTTCTATTACCATAAAAATACATTATCCTGACAATAGTTTTACTGTCAAATAATAGTTTGGGCAAATTATTAAAAACATTATGGTTGATGAATAATGAATATAAATTACACTCAATCTTTTAATTGCTATGTTATTGATAGGGGTCATTGGTTACGCTTGCATTTCTTCCAATGCATTAAGCAAATCTGCCCCCACGTTTTATCAAATATCTGCAATTTGTCATTATTGATATATCTCAACCTCTCCAAATCAAGCATGTTTAAGATATCCCTACCCCACATACCAAATTTAGGTACGGATTTATTCTTCCACATTCTCAAAATCACCCTTTTGGCAATTACGATACCAAATAACATGGCTTGTCTTTCATATTTATTAAACATCTCTAAATTACTAAATATCCCAAGAACAGCTATAAGTGGGCATGGTTCAAGATTTCTTTGGAAAGCTTTAGAAAAACATTCAAATATATTTTCCTAATATTCTTGTAATTTAGGACATAACCATATCAAGTGGGTTAGGGATCCTTCTACGGTTTTACACCTATTACAGAGTGGAGATACCTGAGGAAAAATCATAATAGGCCCATTTTAATACATGTTAAAGGGCCACGAAACCCAGTGACTGTAGAAGAAAGACAGTGACTGTGTTTACATTGACATCAGTCATCCAATTATTTGTCAAATTATTATTTGTCGACTTTACCGGCAGTTTGGCACTTTTACTTTTATCCAGGAACATTTCCTGCATGTCCCCCGTGACAAACCAGATGTGAGAAACTGCTAAGAGAGCGGTTTTAATGGAGCTTTTAATACCGCACTGCGTAAGGAAGAAATAAAAAACCCTCTGCAATTCTCGGCAACTCAGATGCACTCGGTAAGCAGCATCAGAAAGGCGTGTGTGTATACACTATCCTGTCACAAAATGCGGCGAAAATTCTACACGAAAGTAGAGTAACGTACTGTAAACTCAGTAACAGTTCTGATAATTTTGACTAAGGTCTGTCTTTAAACACTGAAAGAGTCCTGCTGAAGATACAAACTAACTTTGCCTCTGAATAAACAAACAAAGAGCACTGATCGCTTACCATATCTGTAGCGGCGTGTGTTTTAAAAGGAGACGAGTGGCAAATCCCGATTTCACCATTTTCAGGCGTGGAAAGCTCTCGAGTGAAAAAAAAAAAAAATGTTTTTTACAAATGCATTTCTGCTGCGTGCGCGTGAGTCCAGCTGCGCTCTCATAGCGGGGAAATGTAAACAACACCTTCGTTGCAGCACATAAACACAACACTGGCGACCTGTGTCTCCAAACAATTCTTCTTCCACTATCTTTAGCAACGCAGCGTGGCTCTCTCTGCCGTCTGGACACTGCAACAGGTACAAACAATCCTCGAAGCTATCATGCATATTAATCAAGTTGCACCACATACACAATAGAGCGCGCTGATTGGTTTGAACCAAGTCTTTCTCATGAATTAATGCCACACACTCAGAGACGTCACGATGCACTCGCCGGTACAGACGTCCACTCTCCACGCTGAAATACACGCATGGCTCTCATCGGCGTGACGCAGCTTCAAAAATTCGTTTCAAACCGGAAGAACGAATTTGTTCGAAATAACACAAAAACAACCAATTTTCACTCTGTAGCGAAATATGTGTCCTAATAGTGTTTATAGCAGCGTGGGACACATATATGACTGTCAACAGCTCAAAAAATCTGTTTTGGTGTTTAGTGACCCTTTAATGCACATTCATGGTCTGTTGTGGATGATTCACAAGTACTTTTGGTAAAGTCTAGGTTTGCAAAAGCAAATGTATATTGTGAGAAATTTAGAAATCTTAACATACGCATCATTCATTTGCTCTCACTGTTGGCCAAATGTATTGTTGTCTGATTGAGTTAAGGGAAATTCACTGATATTTATCTAAAGCTAACTGATTATTCAGTCCCTGGATGAAAGGAAAGCGAAACATGTTTGCTACAAAATGCCTCCTGGTAAAATTTATTTTTAGCTGTTGCACTATACTAGCGATGAATGAATAGTGGTGCAGGAAAGAGTGAACTGAATGTTCATTTGAGTTGAATTTTGGCATTGCCAGTGAAGTAGTTGATCATTTGTGAATGTTTTAATCAGAATGCGTTGCTATTTTTATGCTGTTTTACATCTATGCAGACCTGCACAATATATCGTTTTAACGTTAATAACGCAATGTATGCATCCACAATAGTCACATTGGAAGATTTGCAATGTGGAGTCAGGATTGATAGTTATTGTTGACCATTAATAAAAATTATAGTTTAACAGTAGCAACAAAAGTATACAAATATTGTCAATCATTTCAAAGTAGGCATGGGCCGGTATAAGATTCTTACGGTATGATAACCTTGGATAAAAATATCACGGTTTCACTGTATGCCGGCATTGTGTTTACTGCCCCAAAATATTTTAAATGTTTTTTCAAAATAAAATATATTGTGTTCAAAGGGGAAAAAGCTTTTGTTTTTCACCCAGACGTTTAAAAAGAATATATTTTAGAGCAGTAAACATGTCAGGCTAAATAATTCAAGTCAATCCTCGTCTTTATTTGTTTCAAAAACACAGATGTCTTTACAAGTTACACCTAATAAAACACACAAAAAATGTAAATAAAAAATATCAGAATAGCAGAAAATTTTGGTGGTATGAAAACCTTGACTTTTCCATACCACAGTATACCTTGAAAATGGTTATCGTCCCATGCCTATTTCAAAGTGGAACCATACAATTACCAAAACTGAAAGCATGTGACTGTAAGGATTTCAGCCCAAGACTTTAAAGCAAATTTATTACATTTGTAATTTTTTATTGTATTTGTGTGTATACGATGAAGGCTATACAGTGTTGTTTTACATTTGGTTAACATTGCGGACCTGAATACTGCTAGACTTTCAGATAACCATAAAACACTGTTTATATAATTTTTACTCGACTGTTTTCATCAACCCTTGTGATTGGTTTATATTTTATACAGATGTCTTACCTTACAAAATCACTCCAATCAGAAAAATGATGAACTATTTCCAAATAGACCTATTGATGTTGCTGAAATGATGTTCTCATACACTGTAATTGTTTAATGGTGCTCAGACATGCTAAGTTTGATTGTTTTCCTCTCCTCAGTGTGCTGGCGGCAGTGACTGGTTCAGCGGCAGTGGTGCCAACAGCCGTCGTCCCATGAGTTTTCCTTTGGCCTGAGCTGTCTGCTTTGGGCTCCGGCCTAGTTCGTCTGGATATCTGTGCCTCCGGCGCCGCGGTCATGGATCACCCCAGAGAGAAGGAGGGCGATAGGCCGGTGAGGAGCAGTAAAGTGCCCCAGGGGCGCAGCGGGCACTCGCGGCCCTCCAGCTCCTCCGCGTCCTCTGGGGTCCTCATGGTGGGGCCAAATTTCAGAGTTGGCAAGAAGATTGGCTGTGGCAACTTTGGAGAGCTGAAGCTCGGTAAGGGAAGCAATTAGTATCATAAATGTGCAAAAAATATCCCACGGAGCAACCTGGGGTGCGTTCTTTTCTTAATGGTGCACTGTAAAAATTGCTGGGTTGGAATTTTTTTCAAGTTGTTCCAACACAAACAGATTAAGTTAACCTAATTGTTTTTATAAAGTCAAGTTGTTTGAACATTAAACATTTAAGTTGTCACATCCCCCCCAAATCCCCCCCCCAACTGAAGAATTGTTGATTCAGCTCAATCTAAATAAGTAGATTGAACTAGCAGCAAAAGTCTTTTTTTGAGTGTGCAAAGTGAGAGTTGATCACAAGAGCTCTGGAGTTTCTCGGTCATCATTATTAGTGAGTCCATTGGGAAACATTGACCTAAAAGAGATGTCATTGTGCGCACTTCTGAGAAAAAAAACGTTAAAGCAGGTGCTCGATCAAGCCAAACACAATAGATAGAGTAAACAGAATCTGCACGCTGCCATTTTAGCTCTCAAAAGACCGTTTAATTAGACAATGTTTTGTCCTGCAAGGTCTTCATGAGGTCGTTTACTTTTTTAAACATTGACCTAAGCCATGTGAAAGTTTATAAAGTTCAAGTTTGTAATTTGTGTGCTACTAGTGGTAGGGTTAAGTATTATTTTATATTGTTTTTTTTTATTATTCAATACCAGTGCTAAATCGATTCTTTTAAAATGGTAGCAGTGCCAATACCAATACTTTTTAAAAAGATTTCTCAATGAAACACACACACGCCTGTTTACTGTACAATATTACAATCACATATTTTTACCAGTTGCATTTCTACACTCGAGTACAAACTTTTTCCCTCGTTCAAGTACATTTTTTGTTTTCATTAATATAAAATAAAAAAACAAAAACAAACTACCCACAACTCTAAGGCCTAATCCCAATTCTACCCCTTAGCCCTTCCCCTTACCCCTACCCCTTGTTTTGCGCGTTCACGTCAAGGGGTAGGGGTGTCCCAATTCTCTTTAGCTTGAAGGGGTAGGGCTAGGGGCAAGGGGTATACACCCCTTCGAATGAAGATTTTTCAGGACCACACTTCAAACGGAGGGGTAAGAAAATGTCCCAGAATCCACCTGCGACAGCGACAGGATAGCTGAACCCAGAAGTAAGGAGATCCACAAATTAGTATTTTTTGTCATTATTACGAGCTTTTACGAAAAACAAACACATGTTTTAATATATTCATAACCGCGCTCGTGTTTTACCGTCATGCTTTTTGAAAAAAAAAACGCAAAAAAAACCCCCGCTAAATTTCGCGACCTATAATCCAAAATCATAACACATGTACAGCCGTCATACAACATTCTGACACTCGATGACACTCGAATACCCTGTCAGTAATGTCTAGTGGCTGGGAATGAGCTTTTTACAGTGTCTGCTATAATGTGAATGTTATTTTCGTGTGTTACATAGATGAATATGGCCATGGAGTAAATACACAGCACAGTTCCAATCTTATCGCCACATCAGATCGTTATGATAACATAATATACGCCTTCAGTGATTTACTGAAGATAAACACCAAATAATAACACGACTGGAGTAACTCCAGCAGTCGTGATCGTCTGATCTCATTTGAAGCAAGAGATCGCGATGACATATGATGACGTGTGCAGGTGTTGAAGTGCTGTCCCAATTCTTAGAGGTAAGTTTTAAAGCCCTTCCCCTTAACCCTCGGTTGTAAGGGCCAAGGGGAAGGGCCAAGGGGTAGGGGTACAAAATAGAATTGGGATTGGGCTTAAATCCAATTGTTTCTAAAATAAATAAAAACCTCTACTCTTCTAGGGGGTGATCTTACGGAACGTGCTTTTCCGTTCTGAGAAAGTGTGCCTCGGCACGCTGCCTTAATTTGTTGACATGAAAAAATGAAATGCAGTGTGCCATTTCACTGGGCAACAACTGAATCAGCTGCGTAATGTTGCGAGCACTCAAGTTGATATTGTAATAGTAATATTTAATAGTATTGTGATATTTATGATTTGTGAAGTCATACATCTCCGCACAACTCGAAACAGTGACCAGTAGTCTCTCCTCCACCTTTAAACAGCACAAACAGTACTCTCACCTCAACAGAAACCCTGCCTTTGCTTTAATTTAATTGGCGAATGAAAACGAGGCCACTGACTGCAAGTGTGTTTTTACCGCAATGGCAAAAATGTGAGGCGGAGGCGCACAGGACACATAAGCAGTGCATAAAACGTTCGCTTGTAATAGAAAACCATTCATTAAAACCATAACCAAAAGGCTATAGAATATTTTATAATTATAATTAAAAAAACAAAACATTCAAAAGTGTTCATGTACGTCAAACATTGCTGAACTAATGACAAAATTTTCAAGGAGGCTTATTGGAAATAATGCCCAGCATCGTCTATGGTTTAAGCATGTGTGCTAAGCTAATGTTAGACCAGTTGCTACCATCAGAGGATGTCAAATGTGCTGTCATGCTCTTCTGTGAATGGTTGCATTTGATAAACAAAATGCACAGTTATTATAAGATGTCTTGAATTTGTTTCGTCATAGCTTTCCATAGTTTTCATGTGGGTTTACTTCTTGTATTCCCCATCAATTACTATAACAAGCAACCATATATGTTCAGGCATTTAAGTGGCACCAAAATTTGTATTCCGATTCAGTCCAGTGCATATAATAATAACTATATATAAGGGTGTCAAAATTAATTGTTTCTTCGGTGCACTGCGATGCAGACGCGGACAATTCGGGATCGGATCAGTAATAGATCATAACCGGTTATTATGTACTGACGTCATTTATCTCATTTGCGCTATGTCTCCGTAGCTTACTATGGTGAGGGAGGCGAGAGCGAGTATTTACAACTCTCCAATTACTTAAACTCAGAAACTGTGCACAATTTCACAGCGTGTGTGTTTACTGGACTTTCACTGACACTTACAGCAGAAGTACCTATTTCACTGCCATTGAGAAAATGAAAGTACTCCTTTTCTTTCTCTCTGGCCCATCTGACCTGCTGGGGTGGCTCTCCTCTCGGCGGTTACAGAGAAACTTCTGGATACAGACACGAGTGCATGTCTGCAGAGTCTATCATGGATCAGCTGTGATCGCCGCTGCCATCAGTGTTTATCATCGGTGAACAGCGGCAGAGCGTTAGAGCCAATCGCAGCCCTTCCTGTTGAGCGCGTGACCAATCATAGCGGTGTAAGAACGAACTCATTAGACAAGGCTCGGAAAGCTAGTGGGATATTTAAATTTGTTTATTTGCTATAAATGCTGTTATGTTGTTCTGTGCATGTACTTGAGTTTTTAAAGGTGCAGTTTATATATCTGACTGTTTGTATTAAAGGACAAAATTGTGTTACAAATAGTATATAAATATATTTATACATTTTAATACAAGAATTATTGTGACGTGAAGAAAATATACAACTGTGTATGAAAAGCATCGCCAATGCACCGAGATATCGAATTGAACCGAATTGATGGCATGATAATCGTAACCGAACCGTGAGATCAGTGTAGGTTCACACAGTTTTCAGTACCCAACCCTTACTTGCAATACCAAATTAAATAGCAAAAATATTATTTTCAAAGGTGTTTCCTTAAACACTCCTCCTGAATTTGTTAGTTGAGCAAACAGATTTGTTCCCCAGAATCACGACCCTAGTTGAAAAGAGTCTAAAAGCGCAAAAGTCTTATGTGCAAATAAATGGGAAAGAAAATCTCGCATTGTTAAATTCACACACAGGGTGCAAAAATAACTTGCTGTCATTTTTTTCAGAAGATGGAAGCGGTATCTTTATTGTAGCATCATTTCAAAGTACAAGGTGATTTCCCGTTAAAGGTGTCAGCATTGTGTGTTGCATTGAATCAACACCATTGTTCTCTATGAAGTGAAACAACAGCTTTATCATTACCAGGGCAACATGTGTATTGTTGATTGAAGAAGCTTGTAATGAGAAGCTCATAGTTGTATTAATTTCAACACTTTGTTTCCTCTACGAGTGAAATATAATCATCATGTAGTCGTTGGCATTTAAAAGATCTTAAAATGACAATATTGTTTTATATTATCATTCATGGGTTACAAATTTGCTGAAACTCTGTCAAGTATTAAATCGACTTCAACGTTGGCAGATTATGAAATAGAAGAAAACAGATTTTTTTTTCTTTCCTGTAAAGCAGTGGTTCTCAAACTGTGGTCCACTAGTGGTACACAAGCTTCCTTCTAGTGGTACACGGAGGAATCTCTGAATAATTAAAGTAAAAAAAATTAACACACTTTTAACCCTTTGACGCAATGTGATCAGTAAATTGATTTTAATAGGCTAAAGCTTTTATTTAAATGGCTAAAAATAATAAATATTGTTAATTAGAAGAATTAATCAGCCTTGTTTTTGAACTGTGCAGTTCTGTAGCTGCTTAATTAGGCCTACTACACTACTGTACTTCAATATCGGTTATTATGGTGGTACTTAAAGAGACCATTTTTTTCTGAGGTGGTACTTGGTGAAAAAAACCTGAGAACCACTGCTCTAAAGGCATTTAAAGTGATAGTTCACTTACTTTTGGCTTGTTTAAAAGCACATTTGATTTATATTAATTTATATAAATATTACAAATATTTTTGATTCAAAAAAATGTAAACAAGTCCATATAAATGTGAAGTAAAATGTGTTTTTATACACAGACTCATTTCTTTAAATATAGGATTTAATAAACTACATTGGACATTACACAAGTATAAAATACAAGACTTAAATAATAAAAAAATAAAGATGAGGTTTTGTTTTTCGTCCACTTTGGTTAACGAAGACAAACAGCCTAAGACATAGTAACATAATTAAAGACAATTATAAAAGTAACAAAATAATATTGCCTAAATAATACACCTGAGAACAAAAAATAGATTTAAAAGACCAAAAACTGTTCGTTAGATATACACAATCGAGGCACATCGTCAGAGACAGAGATCTTTGAATAAACTGCAGATTTGAGTTTAAAACAACTACATTCTTGGCTGAAAAACTTCTAAAACTGTATTTTGTTACACAACAGAGGAGAATTGTTAAAATCGTGTGGGTTTTCTCTTCCGTCATTAGCTTTAGCTGGTTGGCATGCAGTGCATTGTGGGATACCTGTGCTTCGCAAGTTAGCACAAGTCACCTCTCTTGGCAAAAGGGGCGGAGCAAGTACACATTTGGGGCTGATAACACTAAACGTGCTTTTACTTTCCAAAAACGCAAGGCGCACCACACTGCCTTTTTTGTTGACAAGGGAAAAAAAGCGCGGTGCTCTTTATGTCGCTAGGTGACGATTGAATCTGATATTCAAGATTTGTGATTCTTGTTGCTGTTTTGAGTTATCTGGTGCTGCATGAAGTCTCTCCTACATCTTCGAAAGTCTCTGTAGTTGTCTTGACAACACAAATGCTGCAGACACCTCAACGAAAACCCCGCCTCTGCTTTCATTTGATTGGAGAATGAAAAAGACGCGGTTGACGTGACTTGCTTTTTCAGCTCCGAGTTTACTGTTTTTTCAGGGTAAAAACAAGAGGCGCAGCAGGCGGTTAAAACAAAAGGCACGCAGGGCACATAAGCAGCGCAATATGCAATTTTTACTGTGTCACGATAATTTATATTAATCCGACCAGTTAACCGTTAATTTTCGGATGACGATTGGCAGTTCGGATTGCGATTGGCAAAATGAGCATCCCTCACAAGGACACATGAACACAAGTACAGACAAGAACCATATTGAGAAACAGCCATTGACTTCCATAGTAATTATCTTCATACTATGGAGGTGGATGAGTCCCAGCAGCCAGCATTCTTTAAAAATGTCTACTTTTTTTTTCAGAGGTGGTACTTGGTGAAAAAAGCCTGAGAACCACTGCTCTAAAGGCATTTAAAGGGATAGTTCACTCCCCTTTTCTGTTCAACAGAAGAAAGAAAATAAAGGTTTAAACCTTATGAGGAAGAATAAATTATGAGTTTTTTTTTTTTTGAGTGAACTATCCCTTTTTCCACTTTTTTTTTGCCATATTAGATCTAAGGCCCAATTAGATCTAATTTAAAAATGCTTTTAAAATCCTCATGCCTCAAAAAACACATAAACTGTAATCCAGACTCTACATTGCATATGCTGCGATGTAACCATTGCGAATGATCACACTGGGATGTCAATGCCGAAGCACTAGTATAAACATCTTGTTCAATATTAGTACATCTATATTAAAACCCTCTTTCTGTTTTCTTCTTCTAGGAAAAAATCTCTATACCAATGAGTACGTTGCAATAAAGTTGGTAAGTACACAATATGTAAATGTTTTCTACCTATTTAGTATACTTTTAATGTTCAGGCGTCAACACCATCCCAACGCTTTCATAGACCTTGAGTTTAAAAGTAATGTTTAAAGTAAAGCTTGAATATGTCCCTCGGTTGTGTGGAAGTACTTCTCCTGGCTGTATGATGTGAATTAACTTAATGTGAAAAGTACGAAGTTTAATCAAATCTCTTTTGGTCCTCCTCAAGGAACCTGTGAAATCGAGGGCCCCACAGCTACATTTGGAGTACCGGTTCTACAAAACATTAGGCAGTGCAGGTAAGATTATAATATCGCTGTCTTTATCGCCTTTGTTTACCTGAATGAATACTTGTTTATATGACATTTTTCCATTCAGTCAGCGTGTTCACTTCTTGTGTCTTCTCTTCATACCCAGGTGCATTGTGCTTTGTTTATATTACGCTCAGGCTTTGTGACGGGGATTTTACCTTTATTTTTCTTGCTTTGAAGCCGGCAGCTTTTCTGAGGATGTTTCCTTTGTATTGGATTGAGAATTTTTTTCCCCCCTCTGGCGATTCTGACATGTTGAGTCACAGCTTCAGTTTTGATCTTACAGAACGGTTCATTTTACTACTGAGCTAAAGGGTTTATTTAAAACTGGAATGGAAATCTA
This sequence comes from Danio albolineatus, assembly GCA_903798035.1. Taxonomy (NCBI): domain Eukaryota; kingdom Metazoa; phylum Chordata; class Actinopteri; order Cypriniformes; family Danionidae; genus Danio; species Danio albolineatus. The sequence continues at coordinate 850,659 of CAIGQQ010012353.1, read as the reverse complement.
CATTCTTGTTCAAAAATTCAGCCTTACCAGCGGCTGATGAATTGAGAAAACTTGATGATCAGAGCATGGATAATATATTTAGTTCCTCTGACAATAAAATTCTTCAACGGTCTTCACTTGTATAGTTGTCAAACCCATTTTGCTTCTTATTTTCATGCCTTTCTTAGGGAATTTGTACTTCATCGTTTTGATTTCTTTTTTTACAACAGTTTAAGTAGGTGTGAGACACAAATGTGAAATTAGATGTACAGTTGAAGTCAGAATTATTAGCCCTCCTGAGTTATAGTCCCCTGGGTATTTCTGTTTAAATGAAAGAAAATGTATTTAACACATTTCTAAACGTAATAGTTTTATTTCTAATAACTGATTTCTTTTATCTTTGCCATGATGGCAGTACATAATATTTTACTAGATATTTTTCAAGACACTAGTATTCAGCATAAAGTGACATTTAAAGGCTTAACTAGGTTTAGTTAGGGCAATAAGCCAAATCGATGTACAACGATAATTTGTTCTGTATGCATTTAAAAATATATCTATTGCTTAAGGGGCTAACAATATTGACCTTAAAATGGCTTTAAATAAATTAAAAACTGCTTTTATTTTAGCCGAAATAAAACAAATAAGACTTTCTCCTCAAGAAAAAATATTATCAGAAATACTATGAAAAGCTCCTTGCTCTATTATACATCATTTGGGAAATATTTGAAAAAGAAATCACATGAGGGCTGATAATAATTATATCAGTGTATTGGTGGCCATGTTGGAGTTGGCCAAAATATGCTGATAGCATACAGCAGATTTGAGCTTTAGAGAGTTTGTGGACAAGATCATGGTAATTGGAGTTTTTCCATTTTTGGGGGAAAAATAGGAGTTCAATAGTGCAATTTATAAGGGATTTTTGAGAATGAAAGATCTAGGGGTTTTTCCTTGGTGTTTTCCTTGGTATGGTTTCTGAGCAATAATAAATGAAATAAGCTTTCTGCTGTAGTTGTTTGTTTAGTTTTTTAATCGGGGTCCAACATTTCTATCAAGTTTTGTGTAGTTTGTACAGATTTAACATAAATAATGTCATAGTATGCTGCTCAAAAATAAAAGGAAAACTTAACACAATGTAACTCCAAGTGTTTTTTGAACAGTATATATTAATTATGCCTTATGTTATATTATATTATATTATATTATATTATATTATATTATATTATATTATATTTTATTATATTATATTGTATTATATTATATTGTATTATATTATATTATATTATATTATATTATATTATATTATATTTTATTGTATTATATTATATTATATTATATTATATTATATTATATTATATTATATTATATTATATTATATTTTATTATATTATATTGTATTATATTATATTATATTATATTATATTTTATTATATTGTATTATATTATATTATATTATATTATATTATATTATATTATATTATATTATATTATATTATATTATATTATATTGTGGTATGTTGTAGTGTATTATATTATATTATATTGTTGTATGTTGTAGTGTATTGTATTGTATTATATTATATTATATTATATTATATTATATTTTATTATATTATATTATATTATATTATATTGTGGTATGTTGTAGTTTATTATATTATATTATATTATATTATATTGTTGTATGTTGTAGTGTATTGTATTATATTATATTATATTATATTATATTATATT
>CAIGQQ010012353.1:820339-846777 GCA_903798035.1 Danio albolineatus | reverse complement strand
TATTATATTATATTATATTATATTATATTATATTATATTATATTATATTATATTATATTATATTATATTGTGGTATGTTGTAGTGTATTATATTATGTTATATTATGTCATAGTATATTATGCCATAGTATGTCATGTTATGTATATATATTACTTTTTAATTTTCTCTGCTAGAGTTTAGAGAAGTGGTTTTGACAATTTGATTTGGCAGTAGTTCCACTCGCTGTCTTTTTTTTTTTTTAGCCTTTTTTTTTTGTAAAAATCAAGATTCCATATGGAGGCAAGTCTAATGGTAAATTAGTGGTGAAGCGTTTGTCTGCTCGTGCAGTGGCTGCGTGCTTTGATTACTTCACACTGCACTTTGATTCAGGAAGTGGCAGCTCAGGCGTCACAGCAGCTCTGTGACACTGTTGCCCTGGTGACACAATGCAAATGCTCTGTTCAATGTGTGGATGATGTCAGGGCAAGTGGGCGTGGCCTCAGACACTCCACGTCCTCAAACACCACTCACAAACAGTCATTTCCTCAATCTGTAGCTCAACGTAGAGTTTGTTAGCATAAGAAATAGACCTATTCCCTGAAGCAACTGCCTCAGCTAAACTGGGCCTTGTCATGTATAGCCAGCCAGTTTTTCTTGTGTTTGCATTGAGTAGATTGCTAGCTAGATAGACAGTTTATGATCAACTTGGGGGAATACACAGTGTGTGGCGCTGCATAGTTTTGTGCTTCAGTCATTTTACAGGTGTCATGCTAACAGGCTTATGTTCTTTTCTTTTTTCCAGAGCTTTATAAGATGTGGTTTTTGGGGAATATTGTTCCCCACATACCTCTTTCTTAGTTGAACTTGTTGCCAGGGGAAGGGAAAGTTCAGTTCAAAGTTCATTTGTATAGCGCTTTTCACAATAATTATTGTTTCAAAACAGCTATAATCCCTTGTGCACTGGTTAGGGATGGTTACCAACACTCTGTACTTTATCGGTATTTGTTTTTTAAATTTTAAAAGATAGAAGTATCGATAAGCTCTGACGTTAACTGTTCTGCTATCCGTACTGGACAATTATTGCTGAATAAACAACTTCTAGTACCTTAATTTACCTGACCAACCTTTTCTAATTTGCTTATTTTATATTCGTCTGCACAGTTGGCAATCTCACATGAGAAATGCACGTGTTTCCAGCATGTCAAGTATAAAAAGCCTTCACAGTTCTCGTGCGCACACACACAGCTCGTAAGCTTACAGAGTGAACCAAACGGGTTGTATTTCCCAAGTCGACAGCAACAATGCCCGTTGGAACAAACGCAACAAGTTGTTTTCTTGTATAAGCGGAAACGAAAGTAAAAAGTGCATTAACTGCAATGTAAATAAAGGAAACGTTTTTGACTGCCTAGCTGCAAACGGTAACGGTACATCTTCCACACCTGTAGGGAGCACAATAAATCAAGAAAGGTCCCGACTTCTGCCAGAAAAGTTAAACATGTTGATTTTTCTCCAGAAGAACAGTTAAAAGTAACTTTCCTTCAAACCATTGTGCATTTCTTTTACAGGGAAAAAATATATATATTTGGTTTACAATTAAAGGTACTAAGCCGAAAAGAAAATGAATGAATGTTTTACAATTATTGTTTTTTTTGGTTTGGTTTTTACATTAAAAATGTAATAATAAAACAATGTGCCGTTAATTCTGTTCAATTTGTTTGTGCTTTTTTTTTTTCATAAAAAAAAAAAAACATACAAAACGTACCGATAAGAGAACCGTTAAAGTACCGAACTAATAAGTGGTATCGATAAAGTATAATACCGTTAAAACTTTAATGATACCCATCCCTAGCACTATTCAAAATTACTACCTTTTTGTTATGTTTGGGATGAAAACATCTACTGTATTAAACTGCTGTAAAAATGCATCTGATAAATATTTTTACAAATTGCTTTGCATAAATCTGTAAAAAAAAAAAAAATCCTGATCAAAACTACTGAATTGTTTTGAAAATGACACACAGAATTACAAAAATAGAACATAGAAAATTACAGGATTTTAACTTTTTTTAATTGGTTCACAAATGATGTGACTGATTTTGTTGACAAACTCGCAAAATTTTTCATATATAAAATAATTGTGGATTGGATTTTTACAAATCTTTTATCACAGTCTTGGACATGTGGATGATCAGTAACAACATTAGCTTTGATGCTTTGTTAGATTTTCATTTTTTTCTCCCTAATTTACTTATGTTGGCTGCCTTTTGCCCCATTGACTTCCATTATAATTACATTTTTTTGGTGCATAAATACACAGTATTTGTTTTTGTTTACTCCATGTAGTTCCGAAAGCTGAGATAAATATTTAGATTTTTTTTCCAGACACATCAAGGTAAGTGCGCAAAGGTCACTTTCACACACTCACAGACACATACACACACTTTAATTTGCTGTTATACTCCATATACAATTCAGGCCTATCTAAAGGGTTATTGGTGCTTACTGATGATTAACAGTAAAAATTACAAATTTGACCTCTTCCCAATAGGGATAACCACCCACAATAAAAAATGCATGATTATATGGTATCATGGTTTTGTAATAATAATAAAAAAAGTGGTTATAATGGAAGTCAATGGGGCAAAACAGCTACCAACAGTATATTAGGGAGAGAATTTTTTTTTAATTAATCAGAAACGATACATCAAAGGCAATGTTGTTTCACATGTCCAAGACTTTGATAAAAGGTTAAAAGAATCCAGTCTGCAATTACTTTTTGTATTGAAAATTCGTCATTTTGTGTGTGTGTTTTTCACCAATTCAGTGACATCATTTATGAATTTGGCAGTTATCGAGTTAAAATCCAGTAATTTTTAAAACAATTTAGTAGTTCTGATTAGGACTGAGGTTAATTAACAGATTTATGCAACAACAAAATTTTTTTTGGATAAATAAAAATAATTATTAATTATTTTAATTTTACAGCATTTTCTCAAAATATTTGTCAAAATAATAAGATTTATCACCAAAAACCATTCTGCTAGCTAAACAGGAAAAAGTTATGCACAAACTAAGTCACTAAGTCACCCTAGAGTGGATGAAAACATCCCCAACAGTACACAAGGGTTAAAAATTGTGTAAAATCGGTCAAAATCAGACGTTGAGGTGCTATTTATAGGGCGGACAGCATATAAACATAGTTAAACCGCAGTTATGCATTATATGTAGTGTCTTATTCAAAAAGACGATGTCTGTATGTGTAATGCATTTTCAATGAAGTGTATTGTAGAAGTCAGTGTTTCTCAACCACATTCCTAGAGGACCACTAGTTCTGCACAATTTCCCCGTCTCCTTAACCAGACACTAGATTCAGATCATCAGCTCATTTAGCAGAAACTGAAAGACCTGTAATGGGTGTGACAGACAAAGGAGACATCCAAAACATGCAGTGTCGGTGGTCCTCCAGGATCGTGGTTGAGACACTGGTTTATGGGTTTGTGAAAAGTTCACCCTTAAACTGAAAATTTCCTCATATACTCACCCTTTAATCGTTGTAAACTTTTATAAATGTCTTTATTCTGTTAAACACACAAAATTAAAATTTTGTGAATCTGAAGAATTCAGAAAGCAGAAACTGTCGACATCCATAGTAAACATAGTATGGAAGTCAACCGTTCCTGCTTTCCAGCATTCTTCAGTATAGCTTTGTTTGTGTTTAACAGAAGAGTGAAACTCAAACAGGTTTGAAACAGGTGGAGGATGAGTAAATTATCATTTTTTTTCTCTTTCATGTTTCATTCCTTTAATATATTTGCAGAAAGCATGATGTTTAGGGGTGACGAGATGCCTACTCCACGAGACGAGATACGAGATTGGGTTTACGAGAACGAGACTATTTTTACACTATTTTTAAGAAATCCTCAATGATGAAATATTTCAATGGTAAACAGTCTTTTATTCAACTGGGAAAAAAAACTATGTGGGTGTTTTGTTTAAATCGACTTGTAATCAATGTTATTTTACTTCTATTTTAATGGATTATATGCAGTAATGGACATGCAAACACTGCTTAATATTTTGCTAATAGCCTATGTGAACAGAAAAATAATCTTTTTATATATAATTTTAAATATTAGCTAAATATTTGCTAATATATGAATATAGATAGATATATATGAAAATAGATTTTTATTAAACTAGAAAAATAATCACAAAATACAAAACAATTTAGGTGCTTTTTAAAAACAATTATTATTATCAGTGTTTCGTTTCTATTTAAATGAATTCTATGTAATAAAAGACATCAACCACTGCTAAATATTTAGCTATAAACTCTACTGACTGGCTTCTCCCCTGCACAATTTCACATGATAAATCGAACTTATTTCCCACACACTGAACTTAAAAATATATATATGTACTGTAACTTTTGGTATTTAGTTTTTAATTTAATAAATGAGTTTCACTTTCGTTTAGCAAGCTTTCATTCAGGCCCCGTGACTCACTTTGAGCTACTGGATGTGATCATGTGAATATGAGGGACTGATAGGAGAGAGTTGTTTTAACGGAGTTTGATACCGTACGCAGAATGAAAAAAATAAAATAAATTCAGCTTTTTCCAGACAGCATAAACGTGTGTTCCGTGATGATGATGTGACGAGGTGTCTCCAGGAGTTCATTCAGTGAGTGAGTGTTTGTTTGTGCGCGCTTAGAGATGTGTGTATCTGTGGTGCTTTACTGATTCGCTAGGTGTGTAGAGGGCCTGTCGCAAAAAGCAGCTAAAAGTTCTTCACGGTGTTAATAGTTTGATAACGGCATTTACATATGTGCTCTTAAATAATGCGACTAAAATAGGAATACTCCACGTCTTAATTCCATTTGTGTTTACAACGATTATGACTTTCAGCATATATGAAGTGCTATTTCATTGCATGGATATGAACCTTATTGTGTGAGGCTGTAGTTGTAGCCTATGTTGGATGCGGCACCTGCTGAACTCCGGTGAAAAAATCAGTTACGTCACACCCACCCACCTAACCGAGTGACAAGCGCGAGGCCAGCCTGGGTTGCCAGGTGTGTGCAAAACACTTAATTTGCAGATCAAATCCAATCCTGCCTCCAATCGTCAATGGTAATTTCACCCTTACACTCCATCATAACTTCACAACTCCTGGGACAACTTTTCAACTCGACGAGAAATCTCGCCGCGAATTAATCTCGTGAGATCTCGTCGTACGAGATCTCGGCACACCCCTAATTATGCTTTAATCTTGTATTCTTTGTATGTAGAAAGTTTAAGTAAGCAGCGTTTATTTCAAATATATATTTTCCTACTTAATTATTAAACCCAATTTTTTTTTAAAGCCTTTTTTTTTTTACTTTCCCCTTGGCCCTTGAAACAGAGTGTGAAGGGCTTCAAATTTACCCCTAAGAAATTGGACAGCACTACATCACCTGCACCCATCATCATTTTGTCGCAATCTCTTTTTTTAATTCCAGTAATTATTCCAGTTGCGTTATTGTTTTGCACGTTTTTCTTCAGGAAATCATGGACGTCACTGATATTATGTTAAAGCATGACCGTAAAACACGATCGCTGTTATGAATGCATTAAAACTGTAGTTTTTAGAAGAAATCATTAATTATTTCCGCTTTATTTATGATCTGAGTCTTAATTTTGAAAAATCTTTTCTTATGTAAAATGTCTGTATTCTCTCTGTTACATCTCATCACTTGAGTGACCAAATTTAACCCACAAGCAGCAAAATGAGTGTGGTAGAGATGTCTTTGGAAAGTTTCTTTGCTAAGGGGAAAAAGCCCAGCAAAGGACCCACCAAGGAATAGATCCGCAACCCATTTGTCAACAAATCAAAATCCAACATTTCTGTGCAAGAAGATCAACTGCTGGAGATCGCAGCCTTTTAGGGGCCATTTGCATATCGCGTCTTTTATAGAGTTTGCGCAAATTTGGTATTTCTAATGGAGATACACGGCTTGCGTGCACAAGCGGCGTCACGCGCTCATGCTTTCCAGACACAACCAGTTGAATGAATGCTGCGAGGGCAATAAGTCACGTGACAAGAACTGACCGATCAGCTTCATACTTTTGTATGGAATATACACATTTCGGTAGACTAATCATCTCAGACAAACACTGAACACCCAAACACTGCAGTGCTTTGTCAGCTTGCCATTTTCTGACAAAACGGTTTATGGTCGATAAGCAACCTACGAACCACCTAGCAACCAGTGCGATTGCATGTTTCACTTATGCCCAAACGAACAGAGCTGCCAGATCTGCCAGATTCCAAAACAAAAGTTTTGGTGTAAAAGCACCCTAAGAATGCACTCATGTTAGCGGGAAATTGACGTTTTTAAAAATTCAGTAGCGATTAGTATCGAGCAGTTTTCTTTTGTTGGTTAAAATAATTTTGACATGGCAAAGTCATGTTATCTCATTTATTTTATTTGAGAAATGTAATCTTGCAGTGGCATGATTATTATAAACTGCATTCTTATAACAGACAGCCGTACAGAGAAAGCTTCTTTTGATAGCCATTGCACCGGATTACATTATTATACATTAGTGTCTGTGAACAGAAGTGTTTTTCCCATTCATTACAGTGAACTCCATCACCTCTACAGTATCCTGAGTCAATATATAAATGAAATGATGTTACATTGGTAGCATTAATCTTCCTTAAGCATTTAAGTGTTCTTTAACATGCTTCTAAAGCTTTTAAGGAATAGTTCACACAAAAATGAACATTATTTAATCATTTACTCATTCTCTCAGCCTTTTCCTTCCATAAATGTCTATGTTCTGGTTTGCAAAAAAGGAAGATATTTGGAAAAAATGTCAGTGACCAAACAAATCCTGCTAGGGCTGGGTGATATGGCTAAAATTCAATCTCAATAATTATTTTTCATATTGAACAATAATGATATATGTACTTCGATATCAGTTGTTAATGCTTCCAGATTTAAAAGAGTACCCCAACAATGACTGAAGCTACAAAAATTAGAGGGTCCATTAAATGGCATAACATTTTCAGCCGATACATTTTTGGTGACCAAAAATTCTGTACATCTCTAATATCAAAACACTTTTAGATTCCTATTGTTGCACATTTATGTGTGAGATTGGCTCTTATATCAGTATGGAGTAAAAAAGTCCAGAGCTGATCATTGTAATTGTCACAGATTTTATCGTGATTTGATAGAATATAGTTTATCAGCTCAGCTCTAGATCTTGCCACCCATTTGCTGCCATAGTTGTAAAAATTAATGCTGTGATTGGGTGGAGGGAGCTATTTGGTTTCTGACATTTAATGTAAACTGGATTAAAGCTACCCAGCAAGCATTTTTTTGTTTTTTAAAAGATGTCTAATAGATGCCTAAACAGTCGTCTTGGCTAAAACAAGGCTAAATTTGGGCTGTCAGTGAAAATCTAAGACGTCTAAGAATAAGCCAAAACTAGACTAGTCATCAAATAAACAAGATGAATGACTACACATATAATATCTGTCTAATCTGTCTTTTTGATGACTAGTCTAGTTTTGGGCTATTTTTAAGGCTGATTTATCCTTCTGCGTCAAGTTTACGTGTATGCTCCGGCACAGCCTTCGTGTGCTTGCACACCCCTCACTGTGGCCGTCGCCAAGGCTGACGTGCACCTCTGAAAAAAATTTAACTAGCAAGGCATGCACTGGGGGGTCACACCGATCACTCGACGCAGAAGTATAAATCAGGCTTTAGATGTCTTGATGTTTTGATTAACAATTGTGTTTTATTTTTATTTTTATTTCTTCATTATTATTTTTTTTGCATGTTCTACTTTGATAATAATAATATCGTGTTTATTCATTCATTCATTCATTTTCTTTTCGGCTTAGTCCCTTTATTAATCCGGGGTCGCCACAGCGGAATGAACCGCCAACTTATCCGGCATTTGTTTTACGCAGCGGATGCCCTTCCAGCCACAACCCATCTCTGGGAAACATCCATACATTCTCATTCACACACATACACTATGGACAATTTAGCTTACCCAATTCACCAGTACCGCATGTCTTTGGACTGTGGGGGAAACCGGAGCACCCGGAGGAAACCCACGCAACCACGGGGAGAACATGCAAACTCCACACAGAAATGCCAACTGGCCCAGCCGGGGATCGAACCAGCGACCTTCTTGCTGTGAGGCGAACGTGCTACCCACTAGGCCACCGTGGCGCCAATATCGTGTTTAGAAGATATAAAATTTATACAAACCTTTTATACAAAGCTTGTACTTTGTCACTTCTGCCTAAATGGATCAACGGTTTTATTCATATCACCTTATATCAATTCTTGACCAATCAAGTGGCCAACCAAACTCTAGTATCTGACATGCCCCGCCCCCTTTAAGATGCTTTTCTTTTGCTTTTCATTTGGTGCGCTTGTCCTCAACCACTCTCACTGGCAGAGCGGTGATGAAACAACGCTGTTGGCTGTTTTTAAAAAGGGGGAGGAGCTACGTTATGTCCCATTTTGCGTTAACGAGCGGTTGGACAGGTGTACCTAATGGCCTGTTTTCACTGAGTGGTACAGTATGGTACGGTACAGGTTGGTACGGGTCACCTTTATCAGGCTTGCGTTTCCACTGCTAAAGGGTACTCTTTTGCTGGGCGTGGTGTACGACAAAGTTTCAGTCGACGTCATTCTCTCTCGTGGAAATGTCTAAAGTAAAGCTGTACAGGTCGTTCACAAATCATACGAGAAGCACTTTTTACAAAACAGATGCTTTATTATACACATAAATACTGGTGTATGAATGTTCCTTACTAACCTTTCTATGAACATGATCTAACTATAACGAGATCAATGATGCGAAATAGCCTACTGTAACGTCTGCGATTTATATAAAATAAATAAATAAATGCAGCACATATGAACACATACAGCCCCTTACAGTCTCCGATATATTACCAATTACAGAAAAACTACACACCGCATACATTTAGTCCTTATTTAGGTTAAAAAACAACTCGAAATATAGCCCACAGTCAGTGCAAACCTCTTGCCTGTGTCTTTAATCTTCACTGGCGAATGTAACCTCTGTTAGAGAGTAATTCCGTCATTCTGAGTTCATAACAGTCCGAAAGGTGACGATAATTGTTAAATGTAGCAGTTTTTTCATGTTTGCTAAAACAATAATTCCGAAAGGATCGGGTTTCCAAAGCACATCAATAATCAAGCACACGTTATTATCATCAGCTCAAGAAGTTTGTTATTTCAAATATAAACGCGTGAGCGCTCGCTCTTCAGACTGGCTCATAAAAAAACTGCGGGGCACAGGGGAGAATCTGCTGTTCTTCTTGGCTTTGCTGTATATTTAAACATGGCGGGTCCTTTGTTTTCATTCAGGCTTGTTGCGCAAGCAAATGACGTATCTCTGTAAACCAATAGCGTTCAGCTGCCTGTGTAGCTCCACCTTTTGGTACCCTTGGTACCCTTTGCAAACAGTGACCAAAAAGTGGTATGGTACGGTTCGGTTCGGTGCGCTTTTAGACAGTGGAAACGGCCATAAAAGCGTACAGAACCATACCGTACTGTACCACTCAGTGGAAACGGGCCGGTGAGTGTATATTACTTTGTGTTGGAGTAAATGACATATTTTCCATTATTGAAGAAATCTCCTCAACTGCATGGAAAATATTTGCCTGCTGTCATTTCCAAGTGGAGTTGATGTTGCGGATGTGTGATGATATGTGTAGTTCTTCAGGACTGTTGGATCAGAGGAGACAGGAAAAGGGTGGCAGCAGCAGCTGATCAATAATTCAGCACAGTGACTGACCGTCTACAGCAGCATCTCAGCTAAAGCCTGCTGTCTTCTGGGCTTGGCAGAGATGTCTTTTTAGCTTGCGCTGGACTGTATTTGGGGCCCGTTTGTGTTCTCCAGCGAGGGTCTGTGATGAATCAGCACTTCAGGAAAGGTGGCTCTCTCCCTGACCACGAACGTTTCCAGGATGTTCACTTAGCGCTGTTATCACATGACGTCTGAAAAAACTGCCTGGCAGTGAAGCTGCTGTAACTCTACACCGGTGCCTTGCTTAGAAGAAGAAAAAAAAAAAAGAGCACATCATCAGGGTCTCACGTGGACGCTGAAGCCCTGACCTCCTCATACAAACTGCTAGGGTGGAATATGCACACTTTGGTTTATAGAGCTAGCTTTAAAAAGCAAACTAGCACCACACTGGAGATTCTTATCTTATTTTATGTATTATTTATTAAGTATTATGTTGTTGATGTTTTTTTTTTTTTTTAATAATATAAAAGTTATATATGTTTTACACTACCTGACAAAAGTCTTGTTGCCTATCCAAGTTTTAGGAACAACAAATAATAACTTGACTTCTAGTTGATCATTTGGTGTCAGAAGTGGCTTATATGAAAGGCAAAGACCTCTAGATTACACTTATTTTACCAAAATAAAATATGATCATGACTTGATTTTTTTTAATTTAAGACAGTAAGATCTGACTTAGATTAGACAAAAGTCTTGTCACTTAACAGAAATAATGTACAGTATAGAATATGAAGTCGTGCTGCAGTTGAAAAATATTAATATTGTGTATGAGTCCCATGAGCTTGGAGGACTGCATCCATACATCTCTGCAATGACTCAAATAACTTAAATACAGCAGTATTTGTGAGGATTTTGATGCAGTTCTGCCTTCTGGCACTTTTTCAAATGAACAATTAGAAGTCAAGTTATTATTTGCTGGGATCGACGACAAGACTTTTGCCAGGTAGTTTACTTGTAGAAAAGATTATCAAATAGATTATTAAAAGCAAACAAAATGTCAAAATCTTCATAATAATAATCATAATGGAAAATATGAAAGATATCAAATGATTAATAATGTAATTTATTCTCCAATCTTTTGTGTTTGTATTATATTATATTATAATCTATTTTATTTTATTTTATTTTACAAAGAAAAATAATAAATAATAAACAAAATAATATACAAAACAATTCATAAATACACGTGGAATATAATATAATGTAATATTATATAATGTAATATAATTTGAGGTTTAAAATGAGTCTTCTCAAAGCACACAATTCTTCATCTGAAGCATGAATTTTATGTTTGTAAAACTGCAAAATGCTTCCAAAATTTCCATGTTATATTACATTACGTTACATTACAATTAATTAAGTTACATTATATTACATTACATTGTGTTGTTATATTATGTACACCCACAAGTATTTAATCAGAAATGTAGTTGTTGTGTCCTCCTCTCAGCGAGCGTATGTTCGTTTGCTAAAGTCCAGCAAGAAAGCAGCTCAGGAAGTTCTCTGGGTGTTCAGGTGAAGGAGATGCTATTGTGACTATAGGAGGATGTGCTTCCCCTTTCGCCCTCTACTCTGCAACCCGAGCCTGAGCTCTACCCTCCCCCAGACACCAGCGTGAGCTCTTACATACGGCATTTCCATTTACTTCTGCCCTTCATCAGCACTGGGATACTCTTATACATCATATTGGAGTACTTTTGAAAATGGATGATCACGGAAGTCTTTTCTTCAGAATTTGATTTGTGTCTGAAGGAGTCTCACTTGTGTGATTGCACTGTGATTCTCAATTGATCAAGAGTTTACAACAATGGCATTGAAGTGCCACTCTTTTAACCTTCACCCTATATTCTAAGACTGATTAAGGGCCGCATTGACTAATTGGTATAAAATAAAATCAGTAATGAAAGTAGTCAACAAGTTTTATTATCAATTAGTCCAGTGTTCATGTGGCATACGCTGAACTTGGGACAACATGAAGGAATTGTTTACTTATTATTTTTTATTTTTTTTAAATACAAATTTAAGTGTATTGAACAAAAAAGGGTTTAATTTGTTGCAAAAAAACCTCTATATTTGTGTTTCAGCTCATTTTAAATAAGTAGTTTGAACAAACAACAAATGTAATTATTTTTGTGTATGTTCAGCCTGAGGTGCCTAGAATTATATATTGAGGATTTTTTTTTTCAGTGCAAAAATGTACAGTCATACATTTTTACCATGATTACCAGAAGAGATACTAAACCTAAAATACATTTCATTTACTTTAAATATAGTATACTTTATTTGAATTTAATTGAATTTAGTTATTGTTATTGTGTTTATCATTCATTGTACCTTCCAACAAAATTTCACACACAATCACCAATCTAAATTTAGTTAACCCTGAATAAATTAAATTAAATGACAATCTAATATGTAATTTGATATTACAGACTTGAGTAATACTAAAACAATCTCTTCCCCCTCCCAAACTTTTAAACGCTTTTAAGTTTACTTTTTTCCTCCCTAGCTAATATTAAACAGTAAAAATCTGAGTTTATTGAAAATGGTGAAACTTTACTGTAAAGAATAAATTAGGGATTCGTAGAATTTTCAGCTCTCTCAAATTATTTGGCTGAAAAAGACAAACTCCTGCAAATATGAGCCAGAAAATAAGGTTTTGTGGTGTGGGGTTGTCTAGCAGTGGTTACTGTGTTGGTTTTACTCTCCCTTTAGCCCATGTCAGTTTGTGGTCTGAAGAGGCTTTCACAGCTGATGCGGAAAGCACTGCACTTTAAAACCCATTCATTTCAATGCCTGTTCATGAACCCATATACTTATATGCACGAAATGCAAAGTTAACACATCAACACTCTGACAGGACTTTGTTCTTGCTGCTTGCATTAGTGCTACTGGGCTGTCATGGCAATGCTGTTCACTGTCAAAATGTAGTTATTTTATTTTATTTGCTAGTCTTTGTTGTTTTTGTTTTTTTTTTATCAGTATAATCAGAGTTGTCTTACAATTAAAAGTCTTACAAAATTGTATTAATAAATAAAATTATACATAATTATCACAAAGCATTTTCAGTTTCTGTTTTCGATCAAGTGCATCCCTAACATTCAGTTTTGGCCCATTATTTGGCCTGGTTCTCCTCATATTATTTATTGTGTAGTGCTGTCTGTGTATTTGCAAATAAGTCCAAATAAATCTCAACATCAACAAAAAATTAGGGATGGACCAAATGTTTGGATTAGCTTTTAAAAATGACATTTTCCGTTATCGACCAAAAGAGAAAAATGGATGAAAATATGAGCCGAAAAATAAATGACTGCACTGTCCACACATTAGCACTCATTTCACTGTCATTTCAGCTTAAGTGACTGTGCCATCTGAAGCAGCTTTCATAGTGTACACGGAAAGCACTGCGTTATGAAACCAATTTGTGTTGTGGTGGAAATTTAAAATAGCTCAATAGTCTCCTTTTTGAATATCCAGCTCATATAACCGAATACATATCTAAGCATGAATCACACATGCTCCATGTAAAAGCAAAGTCCGCTCAAACTATAAATGGACAGGACAGCAGGCTTTTCCCCCTCTGGTTGCAATAGAAATTTTAAATAATAATATTCAACATTAACATTTTACTGTCAATAATCTTTGTTGCATTCTTGTTGTTCATACTGTTATTTTATTATTACTTTTATTGTTGTTTTATTCTGTTTTAGTGTGTGTGTGTGTTGTTTTTTTCAGCATTTTGGTCAAAAGACAAATGTGCTTTGTAATTTAAAAAAAGAATCGGTGTAATTTAAGTTACTGGGTTAAATTTGAAAAGTAAACTTTAATATTTTTTAATGTAAAATAAGCAATAATTATCATAAAACATTTTCGGTTTGGGGTTTTCGACCACATGCATACAGAATTTTTGGTTTCTGTTTTAACCCACAATTTTCATTTTAGTGCATCTTGTTGTGAATCTCCATATAATAAATGTCCAATATCCAGTACAAATGACTGCAATTATCAGTCAAGGTGTGTGAAGCACAAACTTAATGGGCCTTTTGGCATTTATTTGCGATCACAAAATAAGTGTTGAAATTCATAAAAAGTATGTATTTTTGTCATTAAGGCTGAATAATTCAACAAAGCGTCCAGATGTCCCAGTAAATTAAATGTCCCGTAGTATAAAGCGTGCATCTGAGAGGTGTAGCCCTGGTGGAGGAGGTGCAGTGTGTGTCTGAGGGTGGGCTTCTTCACTGGGCCCCCCTGCTGGGATCTCTCTCTCTCTCTCTGTCTCTCTCTCCCTTTCTGTCTCTCTCTCATGCTTTATGGATGGATAGGGGGGATGGAGACTCTCGGCCTTCTCTTTGTCATTCTCACCTTCCTCCTGCACAGGATTAGTCTGGATTTAACACTTGCTTCATGATGGTGTGTTACAGGGCAATACTAGTCAATTATTTAAGATAGTTCAGTGTCCTATTTGTTCTTAGCTGATGTGTTTTTTTTTCCTCTTGTTAGGAATCCTGCAAAACCCATAGTGCATAAACAGAGCCATGTGTATGCAATAGTGAAATCTATTTACATAACAGGCTTTGTCAGGTGGCTTGATATCTTCCCTGGAGATTGAAATCTTCCGTTTTGAGCTTAAACACTGGTTAAGTCTGTTTGTGACTGTGGTCTTTCAGGAGCATATTGGAGCAGATAATAAATGTACAGTTCTGGTCAGTCATAATTCTTGTATACATTCATATTTGATGCATGAATGAATCTTAATGATCACAAATTCATAAAAAATAAGTTCTCCTCAACAATAGCATTAGAAAAATCATGTTTACTTTGAATTGTAACGGTCAATAAAACAGACTTAGCCTTGCTCAAATAGTCTTTGGCTAAATGTGCACTGCGATAATGTCACATGACTCATCTAAAGCTGGTCACACACCTTCTGCATGGAGTGATCGGTGCGACCCCTGGCACCTGCCTTGCATGTAGCTGTGCGTTTATACTTCTGCGTGCTTTTTGTGTTGCTCTGCAATAACACTTCCGAAACGCTAGCTGGCTGTAGGTTTTATGTTCCCCTGTGTCGAGTTTCTTTACTGGTGTTTTGTTTTTTCTGAATGCTACCTTAATGTACAAGCAGCTAAAAGTCGCTCGTTCAGAGGCTGGAACCGGCAGACGTGCAAAAACTTTAATCATAAGGTAAACACAAAACAGCAGTTTCCATCTGGAGCTCTTTACTCGATACTTGTAACACTCGGGCTCATGCCTCTTAGTACCGCCCACACTCTTTACAGCTAGCAGGCCAACCAATCACAGAGCTTGAGCTATGCTTCGTTGCGACGTGTACTTACATTTTTTGAGACGTGCACGTCAGCATCAGTGTCAGCCATAGCTAAGGGCTATGTGAACATGCGAAGGCTGCTACGCGTGATGCAGAAGTATAAATCTATGTACTGTACTATGACAACCTGAGATATCGCAGAAGGGATGAGGACTTTCTATAACCGATATAAAACAGATCGATTTTTGCAGAATGGTCCAGGCTGGCCAAAATCTGCAGGACATTTGCAGCAGTAAAATAAAAAATTGCAAGCTCCTAAATGTTGTAATTTGCTTGATTTTGCACTAAAATTTCAAATTGTAGAAACATCGGAGTTCTAAAAGGACTGCTGAACTTTTTCTTCTGTTTTTGCAGTATTTGCGTAGGTAAATTACGTTGTCAATGCATACGCCACGAATAGAGGCACATTTTTACCGCACATTAAGAATGATGCAATGCTTTTGATATGGAATTTCCCTCAATTGCATAAAATGTGCAAGTTTTTATTTATTTATTGATTATTATTATTATAATATAAGAAGTTTTATTCATCTGAAAGTTTAAATTCTAAATTTACAATGGATTATTAATCCCTATGCATGTAAACTACCTTCATTGTTGGTACATTAACGCCAAAAAAAAAAAAAACATCAAAAATCAATTACAGTACAGTCTTGTAAACTATTTTTTGATGCCATCCTTAGATGCCAATCGACTTAATCTTAAAATTTGCATTTTTTTAGGATTATATATTTTCATTTTGCTTTTTCCAAAGTTAACAATACAGAACATCAAAACTAAGCATCAAACAAACTAAAGTAAAACATACACACATAGTATATAAAAAAAAATATATGTAAAATAAAAATAAATTAATAAAAAACGAGGAGATGCAGTGTAAACCAATGGAGAAAAACTAGTTTGTCAAATCAAATCATGTGGTACTGATTTAATGTAATTCAAAAATGGATTCCAAATCTTTTTTTATAAAAGTCACCCTTTCCTCTCAAAGAATATGTGATGTTCTCCAGTGGTATACAGTTGCAAACTTCTGAGATCCACAGTCCAATTGGTAAATCAATGTCTCCATTTTTGTTTTCCATTTTAAAGTAATGGATTTTTTAGCTATTGTCAGCAACATTTCAGTAAGCTTAATAAAATGTGCAAGTTTAAATAATACAAATAATTGTACTTGAGGAAAAAAATTTCCATGTTAAAACATTTCATGAGTCATGAAAATTCAAAAAGTCAGCTGTCCCTGATATACTTTTAAAATAATGATGGGTCGTTCTTGAACAATTCATTAATTTTGAACAAATCTTTGTATGGCTCGAGAACAATAAGTCTTTTCAGGGAGTGATTTGTTTATTTGCGCATGCGCACATTTGTGCTAGACGAGTAGAAGATTAGTTCCTTTTCGAGTCTTCTATCAGGTTTGAGTTGTTTGTTCTTCACATGAAAGTCAGAAGCCAATCATAAGCGTTAAGAGCTGGAAAAAGATTTGATCCGTTCATCTCTCGAGTCCTCGGTTTGAGTCGCTCTTATCATTTAGCCAGTCTTATGCATTTAGAGCCGAAAAAAGATTTGATGCTTTCATTTCTTGAGTCCTCTCTTTGAATCATCTCTCTTCACATGCTGTCACGTGATGAACGCACAACTCAAAAACCAGAAGGTGAACTAATCATGGCTCCTTCGGCCCAGACCATGCGCATTGGTTAAGCATATATGGGACTGTCTGTCTGACGTGAACGAACCACTCAAATTTGAAGACCTGTCAGAAGAAGTGAGCTGGTATAATCATAGACAAAAGACCAGGTAAACAATAAATGATTCCTTTCTCTTATAGGATTCTAGTTATGACTTGTTTGTAGTGTGATCAATGTTTGGTTTTTTTTGTTGTTTTTTTTATAATGCATGTGAAGCTGCTTTGACACAATCTACATTGTAAAAGCGCTATACAAATAAAGATGAATTGAATTGAATTGAATTGAAAAGTGTAGTTGTAGATGAGTTTGGAAGCCACTCATTAGGCCTGTCACGATATCTATTTTTTGTTGTACGATATATTGCACCAAAATATATCGCGATAAACGATATTATTGTCTTTTTAAGACCATTTTAAGTCGCTCACTAAATAATGCCAGAATGACAATATAATATCATCATAACGCAAGTGGACTCTTCCAAAGAACGCATCATATTTTATTTTAAAGAATATTACATTTTTGTCATTTTAACAGTTGAATATTTAGACATTGGAATCAGAATGTGAAAACGCATATCCTAAACAAATAAATAATAATAAACATTAGCAAAAAAATGCAAGGTAAAAAGTAACAGGGGATTCAATATCTGCTACCAGATCTATTTTCAGTTGTCAGACACCCACCTTAAAATATACTTTAGTCATTTATGGTAAATACTATAGTGTTTTTTTAACCATGCTGACACCTCAAATAGAGATAGAGAGGTTGCGCAATCAGCTAAAATGTTGCAAGAATTGGCTTTTACGTATGGGCGATATATATTACATCACCAAAAATCACTGAGGTCATGTCCATGTATTGTGCGATAAGTCGATATATTGATTATTGTGACAGGCCTACCACTCGTATCATAGTAATAATATTTTGGCAAAATGAACGAAATGACAAAAAAGATTCGTTCATCTCACTGATCGAGACTCAAAGGTTCGAGCCAGGAAAATGATCTGAACTTCCCATCACTATTTTATTATAAACCTTTTATTGCTATGCTTATGTTAAGTGTTTGGGCTTTGACTTAAGCTCGTTATTCCACGATCTTATATACAATATGCATTTTTGCTGTAAAATTTCTGCTAAAATGCACTAAAAGGGCTATCAACAGGAGTGAGTCGGACATCACTACACATCTCTCCCTGTGTCTGATCACAGAGGCTGCACAGACATGCCCAGACATGATTTTTTTTCCTCTTGGAGAGGTCTGCATTCGGCAGCATCGCTCAGCTTGGTATCATACAGTGATGTCACAGCCCTTCCAGCTGATTCTCCTCCGTTCAGAGGAAATGTCATGCAGGATTCTGGCCAGTCCTGCGTTCAGCCAGATTAAACAACCTTTCTGGGGATATTAAAGGAGAGGTGGTGGAACATCAGACTGAACAATAGATGTTAAATGTATCCTGCAGTGGTCTATTGGGCTTCTTAGAAAACATTTATTTCCCGTAAAGGTAGATGGAGTGTTCTCTAATGTGAGATGGGAGCACAGGCGGTGACGAGGCTGTTAGTGATGATTACTCATCTTCTGCTACACCACTGATGGTGTGATCAGTGTGCTCTCTCTCTCTCTCTCTCTCTCTCTCTCTTTTACATGGTGCAAAAGCAGTTAATGGTTTTTTTTTATATTCTGCTGTAAATCTTGATGTTATTATGGAATGTCTGTTTTGTTTAAAAGGAGAAACTGTTTATGCTTATGTGGATTGTTTTAGATTGAAAAGGTAGTTTAGTTTATTACAATATTTATTTGATTGTTTTATTGAATCTTTTTCTATAGGTGTATTTATTTTTGGTTTAAATTATTTTATTTATACGGGTTGAAAAAAATCAAGATCAAGATATTAATGTTATGTTTAGATGGTCAAATTCGGAATACTTGTTGATTTTCATTTTTGTAGTTCTGTGTATGATCTTAGCACATTTTAAATGAAAATATTAAACCACACTGAACTGAACTAAACCGAAATTCAGCTCTGGAAACTGGACTGACACTGTTTTAATTCACTATACCCTTCTATGTGAAGCTGCTTTGACACAATTTACATTGTAAAAACGCTATAGAAATAAAGGTGCATTAAATTGAATTGAACGGTGTAAACGTGAGGCTCTGGCTGGTATCTCTGTGGCTGTGGCTCTTTTTAAAATATATTTATAATCTGTTTTTTGTCCTGTCTCTGTAATTCTGTTGCACTGTAGAAGCTCTGTCACGAAAACAGATTCCTTGTATGTGTGAACATACCTGGCAATAAAGCTCTTTCTGATTCTGATATTTTTACAATTTCTTTAAATTTAAAAGAGCTTCATTGGCATGAAGTATATATATAAAACAAGCATTTTACATTACATAAGCAAAGTAAAGTGATTCTAAAATTCATACACACACACACACACACACACACAAAATAAAACCCCCACACAATTAGAAATTTGATGAATATATACACAAATAAGAGAGTTCAAGTTGCTTTATTGGCATGACATTCAGTACAGTATTGAAAAAGCGTTTTAAGTATGTATTAGATACAGTGCTCAACATAATTGAGTACACCCCATTTAGAAAATGAATATTTTTATCCATTTCTCAGTGAATATATAGGCAATGTATTTTGGTGCATTTCAACAAAACAGATTTATTAAACAGATTTATTTATTAAAATAACATTTTGTTCACCAAACTTATTTAGAAATGGAAAGATAATACAATTAAATTCAAGGTAAATATTGCAAAAATAATTACAACCTACAAAATGTCAACAAAAATTTCTTTGTTTTTTTATTTTAGATGTTTATTATTATTATTATTATTATTATTATTATTATTATTATTATTATTTGCTTCTTTTGATTTTTCCTCTTTTTTAAAAAGTTTGTATTTTTAATAATATTTTTTCATAACATATAAATTTGGGTGTACTAGTTTTTGGATTGTTATCGTAACCTATTTTGTTGGATAAGCTCCAGATTTGGCTCCAGTACTGACTAATCTAATGTACAGTATATGCACAAATTATAATTGTATAGCTTCCTATTAAAAATATGAGTTTAAAAGATAAAAGAGAAGATTTATGAGAGGTGTACTTGTATATGCTGAGCACTGTTTGTAATATATTAACAACATCAAATTAATAAAATATACAGTAAATAAGAAATGACAAAAAATAAAAAAACAGGTATTACATTTGATAATTATAAAAATTACAATAATACTAATAATGATAATAAAAAGTCTAGATTATTTTAATAATTGAATTTACATTAATCATTTCTTATCGTGTCTAAGGTGTATATGTTTTTTGCAGTCAGTTTAGATGTCAATCCATCCTCTCTGAGTACATGGTAAAGTTTTTCTGAGTCATTTAAAATAAAAAAATGAATGTTTCAAATGGCAGGAAAATAGTTCTCTAGTTGTGGTGTATTTGGGGAGAACAGAAAGAAGTGTGTCTCATCCTCTGTTTAATTTGTATCACACTGTTTACATATTCTCTGTTCTTTAGGAGTCCAGAATCTTTTATGTCTGCTCTTTTCTATTTCTAGGTAATGATCACAGAGGTGATTATTTATAAAGAATGTGTTTTTCTTTTATTTGTTTTAATGATAAATAATTTGCCAATTGTGTGGTTCTGTTTAGGGCCGAATAACATTGAAGTTTAGTTTAGAGGTTGAATTTAGTTTTCATCATAATCGTTTTGTCAATGTGTTTGTGAAGGTTTTGTTCGGAGACGGGCTCAGTTTTGAGTTTTCTGCAGTAGTTCAGATACGAGTGTGTTTGGAGGATTATACTGTAGGTTTCTCATTGGCCTGAAGGGCTCAAACTGATGACTCTCCCTCTCTTTCTTATCAATGAGTAGAAAAGTGACATCACTGGTCCAGAGATCACAGTCCATCCCATCTGCTCAGTTTAGTGTGTTATGATTACATACGCAAGCCCATTTGTAATGCTCTTAAGGTGATCTTTCGAACATCAGAGCTTAGACTGGGCGGTGTGTGATGTTATACACTGTAACCAGTGTCAGCCAGTTCTGATTATGCTGTATTTTGGAACGGCTGATTAGATTACAAAAACAAAAGTGAAACTGCTAGCCTGTATTGCGAGTTTTCTCAGACAGGCCCTTTCAGACCACTTGTTAAGTTTAATAAATCAGAATTAGTTTTGTGTCCAGTGTAAACACGCTTTAACTGAATGTTTTTGATATGGTTAGACTGTACCATGCAAATTTGGGTGTGCTAATTAATTTACAGTGGTTTCAAAC
The DNA here is from genome assembly GCA_903798035.1 of Danio albolineatus. Lineage (NCBI taxonomy): Eukaryota > Metazoa > Chordata > Actinopteri > Cypriniformes > Danionidae > Danio > Danio albolineatus. The sequence continues at coordinate 825,644 of CAIGQQ010012353.1, read as the reverse complement.
ATGGTTTATACGTGTTTATGCTCTATGTAATGGGCTATATGCAAGGCTTTTAACTTCCGTTAAAAGGTTAATGTGACTATTTTCAATTTCATAAGATTCCTTTTACAGCATCGATGTTGTAATGGAATTACAATACAGTCAGTTAAATAATAATAATAATAATAATTCCTTACATATATATCGCATTTAGACCCTCAAATCGTTTTACACAATGGGGGTGGGGGGTTCTCCTCATTCACCACCAGTGTGCAGCATCCACCTGGATGACGCGACGGCAGCCATATTGCGCCAGACCGCACACCACACACCAGCTGATTGGTGGAGAGGAGACCGAGTGATTAAATTATGAAATGGGGATGGTTAGGAGACAGAGGCCAGTGGGCAGATCTGGCCAGGATGGCGGGGTTAAACCCCTACTATTTTTCAAAGAACATCCTGGGATTTTTTAACATCCACAGAGAGTCAGGACCTCGGTTTGACATCTTGTCCGAAAGACTGCATTCACTCAGCAGTAAAGAGTTCCCTTCACTATTCTGGGGCCTTAGGACCCACACAGACCGCAGGTTGAGCGCCCCCCGTTGCTGCCGGAAGTGTAACACCACTTTCAGCAGCAACCTAGCTTTCCCCTGTTGTCTTCCATCCAGGTACTGATAGACTTAAGCATTCATTTAGTTGTTCAAGCATAAAAAATGAAAGACCGTGCAAGCGCTAGCGCTGTCAGGATCAATACGATAATGCAGTAACTCTGCAAAAAATACTGGGATAAAATTAACTGTCATATTTTAAAGACATGGCGGGGAAAATGGAATTTAATGCTGTGCTTCTTGTCTGGTCTGAGACCTACTTTTTTATTGTATATCTATCAGGCAGTTTGATAATTTGATTGCTGATTTGTAAAGAAATCAGACCTTAAACAAGGGAATTTTATGAAGGAAAGACAGTACACCGAAGGTGTTGAGGCTGGCTGGTTGAAATTACAAGTCCGTGTGCATATACCCCATTGTAAATTAATAATTTAATAATAATATATATCTATTTTTTATATTCATTTTTAGGCTTCTTATGCAGTGTATATTAAGTATTGATAAAAGAATCCTTAGGATAGATGTACGTTGCCCAAGGAATCATATTTTGGGGTCCATGGGGTCTAAACAATTGAAAAACACCAATAAAACAATGCAAGCAAATCTAAATAATATTATGTGCTGGGAATGTCAGAGTTTGGATGACAGCTTTCACATTAAACAAATAAACGTTGTATATGTATCATCATTTTGTAAGCGGTTACTATTACTTTCTAAATATTCAATTGATGCAACCAGGGTATATATGTAAATGACTGGAATAGTTAACTACATTTGCAATGCTTTTTTTTAAAATTAATTTGTGTGTATGACTCAACATTGGCCGAATGATCCAAATAAAACTCCAAAAAATTCAAAAAGCAGAATATTAGACTTTATTTTCATCTTGAAATGAATGCAGTTGCTGCTTTAAAAACATCATATAGCCACTGTTGAGTGGAAAGATTGCATGATTACATTAATTGGTGCAGCCCTTGTAGTTTTTCAGAATGTATTATTATTATTATTATTATCTTCATAGGAAATCACCAGATTACACAAACCGGTTCAGCTGTAATGATTTCTTCTGTTTGCACTAGAGATCATCCTTTTTAATCTGATCCGCTCAGGTACAAAAGAGAGCGATGGACTGTCTTTCATGTGGGTACACATTCATGGACATCCCAGCCATTCAGCTCATGTTACAGCGACTAGGCTGACAGACAGGAAGAACAAATATAACACCCAAAGATTCCTGTCTCACATTGTTGGTCTGCTGTAGGTGCAAGTCAGACAAGAGGCTCTGGGTAACCCTCTAAATCAGTGTTTGCGTTTGTCCGAAGGTGCCACTTTTATTGTTGACACCACCCCCGATTCTTCCCAGCGCATCAGGGCTGGCCGTAGGAAATCTGACAGGAAATCTGAGTCGTAGCTAGGCGGATCCCACGCACAAGCAAATAATACTACTTGCCCATAATCACATATTGCCCCCATCTGCAAGCGTGACTCCAACCTGATCACCGGTCATGCCTTGTTCTCCCGCCTCTTGTTTTGCTGCTGTTCCAGTTGCGCTCGTGTTAAACGTTTGTGCATGAGCACTTCCACTAAAGTGGGCAATTTGTTAATCACGCTGTCCTGACCGCTGCGTGTGTTGCGGAGGAGTGGCGCTTCTGAGGGCAAGATGTTGTGGTGGGAGGTAGAGTTCCTCCGTCTCTCCATCCTCAAGCACAGTTTTGTGAATGACATAACACCGCCCCTGGCGCTTATGTAATCTGCATCCGTCTAGTCCCTTTTTATTTGTCTCCTTAAAGTCTCTTTGTTTTTCAGGGTAGTTGGATGCTCATGAAAGATTTGCCACTTACTTTAATAAGTTTCTTGTTTGTTTAGTGAGCTCAGTCCACTTGAACTGAAAATGCACATTGAGGTTTTGATGTGCACAGATGTACAGTAATCGTGAGTCAGCATCTTTTACTTAGAAGTATCTGAGAGTACTATGTCATTCATCTATTAAAGATTAGTCATAATAATCAATAATAAGAGGAAATGTCTCTTCGCTTTAGTTAAGTGCCGTAATTGTAACTATCAAAAATATTTGATTATCGTTCACCAAAAGAGTGGCTTTGTGTAAAGATCCATAAAGTCTGAAATGTTTTCAGTCATATTCATATCATAGACTATAAAAAATATGGCCGTAGTATCCATAACATCACCCATAGGTTTATGGAGAACCCAAAAGAAGCTACCAGAAGGCGTGACCAGCAGTCGCCATTTTGTTCGCGCGTCATCGCAACAACCGGGGGATACCAAACAAGGGCAAAGAGGCGAAGCATGAGTGAAGCTACAGACGCATGCTGGCATTTTGCTTAGAAAGGCTTCCCTATAGGACAGTGGTTCTCAAACTGGTACAGGCTTTCTTCTAGTGGTACGCAGAAGAATCGCTGAATAATAAAAGAATAAAATGAACACACTTTTTAACCCTTTGACGTGTATGATAACACCGTGTTTAGACAGCATTGGCTGTTCCCTAAAGCGTACATTACACCGAAGTGCTTAGAATGTTTACTTTAGTGCATCATGTCATCAGATGTTAAAAAGTCAATGTGCTTGCCGCAGAGAAAGAGAACGAGGCGCGCGACACTTACGGAGGGTTGCGGAGGTTCGCGGAGCTGCTGCTGACCGCCGGGAGCTTCCATCATTTTTATACATGCAATATCCTTATAAACTGCTGATTTGACTTTAAAATAACTATGTTCTCACTTTAAAACTCTTAAAACTTTGATTTTGTGGCATAATTGATGAGTATTTTTATAATTTTGCGGATTTCCCGTCCGCCATTAAAAGCCCTCATCTGTTTCCTGAGCAGCACATGATAGTTGCTATGGTAACTAAAAACGTTTGGGAGAAGCGCACTTATTTCGAACTGTGATCAAAACTAACTGTAACTACCTGTGTGGTTCAATGAAAATAGTGCACACCCTCCAGCCAATCAGAATCAAAAATATCAACAGACTATGGAATTTATGGATTTAATCACTGGCTTTTCTGACACACACAGGCCTACTGTAAACGACGAGCAGTAAGCAGATCTAATTTCTAAGTTAAATATGTTATTTCGAATCATATCAAAATACAAGTTACGTTTGGATTTTTGGAGTACAAATCTGTCATCTGTACATGCAATATATATCTCAAAATGTATAAAAAAAAATGTATATATACGTAACTGACATAACCTATATTCATCAGGTCCAAGCAACATTTCCAGATTTTGATGAATAGGCTACTTTACATTAATACTTTACATGTACAGCAGTTTTCTTTGTACTTTTTTAAAAACAGCACCATTCTTTAAATCACTTTTAAAAGCACAATTTAATTTAAACGGTTACATTTTTTTTTTGTCTGCAATCACAGTTAATGTTCAAACTATAATGTTTAAAGTGGCTGACAATAATACATATTCTTAATAATAGGAATTATTTGTCTCCTTTTTGAACTGTGCAGTGCTGCTTAATTAGGCCTACTACGCTACTGTATTTCAATACTGGTCATTATGGTGGTACTTGGAGAGACAATTTTTTTTCCGAGGTGGTACTTGGTGGAAAAAGTTTGAGAACCACTGCTATAGGAGAAACGCTTAATTCTTCATTACCTGTGACTCGTTTGTGTTCCGACCACATGTGCTTAGTTGTACACTATATCGATAAAGTGTTTAGACTTTTAAAAACACTGCTGTAATACATTGAGGCACTAAACATTGTTGTGTTTTTCAACAGAATTGCGACATTCAATTGCGACGCTTCAGATATAGTCTGTGTATGAAATCCAGGCACAACACTGTATGACAACGCTTTAGATGACAGTTCTAGAGCCTACAGTTAATCAAAACCTGTTTCATGCATGTACAATTTTACACAGCTTTTTGATGGTTAACAGTTATGTGGAATAATTGGTTACATTTGAAGTATATCAGAAAGAAGACAACACTGATACGATTAATAACAAGTGTTTCCCATACATCCATACCAAGATGCCATTAAAACAAACAGTGCTAATATCATGGTGCTTTCCCCTCTAACGCCATCATTTATAAAGATGAACCTTACTCGTGTTCTGTAGGAAACACTTTCTTATGAACCATTAATATTTAACGACTTCTCTAGTGCATATCAAAATTTCCCATCACGCTGGTGGAACCCACGCAAACGAAGGTCAAACGCTTGCCTCTTCCTCTAGAAAGTCCGGTTCTCTTTTGTGTGTGGTTAATGTGTAGCCATAGCATGCTGAACTCTGATACTCCTCAGAACAGCCTTGGCATTGGGACTTGAATCTGGGAGTTTGGCTGGGAATGGCTTGGCTACTGATCAGCTCAGCTCAGGCATGATAAATCCAGCTCACTGGACTCTCCCAGGCTTTGTGTTTGGTCGATCTGGGGTTTGTTTGAGTGTGCAGCGTGGCAGAAGTGAGCTGCGTCACTGCAGGCTGGGATGTGTGAACTGGAGGGAGAAGAGGAGTCACATGGTTTCTTCTCTCCAGTCAGACGTCCATGTTCGAGTGGGTGTTGGTGGCCCTGCTCTCAGACAGGCTGCTGGCAGATGGCATTTTGTGGCAGCACTGATGACACCAGAGTGGGACCGACTGGAAGAAGTACACTGCGCATAGTCTAGTCAAATCTTGACCTCCATGGAATCATTTATTATTTATTTAATTTTTTGTTTTGTTTATATATATATATATATATA